>CM053598.1:105572176-105616013 GCA_028646575.1 Pseudocheirus occidentalis | reverse complement strand
TGACATGGACATTACATGTGAACAACACCATAACACTTTACTATAAAAGCTGGCAACCCACCAACAACATGCTAACACTTTAATGTGAAAGCCAATGACATGCCAATTATACTCCAATGACACACTAACATTTTGCTGTAAAAGTAGGCTACATGCTACTTACACACCACAACATTCCAATTACTCACCAACAACATATTAATTACATGCTAAGACTTTAATGGTAAATCCAACAAACTAATTACACCCTAATGGCAGCCAAGAGCATATTAACACTTTACTGTGAAAGCCAGCAATGTGCCAATTACATGCTGATAACATGATAACATTTAACCACAAAAGTACGCACTGTGCCAATTACATGTCAACCCACTAATTACATGCCAAAGCACATTGATTGTGTGAACACCTTACCATGTTGGCTGGCAACACACCAATTACATGCCTAAAAATGTGCTAACATTTTAACATGAAAGTAGGCGACAAGTCAATTGCATGCTGACAATTATACACAAATAACACATTAACTCTATTCTAACCCTATCATTCCACCAAAAAAATGGTTATTGCTGAAAGGGACTACCTCTTTAAAACTACCAGAATGGAGAAGGTGTTTACTTGTAAATTATATTCATGCACTACTGCACTAATAATTATGTGCATTTTAAACACACCAATTTAGAAATTTAAAAGGACACCCACCTTGCAATGTTGTTGTGAAGATTAAAAGAGATAATATGTGTAAAGTGCTTTTACAAGTTTGAAAGTGCTATATAAATGCTAGCTGTTTAATTTATTATTGTTGTTGTTCCTGTTGTTGTTAGATAGCTGTCTTGTCATCCTCCACAACATTTCTCTGCTTCTACTTAGTTTTTTCACCTAATTTGAGGCATTGCCCCAAAGATCTTCCCAACCCTGCATATTAACCTGTGCTTGTTTTCACAGTCATTGGTATACTTGCTAAAATGTGGTAACTGACTCTGAACATGAAACATCTGCTGTGGTCTGATAGGAGCAAAGGATGGTGTACATCAGACCTGGTCTGATCAGAGCAGAAGACAGACCTATCATCTTCCCAGTCTTGAACACTATATTTTCCCTAATGCAGCATGTGATGGAATTAGTGTCCATAGCTGTTCTATTACACTACTGACTGTAATAGCAAACCAAGAAGTATTTAACACCTTCTTTTAGCTATTTAATTAATCAAAACCTTGTTTCAGTTCAAGTTTCTTTTAAGCCTTGCCCATGATTACATCATCTTTATTAAAAAGCAGAGTTCGTGAACCCCAGAATTTGTAAACCCCTGTTACTGATGCAACAGAAATGGGCAGAACAGGGAGGAGCTAATAACCATATATAAAGAGAATCCCAAGCTGGGAGAGAGCAGAACTAAGAAGTGAACTTTTATGGTGGCAGAGTTGAGAAGGGGAAAACTTCTGCTATCCTGCACTCTGTTTGTCTGTTCTTACTGTGTTGATTTTTGTTTATGATACTTTGTACAGAAGCCCTGGGACCTTACTGGAAGCCCTAAAAGAGGGTTTTCTGCTTGTCTGTTTACAGAAGTCCTAGAAGAGGGTTTTGGAGGTCCTGGGACTTTATTGATGATTTGTGTTGACCTCTCAGATCTTTTTTGTGGATCTGTGTTGATTTCACAGGCAGATATTGAATTGATGGTGGTATTGGCAATATGTATAAATATTATTGTGGCTCTGTTAAGCTTTGTCTTCCTAGAAACAGGAACTATGAAGGAGTTGAGGTGGACTGGACACTGTGAACTTCAATATGGAATGAGAACTGAACAAGGAACTGAAGAAGGAGCTGGATGAGGAGTTGAGAGCTGCCTACCTTTGAACCCAGGTGACAGTTGGATATATTCAGGTAGGAGCTGGACCCATGGAAGAGGAACCATGGAATCTGAGAGCCAGCCTCAAGTCGAAATGAAAAGACCTCTTCTTAATGTTGACTGAGAAGATCATGATACAATGTGACCTAGGGTGGAGAACTTTGACCTTTGTACTTTGTGTCCCTTAAGGAGGCTGGCTCCTTAAAGATGATTGAGTTAAGGATTTAATGAATGATATCTTTTGCTTAAAACTATGTGATCACTTTGGTGATAAGTTGTTATGTCATAACATTGTAAATGTTATACTTTGGTTTCTGTCAATGTTTTGTTTTAATTTATAACTGAATAAATAGAGAATTCACTATACTCTGTAATCAGAACTTTGAAGCTGTTCACAGCAGCAGTCCTCTGGAAAGGTGCTTGTGCTTGGCTTTACATTTATGGTGACGAGGATGAGATATCATAAAGAACTACTACAATCTCAAGATCTTCAAAGGAAATACTGTCAACCTACACTCTCCTATTTGTACTTATAAGGCTTTTGAAGGCAAGAAAAGATTGTACATTTAATTAAATTCAGTAAATATGTATTAAGCAACTACTAGGGACCAGGTGCTTTGCAAAGCATTAGCTATACAAAAACAATAATAATAATAATGATAAGAATCCTCAGGGAGCTCATTTTCTGCTACAGGGATATATAATTCATGTGCAGATAAATAACGACAGCGTAACTTCAGGACAGAAATTTCAGCAGGGCAAATTAGAAAAGGCAAGACTAAGAAGCAATATACAGGAATCTAGGGATTGTACTGGATGAAGACCAAAACAGTACATTCTAGAAATGAGTAAGAATCTATACTAAGGCACACCAATGAGATGTAGAAGGTAGAATTCAAGAGACACCTAGCAAGTAGGTTTTTTTGGCTAGATGTAGAATGCATGAAATGAACTATACAATAGTAAAGCCAAGGTACCATCTTTTATTCATTTCCTCTTTTATCTGCTAAAATAAATGAGAACCCTTGAGTGACATATATAAAAACTAACTAGCAACTTGCTTCCTTACATATCTAATTATCTCTTATTAAATTTCATCTTATTAGACTCAGCCTAATAGTCTTGCCTATTGAAAACTTACTGGATCCAATTATATTATCCAATATGTTAGTTATCCATCTCATCTTTGTGTCATCAGGAATCTGATAAGCATGACATCTATGTTTATGTGCAAGTCATTGATAAAACACGTAAACATGCCAAGGCTATTTATATAAGAACAAATTTTTCCCCCACCACCAGCCCCTCCCATAGAGGCCCCTTTCAGAGTTGACTTTGAAACATCATTGACTACATCTTGGGTCTAGACATTCAATATGTCCTGAATTCACCTTATTAATTATTATCTTACTCACATCTCTCTGTCTTTTCCATGAGAATAGCATTAGTGACTTTGCTAAATGCTATGCTAAAATCACATAAACTAAACCTTAATATTTCCTTGAGGAACCTGCAAAAAGTGAAATGTGATTTGTCTGGAATGATCTATTTCCTTTTTTTTTGCAAAGGAAGAATATAAATCAATTCATTGACCACTGTTTACCAGTATTTATAATAAAGCAAACAATATACATTTCTGTAACATTTCAATGAATACAAAGTTGTTTTTGTTTTTGATTTTTCCCTGACTCCTGTGGAGCCAAGTGACCCAAATATTCAAAAGGCTGGTTCTTACATGATGAAGCAATGGATTGGGATAAAGAAGGAAAAAACATGTACATCAGGAGTATAGAAGACTATATAACACAGGTATGCTCGCTTCCCTATTTATGCTCAAAGTTAGGAAAATACAATCCCCCCCACTGTCCCTATCCCCCCACTAAATGCCTGCCCTTTGGGCAGAATATTTAAGTTCCAACAGATGGGGACATTACCACACTATTAAGAGAGAACTTTAAATTAGTAAAATAGGATGAAACACCCCTAATTTTTGAAGTAGGAAGTCCAAGTCTTCTGTTTGAAAACCAAGACCAAAATGGTTCTATTTTAACATCTTATGTAAATGTTCACACAAGTTCTGGCAGCATTAACTCAGGCACATTTTTAACACAGGATTGGGCAACATCATTGATCAAGATGTAATGTGGGGATGCTGCACCCTTCCACAAGTCCTGGCAGACAGGGCTCTTGTCCAGTCAGATTTGATCAATAAAGCTTTCGGGAAAGGATCCCTTTTGGATAAATGTGGAGTTGTCAGTTCCTGTGTGTATTTGAGGCCACATTCACGTCCACAGGGAAGATGCCCACAATGACCTTAACTAGGCCCAGACACTGAGCACCACAGTGAACACTACAGCAAGTTTGCAAAGTTCCTTCAAAATCATTATGTTCTGTCCAAAAACAGTTAGTGTTTGGAAAAATGAAGGTAGCACATTTTCTGTCAGACAGGTAGGAGAGACTCTCAGGCTCCCCAGAACTGAGTAATAATAGAAAATGACTACTAGAAGAAACCTTTCAATGGACTTACCTCCAGGCATAAAATGTAGCTTTTGTTAAGTTGGGTTTCAAGTGAATGTCAAAATTCTACATTTCTTTTCTTAGGATTCAGAATAGTAACTACAGAAGATATTTTATCAGTATGTATAAAAGCTTCTTTTCTCTACTTTAGAGGAAGTTGATAATTCTATAGTAACAAATGTTCTCTTCTGTGATAAATGTTAAGTAAATTCAGAAAGCTTGTATTTACTTGTTCAGAGTTACCAGTTCTGTTAAGGCAAATTAACAACCAACTCAAAAGTAAACCAAACCAAACAAAAACGAAAACTTATTTCATTTGATGTAAATGGTGCTCACACTGCTAACAAATCAAAGAATGGAACCAAGATCCAAATCTATCTGTCTATACATCTTTCTGTATGTCTAGATTTAGATCTAGATATGTGTGTATATATATATATGCACACATATATGTGTATATGTGTGTATGTGTATATATATGCATATATGTATGTGTATATGTATCTATGAATATAGCCATGCAAACAATTATCTAATTATCATGCTTCATATTCAGGACAGGAGTGCCAGGTCAATCACTCCTCATAAAAGGCAATAATTAACCTGAGGATGTTTCATATTTGTTTCCTTTTTCAGCACCAAGTTGGCCTCATCCAGGTCTTTCTACTTCATGAGAAACATCAGCTCTCCACTGCTGTTGGTAGCACCAATGAATCAGTCTGGATCAAGGACCCTTGTAAAGCTTTGCAGCTTGTCAGCAGACTAGCATTTTTTTCTTTGACTTGTTATCATCTGGCTTGCTGTCAGATAAAGATTTTCTCTTGGCTCCACTTTTTCTTTACCAGCCTTTTGAGAATTCAGAAATGCTTCAATAACTCTGGACAATCTAAGTTTTCCTCAGGTTCCCATGTGTTGTCAGCATCTGTAAATCATTTCTGTTTTAAGAAAGACTCCACTTTTCCATTCACTCACTTGCCGGTCCAGCACTTTCTCCATCACAAACTCCTCAGGCTCTGTCTGCTTCTTCCACTTTCTTACCCTTGTAATTCTGTTTCTTTCCCATATTTTGCAATGTAGTTGTATTAGAGACCATTTTTTTCGGACTTGAAGAGCTTTTACTAGAAAAATGCATGACAATTAAAATGAAGTTTCATGAGAGAAAAAAAAACTAGTTTAACACAACTTCAAAAGTGTTGGAAGCTTTGTGAATTTGTATGTCAGGCTTGCACAGGGACCATACTAATCTTCTCTGCATCATTACAGTTATAAGTCTATGTGTTCTGAAGTGAGCACTGGAATTACCTACTCTTGATGAACTCTCAAGAATACTTTGTAATCACTCCTTCTTTTTCTGGACACTTGTTAATCATTCTTTCAATAATACATTCTAAAATTTTTCCAGGCATCAAGTCCAAGCTTATGGGCCCATGTTTTATGAACCCATTCTCTTCTCTTTATGAAAATGATAGTTTATCTGCAGTTCTATGGCATGTTCTTCATAATATTTCAAAAATAATTGACAATGACTCAGCGTTCACATATCAATACTAAAGACCTCAAGATACATCTGGACGAAGGAATTCAAAGTTATTGTAGGCTCTCTCTTACTGCCTCCCTATTTATTTTGTGTATCAGTACCCTATTAGACATCAAAACTGATGTGTGGAGATCTATAAGATAGGAAGTATATTCCTAATTCAGGATTTAAGAATAAAATGATGAGGAAGGATAGAAAACAGATTAAAGCAGGGAGAGGGGGGAGAGAGGAACCACTTGGGCACTGGACCATTATCCTGGAGAAGTGGGAATGGTGGTAGGGTTGGCAGTGGGATAGAAGTTTAACATGGTAAGACTATCAGGATCTGACAACTATGGAGAATGATGCAAAGGACTTTGGGGGAGGTGGGTGACAATGAACAACAATCACATCATTATCATCATAACTAGTTTTTATATAGTTCTTTAAGGTTTGCTAACAATTTTACACGTTATCTCATTCAATCCTCACAAAAACCCTGTGAGGTAGGTACTATTATTATTTCCATTTTACACGTGAAAAAACTGAGATTGAAAGGTTAAGTGACTTGCCTGGGTGTAGTAACTTACTAATTAACTACTAAGTGTCTGAAGCAGGATTCAAACTTATCTACCAGAATCCAAAACCAAATTTCTCCACACTGTGTGACCTGACTCTAAGTAACATCTCCTGAAGAGTGTTTTCTGTCCTTTACTATGACAGAAGTAGGTCTTAATATACTATATACAACTAATTCTCTCTCTCTTTTCCTCTCTCTCCTATGTACTACAGCAAGAACAATATAAGCTGATGGTTGATGGTTCTTTCTCTTCTCTAATGTATTGTATCTGTTCTAGTTAGTCTATTACTTGCCCAGATGTGACCCACCACTTTGTTTTAAACCTTCTCTAGCTCAAGAAGCAAGGTATTCTAAGGGGACATGTGATAAGCAAGGCAAACTATTGGCACTGCCACCTTTCCTCAGTTTTCAAAGGACATGAACCAGAGCATTGGTCCCTACTTCATGCCCTGAATACTAGTTCTAATTCTACTCTGCCTCACGTAGGCATCGTTGAGGGAAATAACACCTGTGAAGAAGGGATCCATCTTCTTTGCAACCACCTGTATGAACTACTAATCAGCTGCCATCAATACATATGTCTAAGAGTTCTGCAAATTCCAGTGCCCTCTAGACCACCAACTCCATTCCCAGTACTGTGTGTATACCAATTATCCTGGGTGTCAATAACTATGTAGTTCCTGGCCTGGCAAATGCTCTTCCAGTTGCTGAAATTGTCACTTCCTGAGCAATTACAAATACCACAGATCCAAATAAAAAGTCCTCATCATCAAATGAACCAAGCACAGTCAAATGGTTCAAAATCAGAAGCAGATATGATTTTTACCAGAGTAAATGATACTAAATAAGATCAATTATCATCTGGTTTGCCCCTAAGTCTAAGGCTGTGAGACCTTTCTGACCTATGGTTCAAACCTCTGATATGGGTTGAACCACTCATTGAAATATGACTCCCAAAGTGGGCAGAGCCAAGATGGCAGAGAAAAGGTGGCAATTTGCTTGAGCTCTCCACAAACCCTAACAAACACATTTAAATAATATTGTAAAACAGTTCCTGGAGTAGCAGAACTCACAAAAGGAAAGGGTAAAATAATTTTCTAGCCAAAGACAACTTAGAAGTTTGGAAGGAAATGTCTGTTGCATCTGGATAAGAGTAGAGTACAGTTCAGTGTAGGCTGTGTCTGCACAGCCCTGGCCACAGCAAACCAGGAACAGGCCTTGAGAGCCACTGAATCACAGCTACAGGAGCTGCTTCTGGATCTTTCAATCCATAGATTATAAGGGGGTGAAACAACTGGTCAGAAGGAAATTACAGGGATCTCTGTTAGCAGTGAGGCTGGATTCTGCTGTTTTGCCCATACTCTGATCTGGGTTACAGTCCTAGTTGACAGTCCCAGGGTAAGGAGGAACAATAGCACAACAGAGCTTGTGATCTCAGTGTAACAAGGATCTAGTCACAGTTCCAAGGCAGAAAACGTGTTGGTGATCACTCACAGAACAAAGCACAGACCAGGAGAGTAGTAAACACTTTTTCTTAGATCATACCACCTTGGAAGAACTGAAAACTTACAAGTCCCTAGAAGTATCTCTGAAAACAGGTACACAAAGCCCATGAAATTTAGGACAGTACACTCTCTACCCTGGAAGCAGAACCCTACTCTAAGTAAGAATTTAAAAACCAGGTAATAAATAGACTAGGAAGGTGAACAAAGAACAGAAAAAAAATTCTGACTATAGAAATTTACTATGGTGATGAGGAAGATCAAAACATACATTCAGAAGAAGATAACAAAGTCAAAGCTCCTACCTCCAGAGACTCCAAGAAAAATAGAAATTGATTTTAGACCATGGAAGAGCTCAAAAAGAATTTTTAAAGTCAAGTAAGAGAGATGGAGGAAAAATTGCAAAGAGAAATGAAAGTGATGCAAGAAAATCAGGGGAAAAAAGAGTTAATAGTTTGGTAAATGAGTTTCAAAAAAGAAAAACATGAAGAAAATAAAAATAACACCTTAAAAACAGTCTGAGTCAAGTGGTAAAAGAGGTCCAAAAAGCCACTGAGGAGAAGAGTGCCTTAAAAATCAAAATTGGCCAAATGAGAAAAGAGACACAAAAATTCACTGTAGAAAAAAAAATTCTCAAAAATTAGAATTGAGCAAACAGATAAAGCTTTACAATAAATCAAGAAACAAGAAAACAAAAGCAAAAGAATTAAAAATAGAAAACAATGTGAAATATCTCATTATAAAAACAACTAACTTGTAAATAAGATCCAAGAGATGATTTTAAAATGATTTTTAAAAAGGACTGCCTGAAAGCCATGATCAAAAAAAAGAGCCAAGATACCATTTCTCAAGAAGTTATCAAGGAAAACTAGAACCAATGGGTAAAATAGAAATTGAAAGAATTTACCATTCACTTCTTGAAAGGTACGAGGAGAAAATATTGCAAGCAGCCAGAAATAAACAATTCAAATATCGTGGAGGCCCAATCAGAGTAGCATAAAATCTAGCAGCTTCTACATCAAAGGATCGGAGGGCTTGGAATATGATATTCCAGAGGGCAAAGGAGCTAGAATTACAACTAAGAATCACTTGCCCAGTAAAGCTGAGTATAATCTTTCAGGAGAAAAATTGAACATTCAATTAAATAGAGGACGTTCAAACATTCTTGATTAAAAGATTAGAGTTAAATAGAAAACTTCACTTTCAAAATCAAGACTCAAGGGAAGCATTAAAAGGTAAAGATGAAAAGGAAATCATAAGTGACTTTAATAAGGTTAAACTGTTTACGTTCCTTTATGGGAAGATGATAGTTTTAACTCATAAGAACTTTCCCATTATTAGAGAAGTCAGATGGGAGTATATATAGACAGAGGGCACAGGTATGAGTTGAATATGAAGGGATGATATCTAAAAAAATAAAATTAATATGTGAGAGAACAGTGTACTAGGAGAAAGGGAAGGGGACAGATAGAATAGGGTAAATTATCTCACATAAAAAAGGCAAGAAAAAGCTGTTACAATGGAGGGAAAGAGTGGGGAAATGAGAAATTGACTCAAAGAGGAAATAGCATACACACTCAATTGGCTATAGAATTCTATCTTATCCTACAGGAAAGTAGGAGGGATAACAGAAGGGGAAGGAAGGATGATAGAAGGGAGGAAAGACTGGGTGAGGAGAATGAAAATATTTTTGAGGACTGACAGGGTGAAAGGAGAGAGAAAATAGAATAAACAGGGGCAGGATAGGATGGAGAAAAATATAGTAAGCAATAGTAACTGTGAAAAAAATTTGAAGTAAATTTCTCCTATGAAGGCCTTATTTCTCATCCATATAGAGAACTGAGTCAAAATATATAAACATAAGAGCCATTCCCCAATGGATAAATGACCAAAAGATAAGAACAGTTTTCAGTTGAAGTAATCACAGCTATCTGTAATTATATGGAAAAAAAAGCTCTAACTCACTACTGATTAGACAAATGCAACTTAAAGCAACTCTGAGGAACTACCCAGGATTACACAGCTAATAAGTGTCTATTAATTGCTTACTAATTCATTGCAAAATAGGGCAACTAGGTGATTCAGTGGATAGACTCCAGGATTGGAGTCAGGAAGACTCATCTTTCTGAGTTCATATCCATCCTAGGACATTTATTACTCTATGACCCTGGGCACATCACTTAACTGTGTTTGCCTCTGTTTCCTCATCTATAAAGTGAGCTGGAGAAGGAAATGGCAAATCTCTCCAGTATCTTTGCTGAGAAAACCCCAAATAGGGTCATACAGAGTCAGACACTACTGGAACTACTGAATGACAACAAGCACTTAAAAAAATAATTTTCATTTATTATTTTCATCTATCCATCTATCCATACATCCATCCATCTATTCATCCATCCAGCCATCTATTCATTTGTCCATTCAATTTTGTCCTCTGATTTGCCTTTAACTGACTGCTCCTTCTTGGTTTTTGCCTTAAGCATATCTGTTCTATAAACTGACTCAACCAGAAAACATATTCTTGGTGTTTATCTTATATACTAAGTAATTGTTGGGAAAATCTCCCTTACTTGAAATTCCCAGAAATTTAATAAATAAGGCATTGTTCATGTATAATCTCTAGGTGGTTATCATTAAAATATAAGCATATTAAATAGGAAGGGTGGCATTCACTTCATCATTCAACTTCCTATGCATTAATTTATCACATTCACTAGTTTTGTCTAGTGGAGACATGGTTCAGGTAACTTTTGATGCTAGAAAGAAGGTTGGAAACGTATGACCCTATCTGCGAATGGAGTCAAAATCACCACCACCATGCTCACAGTAATAGAGCACTTAACAAATATTATATTATTTAATCATTACAACAACCCTGGGAAGTAGGCATTATTATTATTCTCATTTTACAGATAAGGAAATTGAGGAAGAGTGGTTAAGCGACTTCCTTAGCATCACACAACCAGTAAGAGTCTGAGGTCATATTTGAACTTAGATCTTCTTGAGGTCCAGGGATCTATCCCCTGTGCCATCTTCTAAAGTCAGAATGAAGGACCTGGATAGCTGAATGTAGATGTATGTGAAGAGGCTCACAAGACCTTGCAGCACAAAAACAATTTCGGATTCATAGTGACTAAGGTCATATTTCCTAAGAACACATACAAAATATCCACTGAGGAGAACCAAATAAATAATAAACAAAACCCTTTCAAAAGACCTAAAAAGATAAAGTTCAAACTTTTAAAAATTATCAATGCTACTCATTACAAATTAAGTTTCCTGAAAGTAAGAGACTGATTTTTTTTCTTTGCATGTCAAACACCTGGCACAGTGTCCAGTACAGAGTAGGTGATTAATAAATGCTCATTGATTTTGAGTCAAATGGATAATGAAAGTTATAGCCAAAATGAATGAACATTTCATTTTTCTGCAGATCTGAATTATGTGGATTACCTCTACTTAGCTCAAATTAATCTGAAAACTGTCCAATCTCCTTTTGCTACTATGCCATAAAAATATAATCAAGGCCTAAAGAGTGATTGCCTATGGAATTAGAGGTAGGATAAGGACCCTGAAGACACTGGGGAGCATGCAGATGGGGGTTCTATGAAAGAACAAGGGATATTTAGCCTAGATGAGAGAAGGCTTAAGGGAAACATAAGAGATGTCTTCAGGTATTGGAGGATCTGTCTAGTGAAAGAGGGATGAGACTTGTTCCACTGGTTCCCAGAGGATTAAAAATAGGAGTAATGGATTAAGGTGCAGAAGCAGAATTGGGCTTGATATAAGGAAAAAACTTTGTAACAATTAGAACTGTCCAAAAATGGAATGGGCTGCCTCCAGAGATAATGGATTTCCCCTCACAGGAGTTCTTCAAGTGAGTGCTGGATGGCCACTTATCAGTATGTTATAGAGGGTATTTTTGTTAAAGTACAGATTGAACTGCATGACTTCAGAGGTCTTTTCCAGCCCTGAGGCTCTGATATTCACCTGATTGGTGAATACCAGTCAGGGCAATTTAATGAGAGTAGATCAATAAGGACTGAGTCAGCACTGCCTTATTTGACCTCTCATATCATAATGATTACTGATTCTGTGAAAAGATGAAGAATTGTCACAAAGGAGGAAAAGGAATTGATCACAGCAAAACATCCTAGGTGAAACACATACATACATACATATACATATATGTATATTAAGAAAAAGATTACAGTGAAATCTGTACTCTGTCCAACCTACCACTGGAACTGTTTGGGTGAAACACCATGGAGCAGAATGAAAAGTAAAAAATACAAGTGTTTCATCTCACCGAACCAATAAACCAATGGTGGGAGAGAAGTTGATGTGCAGGAGAGCTAAGCATGTGCAAAAGATTAGGCTTCTCAGCTAGGGTCTAATCAACACAAGCAGAATCACATTAGTGTGGTCAAATACAGAATCAGAGTGAGGTTAACTAGGGAAATAGTATCATGACCTTTGACCTAAAGTTACTAGGACCATAACCTTGCCTTTCTGTCTCAACTTATTCCTACAGCTCCCTTCAACAATGTTGCTTTTTTTTTCAAACCCACTCTGCTTTTAGAATATTCTCTAGTAAACAGTGTCCTTCTCCAGTGACACCTTAGCTCTGTGGCCACACAGTAGACCTCCTAGAAAGTGCAGTCCAATGTATTTTTTCCTAATGAGCAATGATTTCTTTATCAAAGAGCATCAGGGAAATGAAGTTCTGGGAACTCTTTTATTCTGTGACACTAAAATAATAAAAAGAATCAAATCCCCAAACCAGCAAATCCCAAAACAAAAAGTTAACAAACAGAAAGCATAGTCAGATTTTTCAAACCATGAATCAAAGGGAAGAAAATGGAAATTAAGAGTGCAGTAAAGCAGGAGCATTGTTTACAGAGATTTGAATTCACTCCACTCCAAGATCACAAGTCACCACCATACAAGAGACATGCTGGCCATGCACCCCGTCCCCACACTCACACTCTGATATGATGGAATTACAGAGTGAGACATCATTATTCTTCCATAAATAAGTCCTTGGGTCCAAAACTTGAGTCTATGAACCTCTGAATTAAAAGTGAATAAACTAGGAAAAAGCGAACAGTGTAATATTGAATTATTGTGTAATATTGTAGTATTGAAGCTCCTGGCTACACTGGATTTGTGAAGCTATTTACCTCCTAACATCTGTCTGGATCTGTGCATGGATCTGTATTAATCCTTCTTTACCTCTGCACAATATTTTACTCTATTGACAGCCCTTTGCCCCCTGGATGCTCTCTTCTCTCTGCTTTTGTGACATTGCCACTTTTTGGTTTCTTCCTCTACCTGATCACTCATTCCTTGTCACCTTTGCTAGATCATCATGAAACACCCATTAACTGTTCATATACCTCAAGGTTCCATCCTTGACACTTTTTCTCTTTGTTGCACTTGGTGAGAACATTTAAACAAAATCATTTGTTTAATCATAATCTATATTTAAGTGATTCTCAAATCTATATAATTCAGTCCTACTACTTCATCTGAGTACCACAGAGTCATCAAAGACTCCTTGCTCTCACTTAGCCCAACATATTTGATTAGATGTCAAATGGTGTCAATTCTACCTCCACATTATCAGTTGTGTAAGCTCCCTTCTCTCTACTAATACAGCCAGCACCCTATTTTATTTTTGCCCCAGTTTTCCAACTGGTTTCCTTTCCTCAAGTTAACCCCCAAAGTAACCCATCTTTTACAGGAGCACCAACACAATTTTCCTAAAACCTAGGCCTGACTGTATTACTTCCTTTACTCAAACCCTAACAATTCTCTATTAGCTGTAGAATCAAATCTACACTCTTATGTTTGTTATTTAAAGCACTCAACATCCTGGCCACATCCCAGCTTTCCAGATTTATTATTTTATTACATTACTACCTTCCAGATACTCTACAGTCCAGCCACATTGGCATTCTTGCTATTCCTCATTAACCACATACTGTGTCTAATTCCCACATCTTTGTCCTCATTTTCCCCCATGCCTAGAAGGTGTTCCCTTCTTACCTCTGACTCTTAGAATCTCTGTTTTCCTCCAAGATTCAACTCAAACACCATTTTCTACATGAAGACTGTCCTTCTATCACTTCCTCACCCCTAAGCTTTCCTTAATGTACCTATTTATGTGCTTGTTATCTCCACCCCCCCCCTCCCCTGCAATAGACTGTAAGGTCCTTTAAGGCAGGGGTTATTTCAGTTTTATCTTAGTATTATTACTACCTAGTTCAGTACCTGGAGCATAGTAGGTACTCAATAAATACTTGTTGGTTGATTGGTTTCCCCTTACACTTAGTACTTTTTTGGGGGGGGAGGGCAGTTGGGGGTTAAGTGACTTGCCCAGGGTCACACAGCTAGTTTTTGTGTTAAATGTCTGAGGCCGCATTTGAACTCAGGTCCTCCTGACTCCAGGGCTGGTGCTCTATTCACTGCGCCACCTAGCCACCCCATCACACTTAGTACTTTGATTCTTGTGAACACATGGAAAAAGCACTGGAATGACTGCATTTACCTAGGGAAGGGGCAGTGGCATGAATTTTAAAGACCTCCCAGTACGATAGATAGAAAGATGGAGAGAGAGAGAGAGAGAGAGAGAGAGAGAGAGAGATGTATGTATGTGTATATGTATATATGTATATATAGGAGTTATTATCTGTAATGTCCATCATTGTATGAATGCTGGTACATCGGGGACCAAATCTACTCAGAGCTATTCATTACAAATAGGAACGAGTAATCCTTACAAAAATTGATCCACCAATGTTAGTTCATTAAAAAATATACTTTATTCTAAATCCTCCCTCTAACTAGAGGACCATCAAAAGTCTCAGAGAACTCATGAAGGGATCCCTTCAGTATTGCTCATTAACAGGATTTTCCGTGAGAAGTAAGGCATGACCAAATGAGGTATCTCCCCAATCAGACATAATATAACAAAATTTACCTTTTCCCAGCCTTCTTAGAGTCCCTACGAATATAGTGCCAAGAGTTTAATTCATACTTGAACCTCACTCGTTGTATCTTTATGGTTGGAAAAGGTAGGAGGTGAGTGTGAGGCCATAGACTGGTCTGCTCCCAGTACCATTTATTCTCTTTCTGCTTAGCTATGAACCTTCCCTGGAAGGCAGCACTTCTCTCTGTAGTTTGGCTCAACTGTTGTCAGGAAATGGAGCCTTGAGCTTTAATTCTATTGCCTTCAACTGAGGCATTTACATGGCAAACAATTTTTCTGCCATTGCTGATCCTTTGGGGGATGTTGAGTGAAGCAAGGATGTCATGTCTCAACTGGACTAGGGAGGTTGAGCCCAGAGCAAGAGTAGCCAGGCTTATACAGGAGATTAGCAGGCACCTGTTTCTGTTGGATTCTAACCTGTAGGATTATTAACACAGAGGAATTAATCTGGGTGGGACAAATAGGTATGATGAAATACAAAGTCAAATGAGAGCAGAGGAGTCAGCAGGGCAAACAAGTAAACACGGGCAAAATCCACAAAGCAGAGGGGCAATAAATCCACAGGTTTAAGCTAAAAAGCATGTTCAGAAACAAATTTGAGGCAGTGTCACAAAGCAAGCAGCAATATGGCTGTGCTGCTTCCATCCCAGCAAATATACACAAACTCAGAATAATTCAGTTGCAGTTTGTCTAGAAAACAGTGAGGAGGTAGACGAAGGCCAGGAAGGGTATACAGAGAGACAGAGTATGGCCTAGACTAGATAACCTTTGAGCAGAGCTATAACTTGGTCAGAATGATGGGGCCTTTTCCCCAGGGCACCTAAATTTTAGACGGCCCTTATAGTCTTCAGTCGGATAGAAACAGATGACCTTAACACTGAGTTAAAAGGAATAATTTGTGAAAATTGGGAACTACCAGATGGATAGTGGTTACTTCTCTCTGTATTCCTGCCTCTACTAATGGTGGCTCCCAAGAAAAGATCTTCTCTAGACTCCTGGTTTCTAAGGGTTGCTTCCATCACTACCTACCTCCCACCTTTGACTGAAGTGGGTGTTCATTTTTTTGAAGTCTGCCACGGGTGTAAAAATTGCTACCATTGGCCCTGCATCTGAGAATACTTCTAATACAATAATTCTGTAATATTTCGAGACCCATGATCTCTAATTTCAATGATTCTAGGAGAAAAATTCCTCCAAATTATGAAGCCAGTCAGGGAGGGCAAAAAACAGGAACATCCACAACTTCAAGGAGAGTTTTCAACTCATAAGAAAAACCTTTGGCATTTTATTTTCTATCATGCCGACAGGAAAATTACTCCTTCAAGGAAGAGGAACGGCACTTGCAGTATCCCCTTCATCAGTATTTGCAGCATGTCATCAACCTTATCATCTTGATGGTAATAGCTGTTTGACAACTAGGGATAAAAGTGATATTCTTTGGAGAATGAGGCCACATTCTGGTTTTAAAAATCGTCTGATGTAAGGTATGTTTTAATTTAATTTAAGTCCTGGAAAACAGCTTGCCCAAAAATGACTTTTGCAAGTCACGTACATTATTTCAATCTGTCATCTTGCATTGACCTTCATAGTCCTGAAATATATTGCATTGAACTTGTGAAGCTTGCAAGAATGATATTAAAGTTGGTAATATTTAAAGAAAAATCTTATTTTATGATATACTCTGTGTACTTGCCTACCCAGAATTCATGGAGACAATAATTAGGGAGCAGGCTTAGATATCTAGTGAGTGGTTTGCTAATTTGAATATATCAAGGTTAATTCAGGAGACCCCAGCAAAGTCAGAAAGCTTTGATACTATAGGATGGAAAAATTATCTAAATGTACAATTCCTTTAAAAATTAAATGCTGAGTAATAAGTTTTATTTTAAGGTCTCATGAAATCTTATTCACGGTATTATACTAGGCTGATTAGATTTTTTTACACAAAGGTGGAGTTTAGAACACGTTTTCCTTAATTAAATCTTACATAATAAATTATGAATCCTTTTTTCTACTCTTATTTTTTTCTAGTTTAATTTACACCTTTCAAACATCCCACAATAGAAAAGAAATCTGTTAAATCATCTAACAGATGTAATCCTGAATGTGGCATCACTTATTTCTGCCCATTTTACTTTCATATTCATCTTCTCCTAGTTTTAGGAATTGATCTATTGCTGAAAAAATTAATAAAATGTTACTTCCAATGAAATAAAATTAAAATAATGCATGTAATTCCACTCACTGCACAAGAGCATTGGGAATTCTGGGGTAAAGGTAGAAAGTAATCTTTAAAAATATTACTTTAATAGTCTTGTCAAAAATGCAAAAAAAAATAACAAAGTGTTTTATAATTGCAAATGAAAGCCTCAAAGTGTTCTTGTGAGAGAGTTGCTCCTCTTCTCCTCCCAGCAGCCATTTTCAAGACCAGTCAACTGAGGAATAAGAATTGAGAGTAAAAAAAAAAATGTATTTCCAATAAAACTAACAAAGCAAGCAAGGGAAAGGAACCTAAATCCAGCCAGAAATCCTTAAGTTTTTGTTCCAAACACAAGTTCTGTTTTATTCATAGATATTTAGAAATCAGTTAGATAATAGTGAAGGTCTTTCAAAGCAGTTTTTATTCTGAAGTCTACCTTAATTTCCTAATTGAAATGTACAGAAACAACTTTGTGCATTTCAAAGGGAATATTCTAATACTTCAATGCTTTATAGAACTGCTTTATTTAAATTATTTTAATGTATAAAACACAATTCCTTTCAGTTATCTAGGATTAAATGTCACATTAATTCATAAAACTATTTAAAATTAAAGAATACATTTGAAAAAGTGACACATACATGAAACATTATGTAACTGAGCAGTTGCCAAACTACCAAACAAAACCAAAATGTTATTAAAATGGTTAAACTCATCTTTAAAAATTGCTCTCAACTTGGTACAATTTATGGGAACCAACACTGGAAGGAAATATGGAATATATATATATGTATGTATGTATGTATGTTTACATATGTGTGTATTTATATATGCACACACATATATGTGTATGCATGCATGCATGCATACATACATATACCTATAAGTATACATTTGAGAGATGTATGATTTCATCAAATCAAGAACTCCCTGTTTGGGAACGATCTTTAGTAATACAGATTTCATCCCAGCTAAGATTTAGCAGATATATCCTAGAGGATTGCTTAAAGTACATAGAGGTTAAGTAACATGCTCAGGATCACTTGGCTTTAGTGTCAGAGATAAGATTTGAATCCAGATCTTTCTGAATCCAAGACAGAACCCTAATTACTAGGCAACTGGGTCTCTGTTACATAGGGGCATATGTAAAGTGGCACATATATTCACTGTATTCAGAACATAGACATCATGAATACACTAGTTTCATAATGTAACTATAACAAAGGTGCAGATAGTCACAGATGTTTTATGCTCAGAAAGTATAACATGACATCGTTGTTTGTAAATAGTAATGTATCTTTACAAATAATTGCAGTCATAACTATGAACAGAACTTCAAACAAAGTTTGTTTTATAATGTTTTATAATGCCTCTAACTGTTCTATACAATAGCACTTAATTTTCATGCCTGTGTCACTTAGAGATATATAGTCACATTTCTCTTCTCTTAGTCATCAATGTCCTTAATTTGAAATAGTGAGGAACACAATTTTAGTGTTTCTTATTGTGATAAGTAAAAAGAGATAATGCCAGTATTCCACAAATAGCAATAATTATTGCAAGGTTCAACATCTTTCAAATAACAACATAATCTTTGCTTCAAAGACAGAAATTTGTCTAGAATTTTCAAGGAAATCTCTCTTTCTGAATGAATTTCAGTATGATGGGGGGAATTGTTTATTTTGACAACAGCATCATCAGCAATACATTTGAATAGTCACATTATATGCAGCACAGTATTTGATGGTCTTGAGGAGTTACTATAAATTAAATCTCATTTTAATAACTATCATGCCAACAAAAATGTATCTATGATTAAACGTCAACAGTTTTGATTAATTGAGGGGAAAAGCTTGCTTGCAATTGTTAAAAAATTATAGATAATGTAAAAAATGAAACTGGACTACTTTTAAGTAAAGTAACTTGAACAAGATGTTCATAATGTTAAGACACCAAACTGAAATCCATTAGAGCAATTTTGTTTTTATTTTTATCAGTTTAATCAGTTTAACCAGTTAATACAGATTGTTTGCAGACAACTATGTGTCAATAGGGCTTGAAAAGAGTGAATTTTCTAAAGTAAACTTCATTCCTTGTAGATAGTGCTAAAGCACCTATTGAAATTCTCACAGTCTGAATTAATGATATTTTACTGAACAATGAAAATATCCTCAGCCTCAACCAATCAACTATTCATTCTATGCAATATATTATACAATTAAGTCTCAAGAATAATGAAAGAATTGGTGTAGCCCCATCAAGGTTATAATGGCATAGAAACAGCATCCTCAAAAATGTGAAAAACATTAATTTTCATTACTAATCAACTTCACCCCATCTTCTTCTTTAGCCCCTGTTCCCCATGTCCCTTCATAGCCATACAGTTAGGATACCTGAGTTTTTCAAATGCTGTGACATAACTTTAGTTTAGTTCTAGGGAGAGGATTCATTCAGGCTTTTTCCTTTTAATCAAACCTATTTGGCCCATTTACTTATCTAGCAGAACTGTGAATATGTGTAGTCAAAGTCTGGAGGTGGTCTTACAGCAATGTACTTATCAGTCGATACAGTTTCATAGCCAGTTCCGTTTTGAATAATGTACTGCAACTTCCCCAATTCAGCTTCAGTTTTCCTTCTGTTCAGTTAGCTCTGGCCCTTCCTTCCAATGTTGGTGTGGTGTCATTGTGAATGTGCTCGGAGCAGAGTTATATGGCATCATTTGGAGAAACATTGCGTTAATAACCAGAGTTCAAGGGCAAAGGATATAAACGGAGCAAATTACAAGTCTGAACAGATATATAGCTTTTGCTAAAAGGGACATGGGCTGCTACTTTATTTACTGGGCACTGGTGTGCTTGCAAAAGCTGCAGGAAAACACGAAAGCATTTTAAAACCACCAGCTTAGGAAAGCAGCACAAATTTCCGGAACAGGAGAGCGAGTGAAAGGAGCAGAGATTCTCAGTTTTCTAACAAGAGAAAAAAAAATACTGTAAAGTACCCTAAATGTCTGGGATCATTTCACGGATGATAATGCAATTTTATGTGCCACAATGGGGGGACAGCAGGAGCTCAGTGGATCAGTTTATTCATCAGATCATTTCAAACTGCAAATCCACCTGGTATTGCAGAGGTCTCTTGCACTGGTAATAGTGATAGCTTTGTCTTAATTTTCCTAACTCTGTGCTTTAGTTCTACATCTAGTACCAGGAAAGATATTCAAGAGATTTCTGCATAGAGTAATTTTGTAGAAATGTGATTTTATTTTTTTTAATTGCTTGACCTCAGAGCCACCTTAAAAATTAGGAAAGAGAACAATTTACACATAAGCTGTACCTAGTCAGGCATGTTGGTTTATTCGCCTTTTTTATTTTTCTCATTTTCCAACTAGTAAACTAGCATCATATAGACCTATTCAGACACAAGGGAGGAACTTCAAGATTATTTTTCAAACCTAAACTTCTGCTGCTTAAAACATGTTATTTGGCATGATGGAAGGGGGTGGTAGGAGCATATTCTACAGCAAAATTAATTGCAATTGATTTTTATTTTAAAAAAACTATACCAAACTAATCTGTGATCAAAAGTCAATGAGTTAAGTTACAGGTGAACATTTGATTTATTCCTTGATATTAGTAGCATTAAGTCTGCCTGCAGATACATGCATTGAGCCAAATGCTTGAGAATGCAATGAAAGGGTCAGTCCTTCAACAGTCAAGGAAATAGATTTGTTGATATAGAGTAAGTTCTTTCCATCTCTAATTTTTTATGCTATAGTTTACATATTCTTATGTTTTTAGTCTTTTTGTTTCAAGAACCATTTTAGGTCTACTGGGTTTGTGAAGATAAAGTTCCAGAAAAAAATTTCATAGATCAATAGATAGACATAGAGATAGATAGATAGACAGATAGTAGATAGATAGACAGACAGACAGATAGATAGATAGATAGATAGATAGAGATAGACAGATAGTAGATAGACCGATAGATGATAGATAGATAGATAGATAGATAGATAGATAGATAGATAGATAGATAGATAGATAGATAAAGAACAACAAAACCCTATATTTCTTCTCATCTATTTACATAGAGGTACAGAAAATGCTTTTTCAGTTGCAAGTGATCTTTGATAACATAGAAAGTTGGCTTTTTAAGGCTTAGGAAAAAAATTCATTAAAATATGCTATGCAAAATAAATTCAGGGAATATACACCTTTTATTTTTTATGAGGAAAATGTTCAGTAGCACTAAATATGTACACTTGCCTTGAAAATCTAGTTTCCTTTTTGCTTCTCTTAATTTTTTTGCATGAAGCATTTCACATAATTTGATGATGATGCTATTTATGTGGTAAAAACTATAAAAATGGAATACAAATGCTATAAATCTATTGAACTCCTTAGATTTGTAACTTAGCATGTGCTATTTATGTATGACATGAGTAGTTGTTTGTCTTTTTTTAATTTATTTAAATATCTGTTTGGGGTTGGAAGGTTGGGAGGAGGAAAAAAGAAATTCTGATGCTGAACTGATTTTCCTCTTGGTACAAACCAAATATCAGCTCTGAGATAGATGAATTAAGTTATGTGGAATTCTAAGCCTATCCAGTTTCCCATACAACATATTCTTTTCTCCCACAGGGATATAATAGAAACTAATCTTCAAAATCTAAACATTCCAAGTCAAGTCCTTTTGTTAAGTCATTTTGTTCATTTCATTTGGTACCGTTAGAGCGCTGAGACCACTTGTATTTACATATGCGGAGAACCCTGCTGTTTAGAACTCTCTGCTCACAAGACAAGGCAATTAATCATTCCCAAATCCTCCTGCCGAGCACTCAACGACTCCGACAGCAAGCTCAGCCAATCAGGGAGTGCAGGTGGGACTGAAACCTGCAGGAAAGCCCCCTGCACCCTGACCCAGTGCTAGTGTGTTCTCTTCCTTTTCAATCTCTTAGCTGTGCAAGAATAACACTATTAATAGTGTCCTTGTAATCTACTAAATTTACTCTGAAAAAAAAAAAGAAAAAGAAGTGGACAGGTATGCTCCATGTGACATGTGAGATTCTATAAGCTCTGCATGTATGTACATCCATGTTGTAGAGAAAGAATGGGAATGCTATTGGAATCATACATAATATAGGGCATATTATTCCTTTGACTTAGACATTAATAAGCTCTGACGAGTTGGTTGTACTATCTCTTGACCGTCAATGTGCAGGTATGATTTATCCACATAACGAGGTTTCAAAAAGGGTCAGAGAATTATGATTAGTATGATTTAACATTAAGGGATAACTGGACTGCTACATTTTTGGTTGCTATTTCCCCCCATCCCCTCATAACTAGGGTCCAAATATTTCCATTTGAATATGTAATTGATTTAATGAACAGATTACAAGTTTTCTAAGAAAAGATGGATGGCATTTGATATGGCCTATCACCACAATGTACAGTGAAAGACAAATGATAGTTGTTATTAAAATAATTCGAATTAAACAATGCACTGCTGATTTTTGAAAAGACTTCAAATATATATGTGTGTCTATGTGTGTGTGTGTATATGTATGTATTCCCAATACATACATAGATATTTAGGTGTGTGTATATATTATATATATATATATATATATATATGGAGAGAGAAAAAGAGAGAAAGAGAGAGAATATTTCTCAGACCTAAAACTTTTGCAATTAAAGATACGTTATCTTAAGTTAAATACAACATAAAATAAAGTTTTCTTTTTGTAACCACAAAAAATGCTCAATCATGTTGTGTGTGTGTGTGTGTGTCTTTAGTGCATGAGTTCTTTATCCAATAAATTCTTTGTACAATCACTGAAAATATAAGTATGTAGTTTAGCTGACAGGAGCCTTTACTTTTCTGGGAAGAGCCTGTTTCTTTAAAAAAATGCATAAACAATTAAAAAGAAACCCCTCCCCTTTCCCATAGAAATATCTTATCTCTAGTCTCTTAATTAAAAATTATTCACCAAGATAGCTATGACTCCATTCTTTGAGTATTGTATCCTTTAAATAACTGAAGCTGGTAAGAGCAAAGAGGAAGAGAAATTGACACTTGAACCATATTGTTCCTAAAGCACTAGTTTCTTTCACACTTGGGTGTCTAGAATTTCCATCTTAGGGATGTCTCTCCAAAAGTGAGAAGGGTTTGCCCTTTATTCTTCATCTGACTGCCACCTTGGCCCATTCACAGTCTTACAACACAATTGTTTTGGATGACCTTATAGTTTGAAAGCCAGATTGGGAAATGTAATTTGTGTATTCTCCCATGGCTTTAATACCAATTGACTTTCTTTCTTAGCCTTCGTTCCCTGAGTGTGGACTTTTCATGTTTAATTTTTTTATCGTAGATACAATTCATTACAGTAATAAAAATAGATTTCTGAGTGTTTTTCTTCTTCCAATTATTGTTTTTAAATTGACAAAACTTCCATAGAAGTTTTTGGTTCATATTATTTTGTTTAAGACTCCAATGAAGTGAAGGAATCTCAGTTATCATACATGTACCCTTTGTTCACTAATATTTGGGTCTTCTGCCTATATTTTAGACAGTTAGAAATCTGGCTATAGTTTTTGGTTTTGGTTTTGTTTTTTTGTATGAAAATAGTCGTGTTCACAAAAGTGTAACTGAAGTTTCCCTCTCCTGTGGTTTTTCTTGCCATTTGGGGCTGGCTGTACTGAATTTCTAGATGATGTTGTACACTTTTCCTTCAGAGATAGATGATCTGTTCTTTGATTAGACACCCTGACCTTTTACGGGTGTTGATCATTGATTTTGATGTGGGCTGGATAGAAAGCTTTTGACTCTAAAAGTTACCTCACTGCTGGCACCACAGGGAAATTCAATTTCTAACTACATATGTACGGCAGCAGGACTCCTCTTCAATTAGGATTTTTGTGGTTATTATTTAACTTTTATTAAGCAAGTTCCAGTCTCTGCTTTCTAGCCTTAGCTTTTACTCACAGTGATCAATTTCTTAGCATAACTGGCTGTAATTGTTGGCTCAGATATTGAGCTTTCATGGTGTTTAGACATAGTGTGTTGCTGTGAAGTGTCTTCTACATACTTCTCAGAGAGATGGGTAATAATACTCTACATTAATACCTCCACATTGGTTTATGTGTGTTTGACCACAGTGCTAGCATAATTATTTTCCCCCAGTAAAGGCTATTAGAGATCTATTTGGTAGGTTTTACGATCAATAGTTCCTATGATATTTGTGTAGCAGGCACAATATAATCAATTGAAGGTTATATAAAGTAAATTACCATCCTCCTATAATGATTCTTTTTCTCTAGATGAGCATGGGTTTTATTATTTCATCAGGAGGCCTTGCAATGGATGCTCTTTTTGTTTACAAAAGAGATATATAAAAGTTGTCATTGTATTTTGAACATGGTCTTAATATCTATTACTCAATTTATGTTATTGGATTATTGAATTAGCAGATCTGCCTGGAATTCTTTCCAAAACCTTCTCATGTACTCAAGTCACATGGTTAATAATAGCTTTATGCACAAGGAGACCTTTGCTACATGGTACAGGAAGTCACTTTACAACAGTCAATCTTCGAAGCAGTCTCTCTAAAACCAAAGAAGAGTGGGTTCAAAGTGTTATATTGACATTGTGACTGAGAACCTCAATTTAAACTCTTAGGAAATGCCACAGCAAGCTATCCTGGAGATTTGAACTCAGGAATACTGAATTTTAATGTTGACTCTACTAATCTTGGTCAGGGTTACATGAGAGAAGATTCACATCAGATGCTTTAACAAAGGACATTCTTTCAATAGCTACTCCTAACCCGGATTTCAAATGTGCAATCAGAGATGAAGCGATGGCTGTGACTCCCATAATTATTGCAATCTGCCAACCAGAGGCCTGCAATCCCCCAACTGTCTTAAAGGGACACATTTTCAAAATGTAGCCTTTCTTTTTGTGGGTGCAATCAGTTGTGCACTGAAAACCTGCAGCCACAGTTGGATAACTGCAGGCGCAACTGGTCACCAGGGGCCTCTTTGCTCCAAATTTTGTACCTGCAACTAATTGCACTCAAAGAAAATGGAAGTGTGGTAGAAGCATTTTGAAAATTTGGGCCAGTCAATCCTCCATGGAATTACTAGAAGAGAAATAAATTCTTATTTTCTTAAACATGTAGATAAACATACACCTAGCTTTCAAGCCATTCCTTATGCTTTGTATCATATGGCCTAAGTGCAAAAGATTAAGGTTTGTTCAGTTATTAAAAAAGAAGAAGAAGAAGAAATCCCACTGACTGGAGTACATTATCTGTAACACTGCTATTTCTTTTAAACACATGATCTGGTACAAAGAATGGCAAGAACTTGTTACTTTCTCCTGGCTTTCTCAGACTGCATATTGGTTGGATGATACCAGTATACTGTGAGATATAAAATGACAAACTGTTGAAAAAATATTTGTTGTTGCTGTTCAGCTATGTCCAATTCTCCATGATACCATTCTGGGTTTTCCTGTCAAAGATACTCAAGAGATTTGCCATTTCCTCCTCCAGCTCATTTTACTTTATAGGTGAGGATACTGAGGAAACTGTGACTCGCTCAAGGTCACATAGCTAGTAGGTATCTGAGGCTAGATTTGAACTCATGAAGATGAGTCTTTCATGCCTAGAGGCCTGACACTCTGGGCACTGTGGTACCACCTAGCTGCCCCAGGTACAAAGAATGGCAAGACCATTTGTTTCTTTTCTCTGGCTTTCTCAAGCTGGTTACCAATTGACTAATACTGATATACTATAAGATAGAAAATTTCAAACTGTTGAAAAAATAGAGAAGACAGTTTTTAGTGTGTATACTCCTAAAGGTAATTCATGTAGAGAGACACGATAATGGCCATAATGATAGTTGATATTTACATAGAGCTCTAAGTTTGCAGAGCATTCACTTTATGTTGTTTCATATGATCCTCACAATCAAGCTGAGGGATAGATAATATTACTGTTATTACTGCCTCACATGTATACAGTGCCTTAGGGTTCACAAAGCACTTTTCCCCACAATAAATAAATAAATAATAATAAAATAAAAATCTGGAAAGGAAAGTAGTGAAAATAAGAACAGTGTGCTTCTGAGGGCTCCAGTGATAAACCCATGATCAACCATAGTGTGTGGTGTCTAAAGCAGAATATAAACCCAGGCCTCGTGCACTTCCAGTGCCCTTCCCACTACCTTTCATTTACAGATGAGAAACACAGTAGGTGTCACAGATGGATTTGTTCTTAATCTGATTTTAAGCTTGGAACTCTTGACATCATACCACAATCAGTTTAGATCACATTGAGAATTTAAACAGAGGTAGCCATAGACACTGACCAGAAAGGAAACTTGAACTCAGAGTTGTTAAATTCACAATATGGTTGAAATACTGTGCTTGTTGTTGTTGTCCATCCTTTGTTCTCAAGGATGACCGAAGATGTCAAGAGGGAGACATCTTGACTGGCAAGTGAATTGAATTTAAGTGAGGCAGACCTTTGCAAAGTCCTCAGCCTGACTCTCTCCTCCAGAGTCATTAGTGCAATGACAAAACATATATCAAGACATTAATAAAATATTTTAGTCACACTATCAATCAGATTTAATAATGGTCTATTTTGAGGACTCTACCATATATAATTTCGTTTCTATGAGAAACTGCATCCTATGACATATAGAACAGTTAAGTTTTCCTCCCCAATATTAATCAATCAAACAATATTTATTAAATACCTACAATGTATCAGATACTGTGCTAAGTCTTAGGGACAGAAAAATAGTAAAAGACAGTCACTGCCCTCAAGAAGCTAACGATCTAAATGGGGAGACATTTAAAAAATACAAACAAGATATATACAGGAAAATAAGAAATAATTAAAAGATGGAATCTATATACGTATGTATTTATGTATATTGCATTATAGCCATAAGCAATAACATGGGGGAAAAGAAAGAGGAAAACAGTTACTTTTTAATGTGTCTCTATATGTGTGGCTCTGCTCCTAGTATATTATCTCCCCATCAGGAGTAGGTAGATAGTTCATATTTAGCCCTCTGGAATTGTGGTTGGTTGATTAGAGTTCCTAATTCTTTCAGAATTGTTTATCTTTACAATACTGCTGTCATTGCATAAATCGTTCTCCTGCTTCTGTTGACTTTATTTTGTATCAGCTCCTATAAGTTTTCCAATATTTCTCTGAAATAATCTCCACTATTTTTCATAGAACAAAAATATTGCATCACACACACACACACACACACACACACACACACACTATGATTTATTTAGCCGCTCCCCAATTGATGAGCACTCCCTAAGCTATTCTCTTTTTAGAGAGGAGAAGGAATTAAGTGACTTGCCCAAGGTCACATGGCTATTAAGTGTTAAGTGTCTGAGGCCAAATTTGAACTCAGGTCCTCCTGAGTTCAGGGCTGGTGCTCTATTCACTGCACCACCTAGTTGCCCCATCCCTATCATTCTTTACTACCACAGGAGTTGCTATAAATATTTTTTATACATGAGAATAAGATAATTATCTTAAAAGTTCACATAGAACTGCTTTTCTCCAGATGTGAAGTTATATCCTGTCTAATATGACCTAGGTAGTACATAGAAGAGCCAGAATTTGAAACCACGTCCTCTGACTCCAAAATGAGCAGTCTTTCCACTCAGCACTTAGGAAGCCAACCTGAAGTTTCTTTTGAGGCATCAGTTAACATTAAGAAGGAGATTCCAATCCTAATAACACATAGGGTCTGTTTCCAACTACCAACAGCATGCCTATGAGGGAACTAAGAAGAAAAATATCTTACACTGGGAGGTGAAAGTGGGTCAAACAGAGTCAAGGATAATGTTCCTCAATTCTTATCTAAGACCCTGGCTGCTATAGCCCTCATGAGATCCTAACATCCTATAAGAAGCAGCCTAGGGACCCATATGATATCTCAATATAGGCGCTCCATTTCTAAAGTCTAACTTTGTGGACCTCGTCATGAACTAAATGTAGTATTTCTTTTCCCATGTGAGAAAGGATCAAAACAGCAATTAACCCTTAGATTATTGTTAATTTTGTATATCTTCTACCCTTATGAACAAAATTTATCAAATATAAGTGGGTTGGCTATTAAAATGCTAGCATGAGAACTGTTTGACAAGTGGACTTTATGGAAAATGTATGGGGAGTGGAACTGCATATGTTAACTGAACCAGGAATAGAGAAGATAAAAGAAACATTTAAAGGAAATGGGAGAGCAAGAAGCATGATTTGATTCAGGCTGTGAAGTTGAAGGGGAAAATAGGAGAGAGCCTTACTCATTAAAGACAAGAGAGGTAAGAAACAGCTTGAAAATCAGAACCAGCAAGCCAGGAGAATGTGTACTATAATTGTAGGCAATTATAGTAAATATTGAAGAGGTTAGTAGTGGTGGAGGAAAGTCAACAAAAACAGAGTGTGGGGGAATCTTTCTGAGGCTTGTTTTCTCACAAGGCCATTTGTTTCAACACTGATTAACTGTTAAGAGCAATCACAGAATTTAAGAGTTGTAAGTGATCTTGGCAGTCATCTAGTCCTAATCAAAAAATGAAAGGAATTCTTCCTATAATATAGCTAAAACTCAGACTCTGAAAATCTTCAAAAAAGGGGAAACCCACCACCTCTCAGCTTAACCCATTCCACTTGTAGACAACTTGAATGGTGAGAATATTTTTTTTTTGAGAGCATGACATTTAAACTTAAAATTTCCTCTTTGAAGCTTCCAAACATTGCTTCAGGTTCTTTCCTCTGAAGGTGAATTGAACAAATCCAATTCCTGCAAAACATGAGGGTACTCTCTTGTACTTTTGACTGAGACTGTCACCTTTTCTTTCAGATGTCTGTAAAATTTGTCATCAATGTAATGTATCACTGGCTTTAGGGGGTACCAGATTGCTTAAAGACAAGTATTCTAGCCCAGGTTGTAAATGAAGTATTCCAAAGGGTCTCAAACTGATGAGAAGTGGAGTGGGATCAAGTCTCTGAGTAATTCTTTCACTTCCTGGATATGATAGAGAAACCCATAGATAGGCAGACAGACACAGACAGACAGACAGACAGACAGACAGATAGATAGATAGATAGATAGACAGATAGGATTGACAGACAAATAAGTTGATAAATAAGTAAATTTAAAAGTCTAATCCTTCTTCCTCCAAATACATGAAGACAATAATCACACCCCTTTTGAATCTCATCTTCTCCATGCTAAAAATGTCCATTTCCTCCAACTGGTCTTCAAAACACCTATACTCACCCTGAATGATGTCCTTTGGAGATTCTCCATCTTATTAATCAGTCATTTAGTATATGGGTGAAAAAGTACCGTGATTGCATGTACATAGAATGAGAATACAAAAATAGATATAGTATTTTGGCATATTTCTAGCTTATAGAAGTGGACCTGATTTCACTCTATCAATTAAGTTAGCTTGTGAACGCAGAAATGTCATTCCAATCATTACTTTTAAAGTAATGGTAGTCTATCTCATAATAGACATATTTCTATATTATTTAAAATATCTCCTATATTATTTAAAACACCTCCTCAGAAGAGAGGGCAAAGGTGGCCACAGGAAGACACAGATTTAAAAGAATCAATGACCATAATGCAGATCAAGCCCATATCCAAGGTACCAGATGATGGGGAAGAGTCTGTGGGGCAGAAATAATATCGTAGTCCTTGTTTCTCGCTTTAATACTTAAATATTTGATTGAGTTTTGAACAATTGTAGTAATAGGTCAGGTTTAGGATCATGCTAAGGATATATTTATGATTATAGCCTATGTCTAGAAATAAAAAAATGCAACCCGTTTAGTCTGATACTGTTGCCACACAGCTGGAGCCCAGAAATAGAGTTTTTGCCACTTTCATGGCATTAAGGAAATTAAGGGTGATGTAGTCTGTTTAGATTGGGCCTTTTCTCCACAGAGATTGGGGTGGGGGGAGGTGGCTGGCATGTAGACAGAAATAACTAGAATGACTGATGAGTCTATTAAGTACATCCATGAATATCAAAGGAATTCTAACAATGTCTTATCTGGCTTACTCAGGATTGGTGTATTCAAAGGTGCTTACCCTAGATTGGTGCTGCTATAAAAGGCTCCAGCTCCTTTCATCCTTCTAAGTACAAAATACCACTACCCCTAAACTACTTAGAATAGCCCTATAATTCTGGGAAGCAACGGTTTCCTGGGACCAGTATATGTTCTGTCTCACTCCTTGGAATCAAAGGCAGCATTGATATCTGGTTGGTAGTCAGGTGGATGATGCCAATGTGTCTTCATATAACCTTTTGTATTTTTTACCACAGAATGCTTATTAGGTCATCAATAAATGCTGTGATTAGATTTATTGAGTATAGCATTCTGTCTTTTTTAAATCCGAGAATACATAGGAAAAAGAAACACAGAACATTCCAGTTTTATTTTACTGAAAGCCTTATGGAAGTTCTTTAAAAAAAAAAGCGCCCCCCCCCACAAAAAAAAGTTAGGTTAGACATATGGATATAAGTACGAATCTTGGCCCAAACCTTTACTACTGCCTACTAATCCGGGGCAAGTCACTTGACTTATCTAGGGCTCAGCTTCCTTGTATATATAATTTCTAAGATCTCTTCAAGCTTAAAGCCTATGATAATATGTAGAAGTGACAAAAGGGAAGAATAAGGGAGGAATAAACATCTATATAGGACAGTGGTTCTCAACCTCTGGGTCGCTACCCCTTTGGGGGTTGAACGACCTTTTCACAGTGGTCAGAAGGGTCACCTAAGACTGTTGGAAAACACATACTTCCGATGCTCTTAGGAACCAAGACACAGCTCCTCTATCCGTCTCCAGGCAAGTCAGCCCACATGCAGATATGAGTATTAAAGGGTTATAGCATTAGGAAGGTTGAGAACCACTGATAAAGGAGCTTCCATGTGCCATACACTGTGCTAAGCGCTTTTACAAATATTTCATTTAATTGTCACAACAACTCTGCAAGGCAGGTGCTGATTTTATCTATAGTTTTCAGTGAGGATATTGAGGTAGATGGAGGTTAAGTGGCTTCCCCAGGGTCACGAAGTGAATGTCTGAAGCTGGATTTGAACTCAATGTCTTTATCACTCCAGGCCCAGCACTCTATCCATTAGACTACCTGGCTAGATGCTGCCACAGAGAGCTGTCTCCTGATAAGTGACACTTATCTAAAGAATTCTGAGCCAAAATAACACCGGTTTGCAAAGTGCAAGAAAAAAGACAAAACTTCTTGCCATAGATGCCCCAGCTAACTACAGTAACTACCTTAGTTCTCTGTTTTACTTTGCCTAGCAATCTCAGCTTCTAGGATCTCAGTGAGGTTTTCCAGGAAATATGATCCAACACATTTTATACCTAGAGAACTGTGTGTGTGTGTGTGTGTGTGTGTGTGTGTGCGTGTGTGTTGAAAGAGAGAGAGAAAGGGAGGTAGGAAGGAATGAAAGGAGGGAGGGATGAAGGGACAGAGTGAGAGAGAGAGAGAGAGAGAAAGAGGAGAGAATTATTACAGTACTATGTTCTGATAGTTTTGCATCGTAAGATATTTTTATACTTCTACACTTAATTCCATCTGTATTGCCCATTGGGCCCAAAGGCAACCTAAAGAAAACTATAAAGTGGCTTTGAACCAATGTGTTGGGATTTCCTATATATGACATCATTCCATCGTGACATCAAATAACACGCCTTTTATCCCCCCTCCTCAATCCTCTCCACTCCCAAATCCCTGCCCACTTTTCTCTTAAAGCAGTGACAGAGCTAGCTATGAAGCACAGAAGGACCATAAAAACCTGTATCCCTTAAGCTGAATTCAGCCCAAATAACAATAACCAAAACAAAGCTAGCAGGAAACGTTTGCACACAGCATCTGTTATGATCACATAACCACGAGACAGATGTTTAATCCCAACTGTTAACATAAGATCATTTGTATGTTTGAAGAGCGATCCCATTTGGGTTTTCCCCCTTATTTATTTATTTATTTTAAACTTTTTACAGAGGAAGGCTTTCTCAGCTGTGAGATGTAATTTGTGTTTCGTGTGTGTGTGTGTGTGTGTGTGTGTGTGTTTCCACTTTCACCCTCAGCTTCTGAAAGAAAGGGGTTGTATAGCTTTCCTGAGTATAAATGCTCAGAGGGGAAAGCTCATGACTGTGTGGCCTACTACTTGAACAGTACATGGATCTTTTTCTGTCTATGGGAACTGCATTTAGCTCCTCAGAAGACTCATAAACTATTCTGGTCAGATTATGGGAAGAAGGCCCTCACATGAAACAAGTCTGGTGGTCTCAGCCAAGTTCTAGTGAGTAAGGCTGAAATTTCCCAGCACCACCCAGGATTGGAACCAGTCCCTGTAAAGTTCAGTTCCAAACCTGAAAACAAAGTCATTAGCTCACAATTACTTTGAAAGGGTCAATGAAAGATGTCAGCACTTTGTGTGGTCTATTTGAGTGCCTCCATTGGAAATTCTTAATAGATACCTAGATAGCTTATGATGGCCAGAAGTATAAAATGCTTTACATTTATATTATGCCTTCCTTGATTCCTTCAGGCTCTACACTGCTTGACATATCATATGCACATAGTGCCACGGAAATACAGCCAGAAGTGGGGTAGAGAAAAAACGGGTGCCTCAGGTATATTACCAGTATAGAATTGATTGCATATTTCAATTAGCTAAGAGAATTAGCTAAGAACAATAGAATAAATGCTAATATTTTAAAAACTGTTTTAAATGAAAACATTTTGACTTCCCCATTCCCTTATTTAAAGATCTAATTTGAACAACCCATTCCTTTCCCCTGTTTTAACAGCAATGGACTTAGTATATCACACATATTTTTAGACAAATGAAAGCTGAGATTTCTCTATATATTTTGGTCTATCTCTAAAATGTTCTAATATAATAAACATATGGAAACACATGCACACACGTGTGTATGGAATGGATGGATTAGGATCTGCATGGCTGGAGGGCATATTCACATTGATGAAATCAGAGTCACCTAAAGTATCAATGTGCATATGTTTATAAATGTATATATGAATCCATAGTCATGTCTTTATTAGCCACCACACACCCACATCCACACAAAGATGCATTTATGTGAAAAAAAAGATTTGTGATTCTTCAGTATAGAAATCTACCAGTTTGGGACTTTACCAATAAAGAAACACAGATCTCAACCATCTATGATTTAGTAGATAAGTCCTAGGACATTATCTGAGTTGCATAAAGGTTAAGTGACTTGCCCAGACTAATTCAATTGATGTCAGAGGCAGAAGGTGAATCCACTTCTTCCATACTCCTAACCCAGTATTCTACCCATTACACCATACTAAATCCATATCTATGTTCCATAGTCTATTTACTATGATTTCTTGTAATAAGAAAAGAGAAAAAAAGGAGGCATGAGGGAGGGAAAAACATGAGCAATTGATGTTGGAAGAAAGGGTTAAAAATGTTCAGGCAAATTTTATGACACCAGTTCTCATTGTGCATAGCTAAAATGCTGTGACATCCTTTGGCCAAAAAAAAATATAATAATAATAAAGTTTGTATCCCACAGTGAGGACAGTTGTCCCTAAAGATTATGAATATCTATCTCAATGTGCAACTTCCCCTTGCACAGGACAAAATCACCAACATCTTTAATGGGAGAAAATCCTCTGTTGACTGATTCATTTCCATGTTTTGTTCATGCTGCTAGACAGGATATCCTGTAAGGTGGCAAAAAGGGAGGGAAACCTAGTATTATCAGTTTGTGATTTACCCATATTATTATTGTTGTTGATTCTATTCCTTTAAAATTGATATTACATTTGTCTAATGAGTCTCATAAGGAGAAATTGTACTTTGTTTGCTTCTTTTTTTAAAATCCCTAGAGGTGATAGATTACTCTTCTTGGCAGGAACAGAATGCCCAGCTTTGCCAGAGAGTGAACAGTACTATAAAAAGAAACAATATAGTTTAAATATTTTTCTGGTTTTCTTAAAAGCAAATGTCTACCACCCTATCATCTACCTTAAATTCTGGCATTTTGTAGTTATGAAAAAATATCAAGCAAGTTAGAAAATGATGATTAAGTGTATTTAGAACAAGAATAATTATGCAAACAGGAAACAGAAACTCTACCATTCAACTCATGAAAGTGAGATAGAAACATTTCTCTGTTAGGAGAGCTGAAGTTTCTCCACTGTACAATTAAAGCAAAGGTTTAAAAATGTATGGTGTGAACATGACATTTTAATGCTATGATGGCAAAGCTGAATGAAAAATAAAATGTAAAAATAGTTTGGGTACTTTTAACATCATAGAAAATCCACTTGGATATCTGTCAGCACAGTGCTCTTGGTACAGTCTGCTTAATTACTATCAACAATCAGTCTTTCAATGGATCATTAACCATGTATTACATGTGCCAGATTACATGCCATTCACTGGTTATATAAGAGTAAAAAAGAAATAGTTCCGGCTCTCAAGAAACTTTCATTCTGTCAGGGTAGATAACACATAAATTTCTAAGTACACAGAGAAACTGTAAAATGTGTTTTTGTGAGGATACCAATACAAGAGAATAGGAAAGATTCCCATGTAGAAAGTCACATTTGCATTGAGAATTGAAGGATTTTTTTAAAGGAGAAATCATGAGCATTTCTGTAACCCTATGGGAAAGGATTCTCAAATGGATGAAAAATCACAATAACTGGTTAAGGTTCCATCAGCCCTAGAGAATGCTGCTCTAAAGGGTATAGATTATCAGAAAATTTTAGGTTTCTCCAGAATAAATGGTCTCAAAAAGCCTGTGAATTTCTTGCAAACAATAGCATGCATCCTTGGACAATAAAATGATCATTGTATATTTAACTGTATGGTATGACTATGAGGATCCCAAGCTATATAATGAGAATCTGATAAAAAAAAAAGATACTCCTATGACTACTCCAGAGTTTCCAAAACGTTCTATATTCAAACATGCTTATTTTTAAGTTTATCTAAAGTCCTAGGTTTCAACTAAAGTTTTACAATGGAATTACAAAGAAGACATCCTAATTGACAAACTTTGTTGCTCTGTTATATATGCAATATTATATTTAAATAGAATTTACATTTTCAAATATGGCTTTAGAGTTTTTTCATTCACTTACCTAACTCACAAAGCATCAGACCAAAACTGTGGAGCAAACAGATCTCTCTGTACAAGAACATTTGAAATAAGGACAAGTGAAACTATAATTCTTTTGAGTGGGAGAGTCGTTATTTCCAAGTCAGTGAAAGAGTTCATCTCTGCAAGGCAAATAACAGCTAGGAATCTTGTGGCATATCAAGGTTAACCAAGAATAGCATATAGCACAGAGGAACAGTGGTATATAGCTGTACCTCATGGAATCAGGAGACTTAACCACAATTTCAAGTGACCCAAAGAGTAGTGGAAAAACTTGTGGTGGGCATCAGCAGGATGCATCTTATCATTCACAAGGACTTGAACCTGAGAAGTTCTATAAAAAACACAAGGCAGCATGGTATAATAATGAATTTGGAGTCATAGCACCTTGAGTTAGTATCCTAGCTTTGCTACTCCCTATCTGTGTGACATTTGGCAAGGCATTTAACCTTTTTGAGCCTCACTTTGGTAACCTATAGAACAAGGAGACTAGATTAGAAAATTTCTAAATTCATCCCCAGATCTAAATCTATGACTCTATTTACAACAAGAACAAAAGTTGGATCTTTCAAATTTCAAGTATAAGGGATATATAACATGTTGCATGGGTTAGATTTTGTTAGGCTATATGCTCATGAAAGATTCAAAGAACCAGAGGAGTTGGCTATGAGTGTGGTGGCTCATATTTAAAATCCCTGCTAATCCCTATAATCCCTGGAAGGGGATGAGTTTTGATAAGGATAAAACAGATAGAGTGATCACCCAAGTCTAGGACAAATATGGTGAACCCACAGGAGCAAAGAACTTCCAGGCTACCTAAGAAGGGACAAACTGGTCCTCATTAGAAAAAATAGAGGAGATTTAAAGTTTCTGTGCCAATGAGCATTGGGACTGAGCCCAGGAGTGGCTACTGCATTTCCAGCTTGAGTAAGATAGAGAGACTCAGTCTTTAAAAAAATAAAAAATAAAATAAAAAATTGAAAGGTCTACCGCAAATTGGGTGGACCTTTTATGGAGAACATTTGGAAAAATATGGACAAGCATCACAAGAGACACAGAGGGTGCAGATTAATTGCAATTCACCCTGGTGGAGTGAGTAACTAAGCTTGTGAAAACAGCAGATGTGCATGCTCAGCCACTGTTGGTGATCTTTGAACGACTGGGGAGAATTGCAGACATGATGAAGGACTAGAGAAGAGTAAATATCCTGATTTTCATAAACAAAGAAGGAAGCAGGGTGGTTCTCAATAATAAATAATAGAGACCTGTGAGCTTCATTTTGAGTGCTAGAAAAGTTCTAGAATGCATATTAGTAAGGGTTTGATTGGTAAATATTGGAAAGGAGAGCACTGATCTCTAAACACCAGCAGAGCTTTATCAAGATCAAGTCATAACCAACTTAGCCATATTTTTCTTGACAGAATAACTATACTGGTAGAATAGATGATATGTATATAATATGCCTAGACTATAATCAAACCTTTGACAATCACACTATCCTTTTGAACAAGATGGAGAGATGTAGGCTAGATGATATTATAGATCAAAATTGATTGAATGACCAGAAGCAAATGATAATCATTAATGGACCAACTTAGAGAAAGAGGTCTTTAGTACTTTGCTCCAAGGATTGGTCAACCCAACATTTTTATCAGTTTTAGATAAAAACATAGATGGCATGCTTATAGAATATGAAACAGTGAAAGACTGATAACACGTACATGTCAGAATCAGTATTCAAAAGCATCTTAATAGACTAGAATGATGGGATGAATCTAATAAAATGAAAACTGATAGGGACAAACATAAAGTTCTATACTCATGTTAAAAATAAATACTAGTTTCACAAGAAAATGAGGGAGGAAGCAGGATTTTCTGTGAAAAAGTTTCTGATGTTTTAGTGAATTGCAAGCTCAGCACGGTATCAGACTATGGCATGGAAGCCCCCAAAATGCTAATGCTATTCTAGTATAAATTATGAGAGGCAGGGTATCACCATACTTATCCCTGTTCAGATCACATGTGGATTATTTTGTTACGTTCTAAAAATAACATTTTAGGAAGGACACTGATTAGCTGGGATACATTCAAAATGACCAGGACACTGAGAGATCTAAAGATAGATTAAAGAAACTGCTAAAAAGTCCTGTGGTAGTGAGTTCTCCCCACTTTGGGGGCTGGATGTTCAGTTGGTGGAAATGTTTTAAAGGGTTTTCTTGGTCAGGTAGACCCTGAATTATTAATAGGGGCAGTATGACATAACAGCATAAAGATAGAGAGGGGATAGAGAGCTGGCATAAGCTTCAGGTAAACCAGAGTTAAAGTCCTGCCTCTGACATATACTATGTTACCCTGGGCAAGTCACTTATCCTCTTAATGCTTCACCATATGTAACCATAATATGATTTACATATAATTGTATATGGCTATATATATATATGTATGTATATAGAGACATATGTATATGTATACATGTATTACATAATATATTCTTCTTTTTGCCTGTCTTTCTCTGTTTATATGTGTGTATACATGTGTGTTTATATATGTGTATGTATGTATATATATATATATACACACATAAAATATTATAGGTGTGAAGAAAAGATGAGGAAGTCTCTTCATACCTTCTACCGTCCATCACCTTAAAATCTTGGAAAGTATTCTGGGTTGTCTGGAGCATAGAGAAGATAAATGAATTTCACAGAATCAGCATGTGTCAAAGAATTTGAAAGTCTGACTTCAAGGTTGGCTCTCTATCTACCATAGTCTACTACCTTTCCTATATCTGAACCATAGACTTTAGGTATATATGCTACAGTAATAGGCTAGACAAGATCATCTCTAGTTCAATTAGGTCCCTTTTCCCAGAGGGAGGAGAGGGACATGTGGATAAAAGTAGCTAGAATGAATGATGTGTCCATTAAGTACAGCTCTCGAACACCAAAGGAGTTTTTTGTTTTTGTTTTTTTACTAATTCTGAATTCCTTTGAATGTGGCCTAATCGTTATGGGTGCATGCAAAGGTGCCTAGGTTCTGATCATTCCAGAATGAAGAATTTGTAAAAGGTTTCAGTTCCCTTTTTGACCTTAAAAATAAAGCATTATTATCCATAGCCTCCTCAGGACCCCGAGAATCACACTGTGATTCTGAGTAGGATTGTTTTTTTTAGCATTATCAAGTGTTTCTTCATCTCTTGGAACCAGAACTAACATAATATGTGGGTGGCAGTGAGGTGGATTAGAGATATGTAGTCAGTCCTAATGCTTATGCCTTTACCAAACTGGTTCCTATTTCATCAAGAATCCCCTAAATTAAATGCACATAGAAGAAGTGTGCCTCTGTTCCTTGAAATTCCAGATCAAATTGACAGAATATCTATCATAACTACCTAACTCTAGGCCTATCTCTCTATCTATTTATCTATCTATCTATCCACTTATTTCTATATATCTATCACCTGGCCGTCATCTATATATTTATCTATCATATGTCTGTCCAACTATCTGTGGTCTACCTATCATCAACCTTTTCATCTGTCCATTTATTTATCTGTTTGTATCTATTATATATCAATTTGTCTATCACCTGTATATATCTTTATATCTATCATTTATCTATATTTGTGTCTATCATCTATTTTTCTGTTTGTGTCTCTCTGTATCATCTATCATATATATATACATGTATACACATATATACATATTATATATATATACACATAATTCCTTTGTACCACAATGCATAAAAAAGTTACATTTTCATAGTATATCTGTTTAACATCAAGCATCCACATAAGATTAAAATTCCAGACAGTCTATCTGGATTCTTTTTTTCTGTTCAATAGTTTTTTTTTCCCCGTATGACATCAAACAGATAATAAGGATTTAGATGATTAAGTCATTCTTTATTTTTTATATGGCCTAAGTGATTTAATTATAGTAAATCATCCATATTGTAGTCCATATTCATGTTTTAAGTAGGCTAGATTAATTAAAATAATGGCTTTCCTTTTTTATTTTTATCTTGAGAATTTCTACATGTGACTTTGTGAGTACCTTGATTCCCTCTCCACCTCCTACAACACATTGGAACTGACCAAATTCAGTTAATAGCATTAGGTAGAAATACTCTGTGAGTAAACAACAGAAAGCCCATATATGTGAGGCACTTTGTTGAAGAAATTAGTATCCAGATGCTGAGGGTGTGCTAAGTTCTCTTACTCTGTTACCACTACAGAAGAGCTTGGGATCCTTTCCTGCAGTAATGGCCTTGAAATGACATATAGTCCTCTTCATTATTTCCAGTACTCTTCTAAGTGAGCCATCACCAGCAACAAACATTCAAGCCAGTCATATTTAGTGCAACCAATACTATTGTAATATAAGAATGAGGATTTGCAAGACTATTAGCTATATTCAGGGAGTCAACAACAGATAGATGAAATAAGTAGCTAATTCTACTAGATTTCTAGTGAGCTTAAAAGACAGAGCTTCCTTAAGATTTCTTGGACATGCCTGCCATTTTTAATGACCTGTCCTTGACCCAAATATTTCTATTCTTGCCTTCCCATGAAGTTTGCATAATCAGCTTTGATTTCTACTCTACTGTACTCTCTAGCCTAGTACAAGTCAATCTTTTCCTGATAAGCATGAAATTACAGAAAGGACATCAGAGACATGGGTTATGCTTTTGTCTCTGGCATTAACTGATTAACTTGATCTTGGAAAAGTTACTTCACCCTTATGGGCTTTGGCTGCCTTGATTGTAACAGGAGGGTTTTGGCCTGTATAACCTCTAAAGGAGGGATTATGAACTATTCTTGTGTCAGGGACCCCTTTAGCAGGCTGGTGAAGCCTGTGGACCTCTTCTCAGAATAATGCTATTAAATGCCTCAAATGAAATATATAGGATTACAAAAAGAACCCAATTATATTCATATATAGTCGTCAAAACATTTTAAAAACAAGCTCTCAGACCCCAGGGTAAGAACTACTTCTTTAAGGTACAGCTAAGTGGCACAGTGAATAGAATGCCAGTCCCAGAATCAGGAGAGTTCCAATCCGGCCTCAGACACTTAACACTTACTGGCCATGTGACCTTGGGCAAGTCACTTAACCCCAATTGCCCTGCCTTCCCCCCTCCAAAAAAAAAAAAAAGACCAAAATATATATATATATATAACTACCACTTTAAGACCTCCTCTAGTTTTAATCCTCTAGGAATTTGTCTAGGCACCAGGGAAACCAGAGACCTTGTCTGTTCATATTCCTTGTTCAGGTTGTCACTCTTCTGGCCTACTTGTGCAGAGTCTATTCTAGTCCCTAGCTTCCAAAGAACTAACTCCCTTTTCTCTTCCTTTAACTCTCCTCTGCCTACAATCTATGTTCCCCTTTGATCTATTATTCAAGATTGGATTGGAAGCATCATGTTTCCCCTGGCATGCTTGAAGCATTTTATGCTTACCCATTGCCATTTAACTCTTAACAATTAGAATTAGTCATTAGCATATATAAACAGTCATTTAACATAGATTACACTGAAGGCAACATTAGGACCACACCAAAGAGATAGAGCCTACTCTTTTGTAATGGGGGTAGGGTGTGAGGACTTTCTTCACAGATGTGTCTACTAAAGATATTGTTTTTGTTTTATGTTGCTTGGTACAGAATGTGTGTGTGCGCTCATGTGTGTATATGTGCACATGTACACACATATGTGCATATATGTATTTAAATTTTTCACTGATATGTTACATGTATAGGGAATTAGAGGATGGAATTAAAGGTTTTTTTAAAGGTTTAAATTGATAACTCAACTCATTGCCAAGCAAGCTGAATACGTTTTTTAATAACACTCAGTAGGCATTATTCATTACACACATAGGTCTTAGAATTTTATGGATCCTCAGATATCATCTACTTTAACCCCTCATTTTACAAACAGGAATAGGTAAGTCCAGAGAAATGGTTTAACATAAGGGAAGAATTTTTATTTAATCAAACTATTGAAAAAGAAATACAATTTATAACCAAAAGCAACTATTTTAAGCTAGTCAGTTAGTTCAAATCACCCACTGGAACTGGCCAATTAGTCTAAACTACCAATTGGGCCAACTTAACAACTTCTTCAATTAATTTTTCAATACGTTGCCCAGTTATTCAATTGAATGGATCAATTGTTTTGTCACAGGTAGACACAGTCATAGAAACAAATCCTTTGGACAGACAATTCAAGAGGTTTTTCTTTTAAATGGAAACATTTTCATAATTCATTAAAAAACCCAGAAAGTTTGAGATTAACAAAACAAAAAAGCATCTCATAAGAAGTGAAAATAATGTTTATGTGAGTAAATCTCAATTATTTCCCTCCAACTACTCTACTGAAGAAATAAACAGAATCAAATTTTTTTTCCTAATTAGATAGTTCAGGTGAATATGTTTTGGGCTCAGATTACCGAGATAACTTCTTCAGTTTTCATCTGGTTTTTCATATGAAAACAGACACAATGTATGGTCACTTGCAATGTCATTGCAATGCATATTTAAAATATTTGACTATTTTGAATAATATGATTCATTTTTAAAAGTTCTAAACCACTGATATGCATATTTAGGAGTGACTTCATAGCTGATCATATTGGTAAGAAGCTAGAAGAGACCTAAATTGTAGTACAACTGCCTTCTTCATTTGTCCTTGAAGTTATCTGAAAAGTGCAACAGTATACTCTTTGAAATCTTGAAGATAAGATTTTTTAATAGCTGCATTGAAAGGCCACTTCTACTTTACAGTTTCTGACTTTTCATGTTGAACTCCCTCAGTCATTACACACATGCACGCGCACACACACACACACACACACACACACACACACACACACACACACACACACACACACTGCATCTTTATGACATGCCCTAGGGTAACAGACAGAATCTATCCCAGCCACAGATTGCCTTAATCTTCCCCATAGCTTCCTTTTCCTCCCACTAACACTTCCTTTCTCAATGCTAAAACATCACAGGAAAAGAAGTTTGATGCCTGGCTGCCCACATTGGTTAATCGATCCAGTGACATTACCAGAGCACCTAAACAGAGCATGTTTTTGAAACATCTTATACTTAACCATACAAGGACTGTCCTCCTAAATTAAGTTGTCTCAGCTAAGTCGAGGAACTTCTTACAGCCTCCTCGGCACGAAGGGAAGGGGCATGAGGAATAAGTTGAGGGGAGTGGGAGGGTAGGGCGCAATGTTGGGAACATTCCCCACCCTCTGCTGTTTAGAGCCCTCAGAGTAATCTGTGGTATCTAACCACTTCCCCTCCTTAAAAACCACAAACTCCTGAGTAGTTTTGGAACTCTTTTCTAGCTGAATATCCTCAAAGCTCTCATTCCAATGGGTAGGGGTTATTTATAAGAACAGGATGTTTACATAACAGAAAACTCTCCTAAAAATCTCAGACTGCATAGTTAGTGCTTGCTGCTAGGTCTCAGAAATCCAGCACTCCTATTTTTCTTATGTTATCTTCCCTACCTTCCGTGCTTAAAAATTCAAATAACACAGAGCCTCAATTTATCATATGAAATTAGTTAAACTTAGGAGCATTGGACTAGTTCTGTTCATTCCTTTTATCATGATGCAAATAGAAAGTAAACTAAACCTTATTCTGTAGTCTAAAAAACTTGTAATATATAACATACTCTTAGGGTATATCATATATACGATCTATACTTTATATTCTGGCCAACAAACTGAAAAGTTTGAAAACTTGTAGAAAGTTATGAGGTTTCTGCTATTTTTTTAATTGAAGCAAATTACATTTTTTTGTACTTGTAAGTAAGTTTGCTTTTGCTCCACTGGTTTGAAAAAAAAAAAAGACAACCAAAAAACCTTCCCCCTCAGACATCACATAATGTGGAGTTCTCTAATGCTAAGCTAAGATTGCATATTTATTATATTTGTTAGTTTTTGTTTCTTAACCCCTACTGGTCAATAAGCTTCATGATGACAGGAACCAAGACATATAAAAACTTAATTTTTTTTTCCCCAATGCCTAGAATGAGGTTCCACACAGAAAAGGGGCTTTACATGTATTGGATGATTGAATCAGAAAATAAAAAAGAAAGAAAAAGTGGTTTGTTCCAAGGATTTTGAAACTATCAATGTCTTTTAAATAATATCACTTCTATACATCCACCAAATCAAGGGAGAAGACTATGACCTTTAGCATTTCTGAGATCGTTGGCTAAACCAGACAGGATTTCATAAGGTATCAATAATTACATTTTATCCCTTAACAGAGAGGCCCCTTTAGGTGAATACCCAAAGAGACTTTAAGGTATAAGACACCACATAGCAAAGTTCCAAACTGAAACTTAGAAATGGCCAGCAGCTCAGGCTTGGATGTGTGACAGCAGTAGGATCAGCTAAG
>CM053598.1:105555199-105571676 GCA_028646575.1 Pseudocheirus occidentalis | reverse complement strand
GCCGTTCCTGCTGCTACAGCCGCCTCCCGCTGCTTCCTTGCCCTCGGAGCAGTTTGGCCGGACCCGCTCTTCTCCTCCCCATTTAGCAAAATCCACTGACTTTTCTCTTAGCCTTTTTGTCTTCTGGCCTGATAAATGTGGTAGCTGTGCCTCCAGTGCAGCCAATCTGCTCTCCTATAGCCCCAGTTCCCCGCCGGATGCCCCAGGGCTTGACCCGGCCAGGTGGGTCCCAGAGAGCCCCGCCTGTTGAGCTGCCTGTAGCAACAGATGTGCTTTCTGTCTTTTGGAGAGTTTGGAGCTTGAAAATCTGTTTAGTGTCCCATTTTATGAGTTTTTTAGAGTGTTTGTGTGGGAGCTGTGGTGCTTTGCTGCTTCTATGCTGCCATCTTGGCTCCGTCCCCCGACTTTCAAGCATTCTTGCAGAAAAACCACAACTGTACAGAAAATTTGACAATCAAACCAAGAAGCATGAGAAGGTAAACATGGGGAAAAAAATCATAAGGAACTTATCAAAGGTAAACTATTTACAAACCAATATGGAAAAACAATAATAGTAACTTATGAAACTTTTCTTAGTATGAGGATAGGGGAAGGGAATACAAATGTGTATATATATGTATATATGTATATACTCATACATGTCTATATAGGAGGATATATATGTGTATGAATACATATCTGAGCATGGGTTTATATGTGTATATAGAGGGTATAGGACCAATTGAATATTAACGGATGATACTTTAAAAGGTGAAATTCTGAGGTGGAAGAGGACTAGAATGAGAGGAGACAGGGAGAGACAAAATGGGTTTAATCATCCCATATAGAAGAAGCAAGGGATAACTATTACAAATTTACTCTCATTGAATCTGGCTTGGTGAAGGAATGACATAAACTCTAAACTAGGTATCATGCCACATAGGAGAGTGGGGGGCATGGGGATGAGAGGCGGGATGACTGAGGGGAGGGCAGGGTCTGGGGGAGGGATGCTGGAAGCACACACTTCAGTAAAGGGACAGGGACAGGGTAGAGAGCGGAACAAGGAGGGGTGGGATAGGAAGGAGGGACATATGATCAGACTGTCACAATATGTCCACTGTGAAGATGTCCTGTGTAATTACACATGCATGGCCTGTATTGAATTGCTTGTCCTTTCAGTGGGGGTGAGTGACAGGAGGAACCAAGAGAATCTAGAATCTAAAGCTCTGCAATAGATGCAACTGGGAATTAAGATGTGCAGGGACTGGGGTAGGGAGACCTTCCCTGCCCTACCAGAAAGTTAGAGAACAGGTCAGGGGACAGGCTTTACAGTGGGATTGCTGTTTGGGAGTTGGGGTAGGGGAAAAACAGGGAGAAAATTTGTAACTCAAAAATCTCATGGAAATGAATGATGTAGACAAGAAAACAAATAAAAAATTTATATTAAAAAAAACAATATCTTCAGCTCCAAGATACAAACCAATGAATGCCAAATCAATTCAAGTCAATCATATGAAATTATTTAATTCCTAACCCAGGTAAAAATTTTTAAAATGAGGATTCAAGGAATTAATTAAGTCTGAAATGGGATTTTAAAGTGTATTAATGGCATGAATCTAGATAATAGGTCAATTATACCAAAATAGGTTATAATTTTTCAAAACTAGTATCTGTTATAAATATCATGAATAAACACATCCTTCCATAATATTTGACTGGGAATATTTAAATGTTTCTGTACCTGATCACAATTTATTTTACAGTTAGTATCATAGTAAATACCATAAAAGGAAGAAGCAGTATCTAAGAATAGCCCTAAAGACAGGCATCAACTACCACTGTGGAAGATGTATCACAGAGAAATAGAGAAAACTAATAGAAAAATTTCAGAGTAAGATGGAGAAATCAGCCTAGGATTCTCCATAATCTACTCCAATAAAGATAAAGGAAAAGTACCAGATGGGCCAATGATTGGGAAATCCAAAGAGAAAACACAATGATTCATTTTTTCATTCCAAGATTGTGGATTCATCTCACAGAGTAGGTGTGAACCTGTAGCTCTGACTCTCCAACCCTGGAACAGAATTTCTAATTTAATCAGGAAATTTCTGGTCTATATTTAACAACTTACTCTCCAAAAATAAAAATAGAAAATGTACCCATGGCACACTTTCAATTCTAATCTGCAATATTAATAGTTTATCCATTACTTTATTAAGTCCAGACAGTCATAAAAACAATAAAACCCTAATTTGTGTTTATCTATTTTGAAGGTATAAATTCTCACAATGAAAATTTAGCAATAGTTTTCATGATTTAGTTGCAACTGTCTCCAGCACACTTCTAAATTTAAACCAAAGGCACAGACCAGACCAGGGTGGATATTCAGCTCTGTCAAACCTCAGAGAAGATCTGACTTAACTAAGCAGGGAATAAACAGAATAGGGACTAGAAACTGTGGTTTGGAGAGAGTAGGTGGGAGGTTAGGAGGTATGTTACAGATCTATCACATTGAAAATCCCAAATCTTACATTTAATTTATAACGGCTGAGAACAGCAACTATGACCAAAAGTGAGTGTGTAGTTATGCTGTGCATTGCAAATGCGGGCCTGAAGCCAGCTGAGCTCTGACTAGCAGGGCAGTAAAAACACCACGGTCTAGAAAATACTCCTTATAGACCATTTAAAGCTTACAATTCCCTAGACTTAGTCACATCTGAAATTCTTAAAGAATATGATAATGCACAGGGAAAATAGCAAGAGACCTCTGGCTATATGTTATATCAGGACTATGTAAGGACCCAGAATTCCCTCCAGAGTTCATAGTGCCTAGCCCCAACTCAAAGAACCAATCCAGGAAGTAAGTTTGGAAAAATGAGTAATCAAAGGAAGAAAAAAAAGGACATGAGTAACAAAGAACTATTATGGAACCTGGGTCACCAAAGATTGAAACCCAGAAGAGAGTAAGTCCAACACATCGATAAGTATAGCCTCAAAGAGAAACAGTGCCATATTTATTAAAAGTCCATTTGTTTTCCATCTGTAGCATTACACTCAGTTTTTCTGAAGAAGTTATTCTTGGTTATAAGGCTATATCTTTTGCTTTCTGGAATATTGTATTAGATGCTATCAGCTCTTTCATAGTCATAGCTACTAAATCTTGTGGGATATTGACTATGGTTCCTTAGTATTTGAATATTTTCTTTCTGACTGATTGCAGTATTTTTTCTTCATTCACCTGTAAGGGCTGCATTTACAATATAATGTTTCTGGGAGTTCTCACTTTGAAGTTTCTTTTCAGAGGTGGATTCTATTTTAACTTTGTCCTCTTATTCTAATAGATCAGGACAGTGTTTTGTTTTTTCTCTATCTCGTGATTTCTTGAAGTATTATATTTAGGATCTTTTAGCAAATAATCATGGCTTTCAGATAATCCAATGTTTCTTAAAATATCCCTCCTTTACCTACTTTCTAGGTCAATTGTTTCTAAAATGAGATAACTTACCTAAGCCACCAAAGGTGAAAAGGTGATGGAAGATTAGGAGACAGTAGCACTGCTCACCCCTCAAAACTATTTGAAAAAAAGATCCAAGAAGATGGTCAGATCACGTAGTGATTGGGAAATCTAAGGAGAAACCAAGATAGGGCATCTTTCCAGCTCAAGATCACAAATTTGGCTAATAGGCAAATGACCAAAGAAGAAATGATAAAATAGGAATGGCCTGGGACTATCGACTCAGCCCCTGGACTCCAAACAGGGCTGCAGTAGTGTTGGTCTGACCCTAGAGTAGATCTTAAATTGATCTCCTTAGGCCCAGAATAGGGCTATGCAAGTGATGCTGCCACTCTGAATCTACTGAGACATCCAGCTAACTTAGGGACCAAGGGCTAGTCACTGTCTGTTGGAGTTCTGCTCGGATCAGATCTAGAGCTGAGCCTTTAACTCTTTGGAGTTAGCAGAGGTAGTGAACAACTGTCACCTGATCAGACAGCAAAGGGCCCTCTAAAAATTTGCATCTACCTGTCCTGAGCTGTCTCTATGATCCCTAAAGAATAAAGCACTCAATACCTAAAGAATTTAGTGGCAGAAGCTCAGATAAGACAAACCAAGACTATATAAGACCACTGGAGAACCATGAAAAGTATATAGGGCCTGGCCCAAACACAAAGTCCCCATCTAGGTAATAAGTTTGTTAACAAACAAACAAACAAGAAAGATAAAGGGCTATTATGGTGCCAGGCTGTAATAGGAGCTATCTAATATCCATTAAGATTCCCCCTCAACTTACCAAGGGGGCAGGTAAAGTTGTTCCTTAAAGCCAACAAAACTCTTCATAGGATTTGACTGCATCACATTTAAGGGTGTTATGTATGAATGCCTCATTTAATTCCAGCATTGAACCTAAACTTATGGACTGCTGACTGGAGCCATATTTGCCTACAATATAGAGATATCCAAAACATAGATCCAGAAAACAACAAATCATATTGAATTAGAGGGCAGTGGAGAAACAAACGGCAAGTCGGTTAAATTATCTTTGAAAGATATTCTGCGTAGTGTGCAGGTATTCACAAAATAGTAAAAGCATAAGAGGGAGGCCTCTAGTAGCACCTGGCTGAAAAAAAAATAGCTCACATATTTATGTTTTATGATTTTCACATAATTTTTTCTCACAATAATTCTACGAGTTAAGCATTATGATTCATGTTTTAAAGATGAGGAAACAGAGACTCCAAGAGGGTTAATGCCTTGGCTGTGCTCACTGATCTAATAAGTGGCACAGTCATCACTAGAACCCAGGGCTCTTTGTACTATACGTCAGCAGTCATAACAGAGTAGACAGGGTGCTATGCCTAGAGTCAGGAAGACCTGAGTTCAAATTCAGCCTCAGATATTTATTAGCTGGGTGATCCTCGACAGCTCACTTAACCTCATTTGCAAAATTGGGATTATGATTGTAAATACCTTTCAGGGTTGTTGTTGGGATCAAATGAGATAATAATTGTAAAGCACTTAGCATAGTGCCTGGCACATAATAAGACCTATATTAATATCAGCTATTAGTTATTACATGGGCCCAAAATAATTGGGATAAAGAAGTCTTTTAGTATATGCCTGACAGACTGTTGATGCATTTGTGCCAGGATAGGGGAGAACTTATCCCCCTGGAACTCTACCCTTGCTCCTATATGAGCTTACAGTGCCCGGGGGAGAGAGTCTGAAGCTGCAAGGAGAGGAATGTCATGGAAAGAGGACAGTGGAAACCGTAGCCTGGGAGCAGTTGCAATACAGAGCACACAAGTCAGAAGAGAACCATGAAGAGAGCCTTAAAACACACACACACACACACACACACACACACACACACACACACACACACACACCCCTACATACATACAATGCCTGTGCCCTTATTCACTCTTGTGACTCTGGAAGTAACTATACAGATGAGATCATGGATTCATTTATATATAATTAATATTTCCAAAAAAAACCAAACGAAGCAGTGTACCAAATTAATAGATACAGAACCTGTCTTTTAGACAGTGTAGATTGTAGGCAGGTACTATGCTAGGTGCTAGGGATACAAAGACAAAACATAATGAAGCCATCTGTGCTCTCAAGGAGGTTGAGGATAGCTAGGTGGTGCAATAGATAGAGTGCCAGGCCTGGAGTTAGAAAGATTCATCTTCCTGAGTTCAAATCCAGCCTCAGACACTTACTAACTATGCCACCCTGGACAAGTCATTTAACTTTGTTTGCCTCCGTTTCCTTATCTATAAAATGAGTTAGAGAAGGAAACGGCAAACCACTGCAGTATCTTTGCCAAGAAAACCCCAAATGGGGTCAGGAAGAGTCAGACATCACACAATTTTAAGACCCTGGCATAAAGAGGGAGAGCATTCAAGGAACCAGGACAGCAAAGCACAGAATAGGGAAATAGAAGACTGTGGATAAGGAATAAGAAGGCCTATTTTGAGGGTTCAAAAAGTGTGTGAAATCTACTTCTTTCTATTTTCACTAAAGAAAACACTTTGGAGCCCTTATTTTTTAAAAATAAAATAAGATATCCCTTTTTGCCTTTCCTTTTTTCTTTCTTTTTTTTAAAGTTCCTTTTCTTCAGAAATCAGGTCCAAGGCCTGCCAAGAAAAGTTCAACACAGGACATTAGGAGATAAAATAGGTGTCTGAGGATATGGTATGTATATCAGATGTTGAAAGTGACTTGAATGAGAATAAAGAAGGCAATGTTCTCTTGTGGAGATATAAACTAACAAATAAATAGCTTCCAAATCTTAGTTTTTACTGACACAAGACATCTGGATACTTTAAATAAGAATTCAAATACTTGGCAGTGTGCCCCAACTTCGAAACCAAATCTTCTGAGGTTCACACATCACAATCACGAAAAAATGCTTTCCTGTCTTGATCTGTCGTCACAATATCATCAGTCAGTATTATCTGTGCTGTAGAACACATTTTTAAAACCTGGCAACCCTAGGTAGAATATATTTAAAATCTATAATTTGATCCTATCCCTTCATTACGTACAGAAAGTCCTATATATAATATGCAGTATATGATGGGTCATTCATTTCAATTCAATAGTCACAAGGCTTTCCTTGGAACTCTCTGACCTGGTAATACATAAATGAAAATTAAAACTGTAAAAAAGTTGTTTTAATATTAAAAATCCAAGAATGATTTTAGTTTGAGTTTAAAGTAAGCATTTTATCATACCAGGAGGATTCTGGAGAGAAGAGGAAATAATGATATGACATGAATAAATACATGCTCTGGTTCTCAAGGTCCAGGTTTTTAGATGGGTGCTTTTTATTTGTGTGTGTATGTGTATGTGTGTGTGTGTGTGTGTGTGTGAATAGAGCACCAACCCTGGAGTCGGGAGGACGTGAGTTCAAATCCGGCCTCAGACACTTGACACAAAAACCAGCTGTGTGACTTTGGGCAAGTCACTTAACCCCAGTTGCCCCTCCAAAAAGCAAAAAAACAAAAAACAAAAAACGAAAAGTATACCTTTCCAAAATTCTAGCATGCTCAGTCCCATCAAATTATTTTCAAATGGCATCATTTCTAATCTACCCAGTATCCTGTTCACACTCTTCTCTATGTACTCAATTTTGTCAATGTTTATTACAAAATGATTCAGAGGTAGAATTGAAACTGCATCTTCCTGCCTACAAGAATGGTTCTGTAATGATATCATACTATCATATGCTGTATGTACAATGTCATCCAATAATGTTATTATTATAACAAACAAGTAACAGTATTAATAAAGGGTGACATACACTAAGGGGGCATGATTTCCCTAGAGAGAAATTCAAAATGGTAATATTAGAAATGCAAAATGTCAAGATTGGCACCAGCAAAGAAATGGAAGATGAAGGAAGAAATTAAGTGCAGAGGAAAGGAGCTGCCCCATTTTGTGTCAAAGAAACACCATTAAGAACAGATTTCTTCTGTCCATGCTGCTACTAAAGTTCAACTATGCTTTGCTTCTGCTATAAATAAGAGTTTTCCCTAGTCATGTCAGTGTTGAACTCTTGGGAACTGGCAGTACTCTAAAGACCTTGAAACTCTCCCCCATTCTGTGTAGAACCATGAGGTCTAGTACTAAACAAACAAGACCAGTTTGCATATCTAGCCATCTCTTTTGGGTTATGTCCCCAACTCTTACTTTCATTGGCAGTCTTCATTCCCAGAGAATGATTATAAGATTACTACTACTACTACTACCATTGGGGTTTAAGGGCCTGGAGTTTTATCTCCCACAATTGACACAAGGTTCATGGTGAAAGTGGACTCAGTCTTAAAGAGCTCATGTGAGAAAGGGAGGAAAATATAGTTTTCTCCCTTTATGGCAACTGCAAGAACCTATCCTTAGGTGTAGTTCTCTGATGGATTCTAAAGACTGTAGGGACTTGAAGCTGCTTTTCCCTGGTGTGTCCATTTAGTGCTTCGTATATCTCTTAATCCTAATATGAATGCTACATAAACCACTGCCATTCCAGGGGTACTGCTACAAACTATAAGCAAATCTTCCTACTTTTCAAAGCAAAGACTGGCCTGGTGTTGAAATGTTTCCATTAGAATACACAATTCAAAATTTATTTGTGTGTATACACACATATATGTATATATACATATGTACATACATAAATACATACACAGAGGCTAAGATATGTCTAATTCTGTCTACTCATCTCAAAACACTTGTGAGTAATATGATTTAATCCAGCTATCAAAGAATTTCACTCCTTTCAAATTAAGGACTTTGTCCACATCTAGTATATACTTATGATTAATTGATTCAATAAAACTCTCTAGAGTCTAGAACTTCTTTGAACCTAGTTTTCCTTTGTTGTTGTTGTTGCTTTATTCAATAAAGGTGTCTGACCTAATGCAGTAACATTAATGGGGGTTGGGGGTAGAAGTGGAACTCCTCCTTTTTATATATGGTAACCTATGACTGTTTGGGCACAAGAAAAGGAAGAGGTCTTTAAAAACAGATTCTCACTTCTTTCTGAGATAATACTATGATTAAAGTAATGAATTCAATTTCATTAAAGTAATGAATGAAAAAGTGTTTATTAGCACACACTATCTTCCAAGGACTTTGCCCTCAAAGAGCATTCGTTCTAATAGAGGAATGAAGCCATGGAGAAATAGACTTTTTAGTAGCAATTGATTTGCTCATATAAGTATTAAATCTGAAGAGACACAGTTTTGTTTTGGCTTTTTCTTCTTCTGATGAAATGAAAAAAGAGAAGTTAATGTTTGGAGAAGTTAAAGGGAGAAGATCTAAATAAAAACTTTATTAAAAGACTTTATTTTGTTTTATATAGATCGAGATTCTTGGGAAAAATTGAAGAGGGTGTGTTCAAAGATGTCAAAAATAGTTTGAATCACTTATCTGAATGAAAGAAAACATCGATCTGTGTTGTACAGACTAAGCAAAAAGCTGATGCCCTGAATTTTACTTTTCAATCGGTTGTTGTCATTAATGTGGCTATATGCTGTGTCAAAACATTAAGAGTCTTATGGTGGATTTTTTTTAAGGGAGAGGGAGGAAATTGTTTAATTGGTTTGAACCAGTAAAGATATATGCCTTTGAGAAGACTGAATCAAAGAGGACTAAGAAGCCCAAAAGTTTGTCAGACAACCGAGTATACAGATTTGCTAATGTGTTCTCATATGTTCTCATCACAACTGCTGGACTCTACATAAGGCATGAAAGGAAATATTAGACTTTTGTTGAGATTTCAATTAAGGAACATCTTAAAGTATATAATAGATTTTTTTCTGAGATAGTTCAGATTTATGAGAAGAAAGTCTTGCTTAACTATCTTGCTAGAGGCCCTTATAAGTGCTACTCCTGTGTCAGTCAGGAGAAATGCAGAGGATTATGAACACTATTAAAGAAAAGCATTTGATAAGGCTCTATATCAAAGTTTATTGCCTGAGGTAAGGAGTCAGGCCATCTTGAGCAAAGTAGCTTGTTAGACAAAAACATGGCTCAAAACAAGAAACAGTGAATAGCAGTAAATAATACCTTCTCCACATAGAAAGAAATTGCCAGCAGGGGCACCATGGGGAATGGTTTTCAGAGGCCTCATGTTTACATTAGCAGTCAATGACTTGGAAAAGAATGTCAAAATGAAGATCTCTAAGTTTGGGTGGTAAGACCAGTGACATTAAAAGGCTTCAAATCCCTTCATATTTTAAGTTGTGTAAAAGTTGTCAGAATGAGGATGACAAAAAAAGTTCTGGGATAAAAAAGAGGAAAAAAGAGAGAACTAAAGACATAAATGAGGATGGCGGCAATGTACAAAAAAACTACTTAAATATGTATGGGCAAAGAACAATCTACAATGGGACTAGAGAAAAACCTAATCATTCTAGGCTCTAATGGATTAAGATTCTGGACTAGGAACAACAACAAAAGAAATGAAATACAAGTTCAAGAGGTTGAGAAAAATAAATTAATTAAAAGTGGATAGAAATTATCAAAACTGAAATTTGTGAATATTTGACAAGATAAAAAGAAATTTTAAAACTTGTACTTAATAAAAGAATTTCTCTGCCAACATTTTTGGGACAATTATGAAGCAGTAAAGACGATAAAAAAATTTTAAAACTATTGAAAAAAATTTAAAGGAATACCAAATTTAGGCCATTCGGGGAGAACTGAGTGGAATATATGCAGATGCAAAGAATATTCAGCAAAATAGTGTGAAGACAATTGACCATTAGTCATAAGAGACTTTATATTTGCTGATTAACTCTCAAGGATCAATTATCTCCTCTTGAAATAAGGGGAAATGAAGAAACAGGGACCCCTAGCCCAACTTTTCCATTTTAGAGACTATAAGAAATGTACCCTCTAGGGCTTGGGCCTGGGGCAGAAGGGGGTTAAGAAGGAAGGGCAGGTCAATAAAAGCTTCCTCTGTCCTTGGCTTAATTCCCTGACTGCCACTGGATTACTGCTCAGCTGCTGTGACTAGCCTTAGAAACTACAAAAAGCACCTTTTATGTGATTTTTCTGGCTGCAGATATTTGAGGCCCTGAATAGTAGGAGCCACTATGGAATCTATCATAACCTAAGCAAGAGTTCCCTAAAGCTGAGTTCTCCTTGAAGCTGCCCATGTGTCCTTTGCCTCTTCCCAGGCTATGTCCCTTTGACATATGACCTTTGACAGAACAGGCAGAGTGGTTATCACAGAAGTTCTCTGTCCCTTCATTGGGACAGAGCAAGGAGCACATTATTCTCTTTCCACAACCTATCCCTGCTTTGCATGAAGAATGATAATATGAGAGGAAGAGAACCGATGTTAACAATTGTGGCATACAGTTTTCAAAATAATAAGGAAGAACATAGATATTAGCAAATGCTGTACCTTGGAGAAAGAATTAACTCCTCTGTTCACTAAAGTTTATTTACTATTTGTTTCTGTGAATTAAATGAAAATAAAAAGAAAATAAGAAGTGTCCTTTCAATAAGTCTGGATAAATCAGATCAAGGCAAAACATGTGGGCAACCTTAATTTACCACAAGTCCTCTATATGGAAGAGATACAGAAACACCATTTCTATTGTGAATATAGTATTACCACAACTACCTTTATAAGCAAATCAAAGTAGCTGTAGTATTCAGTTCTGCTCTATTTCACCTACAGTTACATAGACCTACTCAGCCTTTATGTACTTGCACAAAGTAGAATACTATTTTTCCCCTTGTAATAGGATCAGCTTCTGTAAATAAGTGAACAATCATTGAGAAAAGTTGTGTTTGTGTTTCTAAATCCAGTGGAGGAAAGAGAGAGAGAAACGAAGAGCATAAATTCATTCCAAACCACATCTAAAATGTGGGGATATTGGCTGACCAAGAGAGCGGAGGTTCTAGACATTTTCTATTTGATAGAGTGTTTGACGCAGCCTCTCATAAAGATTCCTGGTAAAAGTGGTCACAGTGGCTGGAGAAAGCCAAACCTCACACTGGGATGAAAGGCTATTTTGTAAAACCACATACAGAGTAATGAGAAGGAAATCTTTTGTCCTGTTTAGAAGCCATGAAGTACGGCAGCTTGTGCCACAAACTCCTGACTAAATGAGGCTCTCAAGTCTGTGTGTGTGTGTGTGTGTGCATTTAGAGAATATTAAATGTTTAGATAAACTTTATTCCCTTCCATTTGCACCATAGACTAGATCCAGAATTACCAAAAATGCCATGAAAAATCATTCTCTCATGAAATTTGTAGCACCAATGTCTAAACTCCCAAGATTGTCATAAACTTTAAATATCTATTGAAATATCTTGGAAAGATCCAATCTGAATGTGAACTTAAAATTTTTTAATATAACCCATCACTGTTTTAAATTCAGATCGGCCCCAGACAACGATGTGGACCATTACCTTACTGTTTATTCTTGTAAGTTACAAATATTAGAAATTCTGACTTATGAAGTTACAAGAAAATAATGTAAATTTCTCTGTACTTTTTTCTCTCACATTTTGGGTGTTGGCATACATCTAAGAGTTATCTATTGGCAGGTTGGTGACAGTAATCAGCAATATTGAATGAATGATATACTCTTGTCAGAAACTATGGTTCTCAGTTCCTTCTGCTATGTCAAAAATATAACGGGAAGTATATCTAACAAAGCCTCATTATAAAGCTTTGATGGACTATGGATTCAGGTATTTTGAAGATCAAACCATGACTTCTTATGTACAGTAATACAGAATACACTTTTCTCATACCAGAAAGATGCTAGGTATTATTCCCCCCTCCACTCTTTTCGTCTAGTAATTTCATTAGTATAGGATACCCTCAGATGAGAAAACTCCCTCTAGCAATTCAGATCAGCAAATGCTCTGCACATTACAGTCTTAGACAGTTGCCTGGGGCACTGAGAGGTTAAGTGAGTAGTGTGAGGTCACATAGCCAGTATAGGGAAACACAGTCTTCCTATTTATGAAGGCAGCTCTCACTGTCCATTGTATTATGCTGCCTATGGAAAGACTACAACATGAATATTATGTCCAAGGAGAAGAACTGATAGAGAAGGGAAGATGGAACATGATCTCTGATGAAGGTAAAAGGTATGGGATTGACAAGCATAGGAGATTAGAGAAAGATCAAAAGAGGCAAGGGTTTAGAAAAATATTGAGCCCATGAGGAAGGTCACAGGTAGAGAGGAAGGAAGAAAGGAAGAAAGGAGAAAAGAAAGAGTGAGGGGGAGGAAAGAAATGGAGGGAGGGAGGGAAAGAGGAAGGAAAGAAAGAAACAAGCATTTATTAAATTTCTACTGTGTGCCAGGTCTTGTGCTAAATAAAAAAAAAATCTCTAGGCCTGCTAGGCATGGTGACACATTTCTGTAGATCCTGTTCTTGTGGTGGGAGTCTGGTGGATCATTTGATTTCATGAATTCTGAGTCACATTAGGAAAAAATTTATCAGGGACAAATAATCTGCCACAAGTCCATAATCAATACAGTAATTCCCCAGGGGGCAGAAGGACACCAGCCTAGCAAAGGAGGGGCAAACTGTCCCAGGTTAGAAAAATGGAGCAATTTAAGAATATCAGCATTGTTATCTGGACTATGAGTTGTCAATGAAAAGAAGTTCTATCCTGAGTGAGGTAGAGAGACCTAATCTCAAAAAATAAAAACAAAAAAACTACAAGATGACCTAGGATAAATCTTGATGCCCCTAGGAAACAAGGTTGTGGAATGTATATGTGTGTGTGTATGCGTGTGTGTGTGTGTGTGTGTATGCTTGTATGGAGCGGGGCTGTGTAGGGGTAGTCTTCCTGACACTATAATTCACAAGTACTATGACCCATAATAAGAGTCTCAAGGCCATTTTTTCTTTCTTTTTTGTGTCAAAATGGAAACAACTTCTGTAAAGTTTAAAAATATGCATCATAACCGCCTTTTAATTTATGACCCTATGGAATATTTTACATGTAAAAGTCATGAAATAAAATTGTGACAATTCATTCCAAAACAATGAAAAATAAGACAAGGAATATGTTCTTCTATACTCAGTAGAAAGATGTACTAAGTCCTGGGCTGAGCAGAACATAGGCTAGTGCCCTAAAACTATTTATGAATTGACAAAAGAAGAAGAAGAAGAGGAGGAGGAGGAGGAGGAAGAAGAAGAGGGGGAGGAAGAGGAAGCAGCAGCAGCAGCAGCAGCAGCAGAAGAAGAAGAAAAATGTTTTTGGTTACTTGTCTAGTTTAATCATTTTTGAAGGTAATTTTGATGAAGAAGGTAGCATGGCATTGTCTCAGTTAAGCTATTATAACCATATAACAGCACCACCCCTCAAAAGAAGAACTTGTTCCGCATCAAATTTTCTGAGATGTAGCTTAGAATCACAGGGAGCTGATAAAACCTTGATTTCTCTTTGCAGAGTGCTAGAAAGTATATAAAATTTAAATTTATTTAATTACCAGGCACTTAGGCTTTGGAGCATTAAAAAGAATCAAATGACAAGTGTTCTGACCTTCAGTTGGGGGAAGGGAACCTTTAAAAGGTCATGTGACCAATATACTCAGATGGTAAAACATCCATCCACTGTAAGGTAAAAGGATGCTGATGTTCAGATCTTATCTCTGGGAACTTAATATATTTATGAGTGTTTATTTCATTAGGCCATTACCAGGGACAGAAAAAGGGCACTTTTTATGGGTTGAAATATTCCCACAAGAATCACAAACTCAGAAATTAGAGATGGAAAAACCATGTTAGGTTATATCAAGCCAATCCTTCTTGGCTTGTGTTCCATACTCTATCCCCAAAGTTTGATCCAAACTAATCTGACTCAACCAGTGGGATTTCTCCCACTTCCCTTGAGGTACTGACTATTGCACAGTAAGACCTTTTTTTAAAAAAATACTGAACCTGTACTGTTATCTCATAAATTCATCTTAAAGACACTTCAAAATTTCACCCTTTTAATGGCATTTTTAAAATAGGGAAACCCCAAAATTAGATTGTGGGAAATGAGAAAGGTCTGTGAATTAATAAAGTGTAGCAGTTAATTAATAAGTAGTATCTAGTAACATTATACTGTGCTGAAAGGTACAAAACACAAAGAGCAAAGTTATTATTTAGATTTCTTTGTGAAAACAACAAAACCTAGGAAACAAGGTGGGGCAGGGCAGCCTAATGCATCTTGGGTCCGGAAAGTTCCAGAGGTGATGCTACTCTTTAAAAGTCCAAGACTGGACCATCTGTTGTACCCAAGAGCATCTTAGTATTGTTAAGCACCAACAGCTGGAAATGAAGTACAATAAGATCTCCTTACATGGAACCCATTTATAGCTAAATCCTACAATTTTGAAAAGATTCCAGAATCCTTCCTAATTAGGATAGACAAACCACACTTAAGAAACTTTACTTGTTATAAATAATGTCTCCCTGGCTCTCTGCACCACCATCCTCACTTTAAAGAGCATTTATTAGAAGAGTTTAACCTTAGAATACAGAAAATTTGAGAAAGGCTTAGACAGTAGTGTCTTTAAAGAGATTTACCAAACTCCTAGTTTTAGAGTGATTCATCTTACCAGCTTCTGATCCCCTTGGTAGGAATTTGGTCCTATCACTTCTGTTCAAGCATCCAAAGGCATGTGAATGATAAGTGATCTTGTTACTTATTAATAAAGCTAGAAAGGTATGCAGCAGAAATGAAAACTCATATGTCCATTCAATTCAACACATAGTTATTAAGTGCCTATCATGTAGGCATTATGCTAGATGTTAAGGATACAAAAATGAAAAATGACAGTCTCTATCCTAAAGAAACAGATAGTCTATTAGAAGAGGGAGAGGTATTATCTGTATACGATGATAATACACATGAGAAAAAAAGGTTAAGTATAAAAATAGGTTAAAGATTCAAGGATCAGGCCTTGGGGGAAGAAAGTATCTTGCAGGAGAAAATCCATGTACTGAGCCTTGGAGAGAAAGTAAAGATAGGGGTGGCATCTCTTCTAAATATGAAGTATAACTTGTACAAAGGTGAAGAGATAGGGTAGGACAGAATGTCATTGGGGAACAAAGCAGTCTTTTTTGCTAAAATGTGTGGGACAAAGGAACAGTACTAAATAAACCTGAAAAAGTACACTCAGATTCAGATGGGTCTTAATTTCTAGTGTGAAGAGTTTGTACTTTCTTCATCAGGCACTGGAGAACCAATGGAAATCTTTGAAGTGAGGGAATGTAATGGTCTTACCTAAACTTAAGAAAGATTAACTCTGTGAAGAATAGATTTAAGAGAGGAGAAAGGGGTAGTTCAGTGAATAGAGCACCAGCCCTGGAATCAGGAGGACCTGAGTTCAAATGTGGCTTCAGACACTTAACATGGACTAGCTGTATGACCTTGGGCAAATCAGTTAACCCCAATTGCCTTGTCTTCCCTCCTCCAAAAAGATAAGAGAGAGAGAGAGAGAGAGAGAGAGAGAGAGAGAGAGAGAGAGAGAGAGAGAGAGAAAGAGAGAGAGAGAGAGGAGAAAAAGGAGGGAGAGCAGTTTACAGGCTATTATAAGAGTCAGAGTGGTAATTAATGCCTAACTAACATGACAGTTGTAGGTGTAGAAAGCAGGTATTGGTTATATGAAATATTTAAAAGGTTCAGTGTCTAGGTCTGAGCAACTGATAGTTTCTATGAAGTGAAGGAATTTAAATAAAAAAATCTTAAAGTTTCAGGATTTGGGGATTAGGGATATGGTTGATACTATCAATCATAAAGGTGGAAATTAAAAGAAGTAGAGAAATTTTGAAGGGAATGGGATTCATTTAGTTTGGAAAATGCTAAATGAGAAGTGTCAAAACAATAGTCCAAGTTGAGAAGTACAGCAATCAGTCATGGAGTTCAGAAATATGGGTCTAAATGTGAGAGAATGTGGCTAGATATGATAATTTGCATAAAATAACCACAAAGTCATGGCAGCAGATGAAATTGCTTAG
>CM053598.1:105538261-105554699 GCA_028646575.1 Pseudocheirus occidentalis | reverse complement strand
CTTTCTAACCCCTCCCTAATAGAAGTTCCTTGAGAGCAGGTTCTACTTTCTATCCTCAAAAACTTACATAATTTTGGTACGTAGAATAGTGTCAAAGAATTCTGTAATAGATGTAATAGGTGAATTACACTGGATTAAAGCAGCAGAATTTGAAGATAAAGGATGTACATAGGTTCCTTTATCACTACTTGTGTGACCCTAGTATTTTATCCTCAGGTTCCTTATCTACAAAACAAGGGGGTTAGACTATAATTCCTCTAAGATTCTGGCTTGCTCTAAATCTATGATGCTATGATAATCTACTCCAACATAGAAGTTAGGAGGAATCCCCTTTGGAGGATACCTGAAAAAAAGATAGCCAATCTCTTCTTAAACATCTCCAGTGATAGGAACCCCACAACTTCCTGGAACTGCCAATTTCCCCTTTGCCATTGCTGACTGTTTCCTTTACTACTGTTCCATCTTTAAAAAACAATACAAAACTGCAAGCTCTTACAAGTCATGAATTAATTTTTTTGTATAGTGTCTAGCCAATTTGTAATTAAACACAAGTGTATCAAAAATTATACTGATGGATGGTGAAAATATGTCTCTAATCAGTGTAAGGATCAAGATAATTATCTAATTAAGTAGATCAATCAATAAATAAAACAATAGACTTTGTGTTTAAAAAAAAATTTACATTGGCCCCATATCATGTCCAGAATCATCTAATAAATGCTCAGTAAAACAACTAGTCTTATTCTGAATTGGTAACTAAAGAATTGATTGACCATCCTTTACTCTCCCTGAAACAGCCTTTGTGAGAGACAAGTTTCCAACAAGAATAGCATCTATGTAATTCATTTTCATGATCACCCTAGAAAGGGGATGTGGTTGGCTGTCATACTGGCAAATATATAATTATAGCCCCAGAATTGATAAGGCTTCTAGAAGAGGACAAAACAAAAATATAGATCTACTGCAAAACTTCATTGGGTCTCCAATTATATCCCCCAAAATAATCTGTTGTAATGCCACACATAAGCAGCTTTCCAGAAGAATGCTGCTGTGAACAGCTTTTCAAGGTTCTGATTACACAGTATAGTGAACACTCTATTTATTCAATAACAAGTCAGAGCAAAACATTCCCAGAAAATCAAGGTACAGCATTCACAATGTTACAACTTATCACAGATAATCAAAATACAGCATTCACAGAATGCTATATTCTTATCACAGAAAATGGCTACTTATTTTTCACCACAGTGGTCACACAGTTTTGAACAAAGTACAATCATTTAGTCAGTCAATCACTTAGGAAATCAATCTTTCAATCAACTCAATCATTCAATCATGCTTAAGGAGGCTTGCTTCCTTAAGGGTCACAAAATACAATAGTCAAAGTTCTCTACTCATGGGACACACTAAGTTATAAAACCAGTCACTAATCAGCACTCCCTTAAGGGGTAGTGTAAAATACACAGGCCATCCACCCCTCAGTCACAAATAAGTTACAATCTTCTGGGTCAGTACACAATATCCAAGTAAAGTCCTTTTTCAGCTTGACTCAGGGTAGTCTCTCAGATTCCCTGGATCCCATTCCATGGTCCCAGTTTCTACCTGGATTCACCAAACTGTCACCTGGGTTCAAAGACAGACAGCTCCCAGTTCCTTGTCCAGTCTCCATGCTGTTCCTGTTCCACAATGAAGCTGACAGTGTCCAATCCACCTTAAATCCTTCATAGTCTCTGTTTCTGGGAAGTCAAGGCTTAACAAAGCCACAAATAGGTACATGCAAAGTACTGGTATCACAGTCACACTTCCTCAGTCTTCAGCAGCTCCCAGGAGAAGCTGGTAGCTCCCCAGAAGAAGCTCAGCTGGTTCCCAGAATCAAAATCACTTCACCCAAGTTCCCAAAATCAAAATAATTCTCTCCAGCCTGGGCCCTTCCTCTTCAGCCTCCTTGGCTGAAGAAGCAGCAGCTGCTCCTGCTTCCACAAAGCTTATTCCATGGAGTTCTGACTCTCCCTCTCTAGGTCCTTTCCTTATATTCAGTATTGCTCTTCCCTTTTCAGCCCCTTCCTGTTATGTCAGCAACAGGAGTTCACACCTTCTGTTTCTTTAACAGAGGCTTAATCTGAACTAGGTGCTAAGTACCTCTTAGCTTTCCAATACAAAGGAATCTTTAAATTTCATTACCATTACATCTATTCAGTAGTATAGATAGCAACACAACCAGGCCTTAAATTCGGTGGAACTCCTGTCTAGGTCTTTTTGTAAATGCTCCATGGGGTGTCTATCCAAAATGTTGAGAGCCTTTTTCTAGTTCTCTTTACTATACCAGGATGTCAATATAATGTTCACACTGTCTACCTATTATCCCTTATTTTCACCACAAACCCACATGCTGAAGCCTTGCAGTCTGGCATTGATTGAAGGTCAACTATGCTGTAGCTCTGGTCTGCATGAAGGCAGACAGATCAAATGGGAAAAGCACTGAGTTGGGAGTAAGGACAGCTAAAATTTAGTCTCAACATTACCACTGGTTGGTTCTATGATTTCACTTTGCTCCTGGTTCTTTTTACTCCTCTTTTAAATAAAGATATTATCTATCTTATTTATTTCAGAGTATTTTTTAAAGACTGAATCATGCATATGCATAATTCTATACAAGTTGTATATATAATCCTATATAATAAGTATGTATATATGCGTTTATGTGTATGTATATGTATATGAATGTAATTCTACATGTGACTGTCACCCTGACCCATTTGCTCATTTATCCCCAGTTCATGGGACAATAAGCCCTACAAAGTTTTTCTACCATTCCAGCCCCATTCTTCCATTAATAATATCCTCTTGCCCTCCATTATCAGAACTGACTCAGACCAGTTAGGCTTTGCTCCCATCCTTTCTATTTCTCTGTCTCTAAGAACTTTCCTTCTCTATCTCAACTGCCTTCTCAACCTAAAGCTTCCCTCAATGCCTGTGTAATTATCTTTCAATATTCATCCATGTTGGTTCCCTTTTCCTTCTGGTAAGTTTTTTGCAGTCTCCATTTTGGGGATGATAAATCAAAGCCAAGCCAAATACTTTACCCTATTTATATTGACAGTGCCTGGTATGTAGTAAATGCTTAGTTTTCCTACCTGCCTGTCTTCTCCAAGTACATTATTATAATTCCAACAAGTATTCTCATTCTCTCTCAGTCTCTCTCTCTCTCAGTCTCTCTCTCTTTCTTTTTCTTTCTCTTTCTCTCTCTCTGTCTCTCTCTCTTTTCTCTTAAATATGGATCACCAACACATAACACAGTGCTTGCCAATAGTAGTAGGTACTTCATAAATCCTCATTCATTCATTCATTCATTCATTCATTCATGTGAAATCACTTCAGAAATTAAAATCACTGTGTAAATGTTAAAGTTGTTGTTGTATATATCAATATATTGCTAAAGTACAAAAATGTCATTGGAAGTAGAAAAAAGGACCATTTTCATTAGAAGAATCAGATGGAACCCTCTGAATTAAAAAAAAAAAGTTGATGGGGCAAGAGATAGAAAAAAACAATTTGTACTTTCCCCTTCTCTCCCACAGAGCTCACTATAAAATTCTTTCTCAATGACCCAAATATTTAATTATAGTCAGTAACAGTGAATATTATCAAGTTCTTAAGATATTTTACAGTACATGGATTATTTAAAGACCAAAGCATGTAGCACGTGATTAGTTTGTTCAGGTCAGACTTTCTCAGAATCACATATTCAAAGTTGAGTATGACTTGGAACTTTGTTCAGTTGTTCAATCATCTCTGCCTCTTTGTAACCACTGATATCTCAGAATCTTAGAATCTTAGAACTGGAAGGAGCTTTAGAGATAGTCTTGTCCACAACCTCCAGATTAAAGTTGAGGAAAATAAGGCATATAAAGAAAGACAAAGTCCTGTGACCAAAGGTCACATAGGTAGTCTATGGTAGAACTAAGAAGACCAGGCCTGGTTCTGGCTGCCTCTTTTATGTGTTCTCCACTATTTCACAGTCCCTTTTAAAAATCTAGTGCTTTTCTCCTTGCTGCAGCTCTCTCACCAATTCCAACTCACAAAACAAAAACAAAATTCTACGACATATTCTATAAGCACTGCATTTCTTTTCATTTTTAAAAACAATTCAGTTCCCAACTTGTTTTACATAAAGAAGGTTGGCAGGCCACATAGCTATACATGCATAGAGTATGGTCCAGTGGTGCTGTGTGAATACAGCCTTCAAAACATTTAAGGCAGAAAAAGGATTAAGTACAGTTTAGCAAATTAATGTTAATTTCAGATGCTAAGATTTGAAGAGAGAAGGCTATGGAACACTTCAGACAGGATCCAGTTATCTCATTTAATAACAGAGTTGTAAATCTGAATAAAATTAAAAAGATCAAACCCTATAGACAAATACTTTGGCTAAATGCCTTCTCTTGTGATCTGAATACCAACTACTGTGTTGTGTAGTCATTTATAAAGGAGCTTGGAGGTAGGGAATAGTGGAGGGAAGGGGTCATTAATTTCAGCCCACCCAGAAAGGTGTTAACTATGCCCCATCCTTCTGGCTAGATGATAATTAAGCTAGCACTTTTGTTCCTCCCCAGAGGAGGCATATATACTGTATAACTACACAACAGAGTTAGTACAGTACAATCACAGTGAATCAAATCTTGTTTATCCTAAGAACGGTGGGCTCACTCAGTTAGAGCTCTTATTTTTAATTGGGGTTTTCAGCTCAGTGAACACCCTCTTAGCAGAATATTCTAGATGGCTCCAGGGCACATTTGGTTAACTCCCTCCCTGACAATGCCATTATCTCTTTTCTGAGTACTAAACATTATTTGTAAGAAAACTCTTTCTGAAGAGGGCTTGGCTCTTCTAAAATAACAGAATATTTATTTCAAGTCCATTACTAAAAAGAATTTCACAGAACTTATCTCATTTATCAGGGAGATATCAATTTATAAATTATATCAATGAAAAGCCAATTAATTTCATTTGACAAGGAAATAATAATAGTCTCATGTTGTCAATCATATTATCAAAAGAAATTATATGATTAAAGCACTTTGTAAAGCTCTTTAAGGATAAAAATTAATTTATTTATTGTTAGTTAATTATTCATTTGGGAGACAACATGATACATTTGGAAAGACATGGAGGTCTGTGTTAGAAGAATTGGCTTTGAGAGATGTCATTCTTTACTAGACAGGTGACTGACAGCAAATCACTAAACTTCTTGAAGCCTCAGTTTCCTCATCTCTAAAATGGAGATAACTTTGTACTTTATATTTCCTGGGTTTACTTCCAGGTACCTTTATCACTCACCTCTTCCCCTTAGTCACTCCTTTTCCCCAACCCTGACCAGGATTTTCAGTTTCCTTTTATGATTTGTCTTTCCCCATCGCAATATAAGTACAATGAAGGAAAGGGGCTTTTAACTTGTATTTGTAGCTCCATTCCCCAGTAGAGTGTCTGGCATATAATAAGTAGCTTAGTAAGTGCTCCTTATCTTCTATCTTTCCTTATCTAAAAAATGGAAATATTATTTGTATGACCTCTCTCAAAGAATTATTATGAAGGGTGTACTTTTCAGACAATGAAATGCCATACAAATGTGAAGCCTTATTGAAGTATCTTGAGGAGCAAAAGGCTATATAAAAAATGACCTATCAACGTAATCATTTATTATTTTATGTACTTTTACATAGTTGTGATATAGTGAATACAGGGACAGTCTCTGAATCAGAACTATGGAGGCTAAAGCCCTGTCTTTGCTACATATTGGTCCACATCACTCCAAGCAAATCATTTAGTCTTTTATTGTCCCAGATAGCTCTTTAAACTGTTAAGTTGCAAAGTTGATGAAGAACTGCACTGGTAAAAATTACTTCACCTAAAGCTCAAAACACTAGCAAAGTTACAAGTCTCCTGCCTCTGGGGACAAAAAGTGAATCCTTACCAATGTCCTATTTTGTTGCCTCATCATGCATTAGTAATAAATCTGAGTTCTCAAAAATTTTACCAGTAAACCCAGGTTTTATTTATCAGGTCACATCTAATCTGGGAAGGCTTGGATTATGGACCAAGTAATAGACTCTAGACCAGCTAGGTGGAATCAGGAGATAAATAATAGCTTAATACTTAATAGATACTTAATACTTGACCCTGACCAAGTAACTTTACCCTGTTTGACTCAGTTTCCTCATCTGGAAAATAAGCCGGAGAAGGAAATGGCAAACTATTCTAGTATCTTTGCCAAGAAAACTACAAAGTGTCATAAAGAGTTAGACACAATTGAATTGACTAAATAACATCAATGGATTCTTCTCTTAAGACCTGTTTAGTCCAAGGCCACTACAAAGGTAGCTAATATGTGATTTATGTGTGACACATGAACACACACCTACAGCAACATATGGAATTATCTACTGAGTGCTGAAGAGTTGAAGTTTACATTGGAGGTATATACACATGGATGAAATCAAGTATCTTTTGAAATACTAAATATAGTGACAGATGTGGTGATTTCATTTGTATGGGGAATTTCCAAATGGGAAAAGTCAGAAGCAGGACAAAGGAGGGAAGCTACTCAGGTAATAAAATGACTGGAATTGTCCAGGTAGTGTTGTGAAGGCTTAGATGTGAGAAAGATAAAAGACAAAGACTGGTTCACGCTAGTTCAAGATGTTTTTAGGGTTGGAGTTCAATTTTCTGCTGAGGAGTCAGTGAAGGTGATACTCCAATGACCTGAGTGGAAACAGAATACCTGGAAGAGTTGTTTGGTACTTCCTCCCCCCCCCCCCCATTGTGCTAAGTCTCAATGTAACTCATTACGAAGAGCCACCCTGTTCTTAGTTTGACTTTCTCAAGCCTAGTAGACCAAGTTTATTTCTTTTCCACACAAACAATTCTTCAACTATTTGAAGACAATTAGAAGGTAGAATTTTAGCTGAGACTTGAAGGAAACCAGAAGAGCCAAGAGGAGAAGATGAGGAAGGAGAGGATTATAGGCCTAGGGGACAGTCAGTGAAAATGCAATGTAAGAATATGGGAGGTCTTGTGTGAGGAAGAACAAGGAGGCTAATGGCACTGGAGTATAGAGAACCTGGAGAGAAGTAAAGGGTAAGAGGGCTAGAAAAGTAAGAAGAATGCAGATTGTAATTGACTTTAAGAGGCAAACAGAACATCTGTTTTGTTGTTGTTGATGATAATGATGATGATGATGTGATGATGATCCTGGAAGTAATAATTAATTATTGAGTTATTATTTTTATTTATTATGGAGTTAATTGTGAATTATCTCTCTTGATCCTGCATAATCTGCAAATTTGATAAGCATGGTATTTAAAGCTCTTTCCATTGATTTAAAACAAATAATAGAAGACCAAACAAAGATACCTGGGGCACTTCACTGAAGTCTCCTTTCCAGGATCATATTGAAGCATTACTATGATGGAGTCTGTTTCTCCGTAAGAATCATGTGACCGATTTTATCAAATACTTTACTAAAATTAAAGTATATTGATGACTTTCTAATAATCTACCAATCTAATAGCCATGTCAAAAATTGAAACCTTTTAGTGTAGAATGATGTATTCTTGCTGAGGTTATGCTGGCTTCTTGAATCACCACTTCTTTTTTTTTTTTAAGGTGTTCATTAAGCAACTTTTCAACGATCCATGCTAGAATCATCCCAGAAATCAAAATCTTACTCTAACTGGCAATGATCATAACCCTTTCCTGATAATCTTATTTTTCACAGTATCACTGAATTTTGATATACTTTGTATTCCTCATCAGTTCTTATCTCATAGTGATCTTCTTACCTGGCCATGGTAGGCTTTTGCATTCACCCACCATCATCTATCTGCCCTTACTTCCATCTTCTGTACACATCTTTTTCATTTCTTTTTAAATAAAAGTTGTTTAGTGAATTACCTGTGAACCTACATTGGTAGTTTTGACTGCTTCCACTTTTTCTTCCAATTGGAATTGTTTCTGTCAAATCTGTTCTCCCAACATACAGGCTGTGTATTATTAGACTCTTTCCAGGTTCTCTTTCTTCCTCTATAAAATTGTAATAAGGGGTAGTTTTTTGTTCTAACGTTTCTCATCATGTTCACCCTAGCACTTAGATTCTCCTTGCTGAGGCTCAAATCCAAAAAAGAATTTTCCTTTATTAATTTCCCTACCTTTTGAAGGAAGCTAATATCATTAAATGGGTAAATCCATAACTTTTTAGCTTTTTCCTATTAGATATTGTATGCTTGATGTCCCTTAGCACTAATATATCATGCTGCTACAGCACTTGTGGGTTTTTTCCCTAAAATAATCATCTATTTTTGGCTTCTGTTAAGGTGGTTTTCAGTATATGCAAATGACAACATCACTTGTCTTTAAGGCTCCGTTGTTATTTATACCAGTGATTCATGCCCTGCTGCTTTTAAGGTTCTTAGATTTTCTCATATCAATACAAGTTCTTCCAAAAGTCTTAGTACAGTTTTAACTTTAATAGTTTAAGACTTTTGGGATACCTTATTTATCTTCTTAATATATAATGCTAATAAACCCCCAAGTTCTCCCTATCTTTTACCTAGACTACTTCTTTTGAGTGAGATATAACTTTCTAACTTCTTACACATGTTATGGTTTTTATCCCATTAAGCCTTAGTTGTGCCCATAAAGTTATGCCATTCCCCTCCTTTCGTGAGATTTCTGGCTTATATTTTTTGTTTCTCATACTTTTACATTTGAGAATAGACATCTGACACCGTAGAGAATATTACAAGTTTTCTTTCTTCTTTGATTTTATTTTGTCACCTATGAACTTCTGGGTATCACAACAGATGTTTTTCTTCCTACACTGTAGCTCTTCCCTATGGGATCTAACTTTGTCTTTGTCTCTGATGCCAATCGGAAATGATCATTGCTTTCAAAGATTTCATATAGCACTTTGTCCCTCTTGGGCCCTCATTTGGCACTGTATTTATTTGTGTATTTGTTCTGTCTCTCTCTGTCTCTCTGTCTCCCTCAATTCTCACCAGTTTATAAACCCCAATTAAGGCAGAAACTGTCTTCGTAGCATTTTATCTCTCTGAGAATAGTTCTGTCCTCAAAAGATCTTTGTTGTGATATGATTATTAGTGCTGAAGTGAAATCGATCTCCATAAGGGCAAGAATTATAGTCATCTTTCAATCTAGGCCAGTTCCTAGCAAAATATCTGCCACATAGGTGCTCGACAGGTGTTAGAGGGTTTATTGAATGAATGAGTGAAGAAGCATATGGAATTCAACTTCTTAAAATAAAAGCTGTTATCATCATATTCAGTTAATTGGAAAGAGGAAACCGCCAGAGTGGATGGATGATGAACTACATGGCTGAGTAAGAGGCCAAGTCAAGTGTGGATGTGACCATTCAATGGAAAAAGGCAGTATAATGAATCTGCTCCAGAGCTTAGGGGGTTAAGTGGTTTGCCGGAAGACAAGTTAATGATGTACTGCTGCATTCAATGAAGATTGATTGAGAATGGTGTAAATGGGCAGTGGGTAACAACAAAAGGGCTGATTTTTGGGGAGGGGAGCAGAGTATCTTAGTAAAGGCAAGATAGATTAGTGCTCTAGGTGCCAGGGCCTGGAATCTGGAGAAATGGAATGAATTAAGGAGGCAGGAAAAGAAGACATTTCACTCAGTTTTTCATGTGAAGATTTTTATATTCTTAATTGCTTCACATAAAAGAGGAAGTGTCTGGATAGTTGTTGGTAGTCAGAATCAACAGATAAAATACTGAATGACTCAAAATGAATAAAGAAAGTATCTATTTTCTCTGGCAAATAGACTGCTGTCATTTCTCAGTTAAGTGACCAAATATTTAAAATTGTAAACTAATTGGCAACTTTCAACCTGTAACTACAAATTGGGTTTGTGCCTATGAACATGTTTACCCATATACAGATAAAGATAGAAGTAGAAAGAAGAATGAACAAATCCACCCAGGATTGTACTGTTAGGTATTAATATTTCAGGCACTAAGGAGAAGGATGTGTATGATATATCAAGAGAAATTGACCAGTCAGCCTTAATAGCAAGATGCTTAATGAAAGATTGTACTTGGGAAAGGGGAAATGAGTAAGATTTCCTAAAGTCAGCTCAACAGGTAATTGACACAGAGACACAGGAAAGACTATCAGTACGGTATAATCTTGCAACAAAGTTCTTGTGGAGATGAAAGTAAAGAGGTTCTGGGAAATAGCATATATAACAATATACTTCCCCAAGACAAGACACTCAGGTCTCTCAATAGTTATAGAACCTTTATCTCGTAGAATTTTTATGAGAAGTTATCTCATACTAATGGCGTCTAAAAATAGATATAGTATAAAGAACAGAAAATTGATAATACTGTTATAATTTCTGTAGATTTAAACTCATTTCGTACAAAGCCCTGTGTTTTAGTTGCTGTCTCAATAATCCTGTGTTTGATAGAAGTTGGGGACTGAGAGCCAAGCAGGGGAAAAGTAGAGTACATAAACTTTCAATCTCCCTCCACACCTACACAAGCTCTTCACTAAGCACCAGGTACTAAATGTACTCTTAATGTTTGGAGTTTGGAGGGATATGATGAGAGTTAGGGAGTGTTAAAACAAAGTAGATAGAGTGGTCATGTACCTGTCTGCTGCCAGAGTGGAGCTCCTGCCAGTGGCTAGGACAATGCCCCTTACATTTAAAAAGTAAAGGTGAGAATCTCCATACAGTATAGAAATAGAGAAGATTCTTTTTCTGTTTGGACCTTTGCATTCCATAAAATAGAGAGGAAAAATTGGGTTAATTATATTGTATCCCTTCAGACTAATTTCATTCTTTTTTGAAGCATCAACAACAAAAAAAGGTGTTCAATATAAAGAAAAAAAGGATAATTTCAATCACCCTATTTATCAAAGCAATTAATATGAGCCCTTATTTGTTACATAATAATGTGATATTTGCAGGTGTCTGGTGTCAGGTGGATTCACAAATAATTCTTGGATTTAGGTTTCCATGACAATCCTCACAACTGTGCAACCTTCTGCCCTGCTCTGTGAAAGTCAAAGGGACCATTCAAAATAGAGAAGGGAAAAACACCTTTTACCCCAGGAGTAAAAGCACAGGAATTACTATAAATCAGGCTCTGTGTACTTGGGGTAGTATTTTGTCTCAGCCACAGGGGGGTGTTTCCTTTCTGGTGCCTAAATCAATGTCTATTTATACAAAGACATTTCCCCTCTCTAAAAGCATCATAACTATTGAGGAGAAAGCAGATCAAGGCAGAGAGATTGTCCAGTCCATCAAGTTTGGGGCAGGTTTCCATCCCTAGAGCCTAGAAGGGCAAGTTAAGTGCTTTGAGTTCTGTTCCCTCTCTGGGGCCTTCTGGAAAATAAAATAAAGCAACAAGAAGCATAGGCCTCAGTTTCTAAATATGTGAAAAAAGTACCAGTCCTTTGTGCAACAAGTGCTGTACTGTCCTCAGATGAAAGATGCTCTGAGCATACCCATATTTTTTTATTATTTTGTCATCAATAATAACCAAACCCCTGAAGTGCTTCGAGCTGTTGCCTAGAAGCAGCATTTCTTAGTTCTCCACTGACAGGGGACTACAGTATGTAAGTAGTTAACCCTTGCCCTGCTGAGCAGCTGAATGTGATCACACACATATAAACACTTTCTTAGTGAGAGGGGCAAGGAGGTGCAGTTGTTCTTGAGCTTAGGGGCCAGGCATGAGGTCAGCACCACCAAAAAAATCAAAGGTAAATAGGCTTCGTAGGTGAAAACCCCAGCGGAGGAAATGTAACCTAAGCTACAAAGCTTATCTGTGTTCACTTAGCTACTCTGCATACTATTGGAAATATATAGGCTGTCCTCCCGGAGAGATTGCTCAGTATCGCTTTTCTGCCAATTGTCTTTTCATGTGGATGCTAGAAATCATCCGCAGAGCTCAGATTTCTTTTCTAGGTAGTCTGGGTATTCATGTGTGGGCGAATCCTTTTCACCACCATTTAGAGATTATATCCCTACCTATATCATTTTTTAAAAATATTTTTTCTAAGTGTTGCAGTATCACTATGACCAAATTTTAGACTTCCTCTTTTAAAATGTGATCTCTCTCCCCAAAATACACATATTATCCATCTTGTCTAGCACACTAGGTTCTCTTCTGTGCCTATCAGATGAGTTAAAGTGACTAAGTTGATGAACTATTTGTTCCAATACATTTTCTTTTTTTCTACTTCCTTTTAAAGTTGAGACTGGGAAATAGAGACTTGAGGGAGGGAGGGTGGTGAGTAAGGATTCTAGTGTACTAGATTTGGTCCATTTGGCAATTTAAGCCTTGTGGATTTTTTTTTCCTTTTGGTGATTTACAAATGTGTTCTTATATCTTGTAGTTCAGCATAATGTATTAAATAACATTTTCTTTTATGGGGGGGAGAGAAATTCCTTGAAAAGGGGTTTAATTCGGTAATTGCAGAAATAAAAGATGTCTTTCAAACATAACATTTAAAAATCTCTAATAAAATGGGGAAAATGAAGGTCTAAGATGACAGTCTTTATCAAAGTGTACATAGAGACATTATATGTTCCAGTAATTGTTTAGGCCAGTGAATTAATGAATCCTAGCTGTAAGTCTCCATTTGAAATGATTTCAGTGGTGTCTGCTGCTGGGCTGCTTTGGAAAAGCCTGTTGTCTGAAGCTCTGGAGAAGGGCCTTGAACCCTGCCATTCAATCCCTTTCAGCCCATCAGCTGAGTCTAATTGCCAGAAAGCACACGAGACCCCTAAGCCTGATTGTTCCTCGACCTCCTTTGAGGTTTTGAGGCATGAAAAGAAAAAGGAGAAAAAAAAGCTCCCTTTTGATCTTCTGTTTCTTTCTCTCCCTCTCTCTCTTTTTGTCTGCCTACTCCTACTCGAAGAATGACACATTTCTTTATATGGCTTCTTCTCCTTCTTATAAAGACAATAATTAATAAGGCCTTTATAAAATGAGGCTTGAATTGGTGTCACCTCAGGGGTGGTCCGGGGCTCTGAAGTGAAACCTCGGTGGGCCTAGGCCTTGCTTGGCCTTTGCACAGGTCAGGTTTAAATACCCTGACCCCAATTTTCAGTCTCTTTCCCTAATGAGGCGATTCGCACAAGGATACAAAATTATACAGAGGCGGGGGAGAAAAGACAAAAGCGGCAAGGTGTAGTTGATACCACACTAGCCAAATTTCATTATTATCTTTATGCCTGTGACATCACAGCTGCATACATTCCCAAAGCAATGAAATCCTTTTTTGGATCCTGCCGTAAGCTTTATACAATTACTTCCACGGACTCAGACACTCTGCCTGATATTTGTTCAGGCATCATAAAGTAATGGCATTAGGTAGAACTTGACCAGGGACTGATCTCTTCTGTGGCCACACAAGCATAACTGGTGACTGTTTTCGGAGGTTTTGCTTCACTGGCTCCCCATCAATTGTTGGGATAAAGCAGTATTATTTGTAACTATTCTATTTTAAAGCTTATCATCTTGACACCAAAAGTTTAAAAAATTCCACAATGGATGTCCTGTGTCATGTGTGTCCATCTAAAACAATTTGACTTTGAAGAAACAGTAACAGCCTCAGGATGGACTGAAGCACCTTGCTAAAATATTTAAGAAGCTTATTAAATAACTAACTAGCTTTTGTAAACTTATATAAATTATCACAGAATCATTAACAGTATGTTAGATCAGTCAGAAGGATTACATCTTTTGCAGAAATGTTCCTGTGTTTTTGTTTTATGCTGCTACTAAATTTATAAGTACTTGATTATTAAAGATATGAGGTCGGTGGTGGAGGAGGGAAGACAGCTGGAGAAATGTACATAGCAGATATCAGGCTAATTCTTGTGCTCCTCACAATATACTTTTTTCCCCCTGCCAAGTGCTATATTTCTATTGATGTTTTTGAAACTCGATAAAATAGAAAATATATGCAGGAAAAAGAGACATAGATGGCAAGATGAACAGAAACTATAGGACAATAGCCTTCTGTTTTCCATACAATACAGAAAGATCAGATATCAAGAACATGGTACATATTATATCATATAAATCCAAGAGATAAAAACCTTAATATTCTTGGGTTTCAGTCATTTTAAAGAACACATTTATCCTCTCTATAATGGGCAGAGCTCTCTAATTTCTGTTTTTGGAGGACTGAATTGGCTGTTTTGAGGATAATATTTCTTAATGAGAGTTCTAGTTAATAAGATAACTCCCATTTAAACTGCAATTGCACATTTGAATTATAAAAAATGTAATTTAAAGATATTAAATTATTTGCCTGAAAATGTGACAGCATGCAGGTATTAACTGAAAAAAATGTGTTTTAATAAGTTTTATTAAGACATGGGGATACCTTGATCATCTTTACCTATTAAAAAAATTTGGACTACCAACACTGTTTAGTTATTTGATTTTACCTTAAAATGTGGTTACCAGTACCAAAATTATTTGGAGTTAGAAAAAAAAAGAGAGACTATTGCTACACTTAGGATGACCATTAAGACACATGAAGAAAGAGAGATGTGCAAAAGCAAGACTTTACATGATCAGGAAAATTCATATCCTGGGCTAGGAAAAATTACATTCTTTTTGAACCATGCTATGTTATTAAAAAAACTGGCTTAAATATTGGTTCCATTAGTTTAAAATTCTCACCATGAAAATGTATAAAATAAATCAACAAAAATTATGATTACATGATTAGATCAGGGGGTGAAATGAATATAGAGGACTACCAGGTGGATAACCTTAATGCTGCATTGGTACTTTAATAATATCAAAAAAGAAACACTAGCCTTTGGGTTGTAAACTCCCTCTATCACTCCCACTCACTGTCCCATAGAATATTTATGGTACAAACTCCCACAGGAAAAAAGAAGAAAAGCATTTACATTTAAATTTGTAACATTGGAAAGAATGCCCATATAAATAAGATCACAGTTCAAATCTAATCTTTAAATATGTGTCAGATCTAAAACAAGATCGACCTTATTAGGCTAAAAATTTGAAATTTCTCTTTTTTTTTAGTTTTTCCACACTTAAAAAATCATATTCATCTTTTTAAAAAAAATCTAGTGGCAGAGATAAAGAGATGTGGATAGAAATGGGCATTAAAATGTTCTGAGTATACCCTCATCAGCAATGTAGTGATGCTTGAAGCCATGAATGCTTAGAACCCCATACTTCAACAGAACATAAACTGCTTATTGCTATGACTGTTATTGAAAAACTTCTTCCATTCACAATAAAAATCTCTTATTATTCCAATAAAGTGGCTAGAAGATATGAACAAATCCTTTTAAAAAGAAAAAATAAAAACTTTTAAAAAACATGGTAAAACATGCAGAGTCACAAATACCAAAAGAGACGTAAATTAAACCAACTCTGGTATTTTATCACACACACACCAAATTGAAAACATGATAGAAAATGGAAACAGACAAATTTGTAAAGGCGGGGAAAGATAGGCACACACACTAATGCCCTGTTGGTGGAGTCATGACTTAGTATATTTTTTGGAAAATAAAGTCTTATGTAAGACAAGTTCCAGAACTCATTCCATTAAAAGCAATCTGACTACTGTGTATACCCCAGGGAAGTAAAAGACACAAAGGACCCACATTATATGAAACACTTTTTATAATGGAAAAAATCGGAAATAACAGTATGGCTGAATAAATTGTAGTATGTGCATGCAATGAAAACCCCTCACTAAACTGATAATAAATAATGAATATGAGGAATTAATAGAAATATGGGAAGAGTTATGTTTTGTTTTGTTTTTTGCTTTTTGGAGGGCAATTGGGGTTAAGTGACTTGCCTAAAGTCACACAGCTACTAAGTGTGTCAAGTGTCTGAGGACGGATTTGAACACCTGTTCTCCTGACTCCAGGACCAGTGCTCTATTCACTGCACGAATGGCCACCCTGGGAAGAGTTATGTTAACTAAAACAGAGTACGCATGAGGGGAGAACCAACAGAACTAGATGCCTGTAATACGGACATGAAAACAACACTGAGGTATGAGAATTGAGTTGAACTTCAATGACTAATCTTGGTTCCAGAGAACTGAGGCTGAAAAACACTTCCCTCCAGTAGGTAGGGAAGTGGTAAACTATGGGGCCAGAATGGTATATGTAGTATATGACATTGTTTAACCATTTTTCTTTCTTACTTCTTTGGTGTGTATAATCCCTCCAATATCCAGCCTGTAAACCCCAAGATGTCTTGTAAGGTTTTAGGGATCAAAATTTACATTCCTTTGGGCAGAACACCCACAGGTAAGGGTATGATATCTGATGTGGAAAGAGGAAAGGAAAAGGAAGGGGAAGAGGAATGGGGAGGGGGGAAGAGGAGGGGAG
>CM053598.1:105481269-105537761 GCA_028646575.1 Pseudocheirus occidentalis | reverse complement strand
AGGGGCCTTACAGTGGGATCAATGTTCTGGGCTGGGGGCTAGGGGCAAAAAGGGGAGAAAGTCCGTAACTCAAAACCTTGTGGAAATGAATGATGTAACCAAGAAAATAAATTAAAATTAAAAAAGAAAAAAAAAGAAGAAAGGAATCTAAATGTCAAAGGCAAGTCCAAATGATTGAGAAGTATCTCAGTCTGGGTAGGGTAGTAGCTTTGTGGCAGTTATCTGCACCACTGTGGTCATCCATTAGCATAGCCAGACATATTTTTATTCTAATTCCATCATGGCCTAAAAAGATTAAGTCAGTTTGACATAAAGATTTGAAGTATTGTTTTTATCTTGGCAAAAACAAAGCAACAACAACAACAGCAACAACAACAACAAAGAAACAATTTTTGCTTAGATTTCTAATTTGGTCACTAAATTTTTATCTTCAAAGAATTACATTTATACAATTAATCTAATTGTAATGCTCTTTCATTACAGTTCTTATGGAGTTCTTTCTCATGTACAGTTCTTTCTCATAGCCAGAAGATATAAATTTCCTGCTAAAAATAAAACTGGACAATATTTAAAGGTTTACAAAGTGCTCTGAAACACATTATAGTTCGATGTTCAGAAAAACCTTTTAACATTGGTTCTATCTTACCTTTTTTATGGCTGAGATAATTGAGAGTAACAGAGATTGAGCAACTTACCAAATTCACAGTACTCAGAAATGAGTTTGAGATTCTAACTGCTGTTCTTGTCAGTCATGTCTTTCTAATTTGCAAGGAGATCAAGAGTTTTTGGTTTGAGGCTTTTTTGATCTCTGCATTGTGGCAACCCATTGGTATTGGTTAAATGTATATAGGAAGTGAAAATGTTTCATATGTATTTATTCTTTCATCCATTTGCCATATTTTGACATCAGTAGAAGACTTGAATTGGTCAGGATGGAGCATTCCTGATGGTATATTACTATCTTTCTTTGTTCTCACTTGATTTTGATCTTTTCTCTTCTTGTCCATACACAGACAGTTTATTCATAAATTACTTCCACACTGGCAACCAATAATAGTTCCTTATGCCTCTCAACTGTCTTATTGAAGATATTATTTATGCTATGTAGGCTTGAGACTTCTGTGGCATTTAATTCTTTAAGCTTTTCAAGAACCTGAAGAGAACTGCCATATCTTCTCTTAATCTCCTCAAAACTAAATCTCCCCAGTTATTTCCACATATTCTCATATGGCATGGATCTGAGATTCTTCACTCTCCTGGTTACCCTCTGGATAAGTTCCATTTTATCAATGTCTTTCCAAAACACAAAACTCCAGCTATTTTCTGACCAAAGCAAAGTATAAAAGAATTATGGGAAAAAAAAAGGGGGCGGCTAGGTGGTGCAGTGAATAGAGCACCGGCCCTGGAGTCAGGAGTACCTGAGTTCAAATCTGGCCTCAGACACTTAACACAAAAAGTAGCCGTGTGACCTTGGGCAAGTCGCTTAACCCCAACCTGCCCTCCAAAAAGCAAAAAAAAAAAAAGAATTATGGAACATAGATAATGTTAATATGTGGCTTTCTAATTCCATTTGCTGGCAGCAGGGAACCTTATGAACAGTTTAGTGACCCCATTTTGAGGTAGAGTTTGACACCACTGCTCTTTGGCTGTACAAACATACAAACACACATACATACAAACATACATATACATATATGTCTGTGTATGTGTATATATAGATATAGATAGATACAAATACAGTTCAGTAACTCTATCAAAAAAGAAAGTAAGATCTATTTGTTATGGCCCCTTCTTAATGAAGCCATGCTGGTTCTTTGTGATCATTGCTTCCTTTTCTAGATGTTCACTAATAACCCATTTAATGGCCAATTCTGAAATTTTATCTTCAATAAAACTCAAGCTAAATGACCTTTCATTTGCAGGTATTATTTCTTTCCATTTTTAAAAAACTGAAATATCATTTTCCTTCTCTTGTATCTGGCACCTCTCCTTATCTTTAAGATCTTTCTAATATTCTATTTGCAGCATCAAAAGCAGTCAAATCTTTAAGTACCTGAGGATGCAGTTTCTTTGAAACAGGTGACTTAAATTCATCAAGGGCAGCTAAGTCCTCTCTTTACTATCTCCCTGCTTATTGTCAGTACCAGCTCCCTATTAGCTGTTTTTGTTCTGTACTTTCCATTTCAAAGGTCATTTTCCATGGCAGAGAAAGTAGAAGTGAAATAAACCTTAAGCAGCTATGCCTTCTTCCCGTGGTCATTTATTATTGTTTCTCCCATCCTTAACCACATTTCTATTGCTTCTTTGATCTTCCTCTTTTCCAAATATTGTTTGGAGGAATAAAAACTGAAACAACAAAAATAAAAACTCTTTTCTTGTCCTTAACTTTTCTCAATAATCTCTGCGCGTTCTGTTCTTTAGCACTCCTGATGCTATCCTAACAGTATCATAGCACACTTTGTTATTCACTCTCTGTTATTTGCCCTTGAACTTATCTTCCACTTAAATATTTTTTTAATATATCTAAATGGCTAGTAACTTCTATGTGAAATCACATTGACCTCTTTAGACAGCTCTTTTTTTTCCTTTCTATTACTCCCTAGCCAGGTTCTCCTGCAGAATTTTAGTCCTTTCATAACCTACCTGTACACTGAGCCCTTTGAAATCTGAACTCTCAAAATCAAGGATGCATATCAGTTTACTTGTGACTTTCACAAAATGTAAGAGTAAGAAATCACCTCTTTCCAATGCTCACATCATTTGAACCCCAGTAATCAAGTCCTTCCTGTTGGTAAGAGACAGATTTGGAAAAGAATTCCCCTTTGTTGGTTCCTCTACTTTTTGAAAAATCACATTATCACTAGGCCAATTAAAGAAGTTATTTTATACTGGGTTTTTGGCAAAGAGAAAAATTCAGTTGTCTGGATAATTGAAGTCTTCCAATGTTATGATTTTGTGCTTGCAGATCAGCCTTGTGATCTATTTGCCAAACTTGTCACTTTCTGTCCAAGTTGTATGTAGCATACTCCAGCAACAAGATGAGTTCTGCTTATCCCTCCATTTCTTTTCACCAAAATGCTTTCCACTATATCTATCCCTACTTCATCTTAAATTTCCTAATATGAAAATACCTTCTTAATTTTACCTCCCAATCTTATAATTTCCATTTATCTATTTTGTCTCAAAAAATGTATATGCAGCCAGTACCACATTCCAGTGCCATAAATAATTTTTGAATTTTTTTTTTGGAGGGCAGTTGGGGTTAAGTGACTTGCCCAAGGTCACACGGCTAGTTTTTGTGTTAAGTGTCTGAGGCCGTATTTGAACTCAGGTACTCCTGACTCCAGGGCCGGTGCTCTACTCACTGCGCCACCTAGCTGCCCCTAATTTTTGAAAATGTTACTAATTTATCATACTTATTATATGTTACTTTTCATATACTACTTTTTTTCCATTTCAAAGTCTTCTTCTGAAAATTGCCTATTCTTATCTTTTTGACCATTGTCAATTGGGAAATGGCTCTTATTCTCATAAATCTGACTCACTTTCAATGAATCATGTCACCAAGTCTTAGTGATCCCTATGAGGTCAAAATTGCTTTCTTGAATTAGAACCTCTAAGATATGCATTGCATATTGCCCAAATTTTATGCATTTATAAAAAGCAATTTGAAGCTGTAAAATTAATGACTAACTTCTTTCTTAGATTTTTGTCTTCTATGATATTCTTTGTATCACTACAGTTTTTCTTCTTAGTGCATTGAAATCTAAGTATGGTAGATGTGTGAAAACAATATTCTGCCTCTCTATCAATTCATCTAAGCTGAAAATTCTGAATTCATCTTGGAAAAGTATTAATTGTCCTTCAGGCTAGCAAAACAAGAGATATGACCATCCCCTACAGTACTCTGATTGAATCAAACTATTTCTACACTATTGCATTCATTCTGGGGCATTTATTCTAAGACAGATACTGGCAGAATGATGTGTCTTCAGAGGATGATGACCCAAATGATGAAGAAATTCTAAACCTTGTCAAATGAGGATTGATTTAATAAAAATGATGATGTTTAACCTAGAAGATCTGGGTTAGTATGATTGCTGTATTCATATGATGGAACTGTCATGTAGAAGAGAGATGAAGAGTTGTTCTGTGTAGCCCCAAAGATGAAAAGTAGGACCAAATGGTAGAAGTAAGGAGGAACCAGGTTTTGGCTCAATATAGAGAGGAACTTTCCAAGAATTAGAGTTCTCCAGCAATGAAAGAAATGCCTCCTAAGATAAAAAGTTTCTTATAAGTAAAAGTGTTTTTAAAAAGTCAGGATGACTAGCATACTTATTGTGTATCTTATCTAGGGAATTCACACATTGAATATGGGGTTGGAGTCTAGTATACCTTTAATGCTGAGATTTTATTGACTGTTTTCAGCAACCTTCTCCTGGTCATTTTGTATCTTTTTCATCCTTCCTCTCTTCACTGAGCTGATTCCAAAAGAAGCCACTTAGGACTATGATTCTTAGAGGAAGGGAAAATGTGGAGCTTCGTTTCTTGTTTTTTTAGATGGTTAATCCTTGGGTGATTTCTACATAAGGAGACCTAGAAAATATATACAAACCCAGATAGGAAACTCACATTTTCTCTCTCTAACAGAAAGCAGCTTAAAAATGGAGAAATGTGATGCATGAATAATCCATAATATAAGCAGAAAATAAGTATGTTTTAAACAAGTCCACTGGAAAAGAACTATCAGTAAAACTGAGAAAAACCATATGCCAGTAAGGTGGAAAGTTACTCAAAGTGACACAGTGTAATAATATAATTGAATCAGGATTAAATCAAACCAGGACAAAAGTGAAGACAGAAGTGAAAAGGTGGCTGTGGCTAAAGGAGCTCCTTCTCTAGACACAGTGGGAGATATGGTCAATGAGAAGATTATCTTGCTGTTTTTCATTTGTTTATAATTGAGGAAAGAGAGTACCAAGGATCACGTCAAGTCATTTGATTATTTAAATAAAATAGCCTTTTGCTGAACCATCCAGCATAGCCATCTTCCCCATCTATGCTGTCTCTGGAAGAAGTGGGAGTTTCCTATTTCACTTCAGGAAAATCCTTGATCTCCCAGAAATCAGATAGCATCTAGTTCCTCCCTCTGTTCTCTTCCTAAAAGTCCAGTTTAACTATCTTCACCTCTTTAAATAATGAGGGAGTCCTAAGAAATTATTTTATTCTTGTATAGATGCCAGGGTGGTGGTTAATGTTTGAAATGTGTGTCTACATGTGTATATACTTTCATTCTATTCTCTTTATTCTAATATATGTTTTTAAAATATATGTGTATACAAACACATCATACACTATATAATTTGGCAACAGCTTCATTTGGAAAATAACTTTGCTACAAACTTGCAAAATTCATAGAGCCAACCTATGTGGAAAAACCTTTCTAATATATTTTTCATAATATTGAACATATTGTGTGTTCTGAAATTATAATGTCTAATTTTTTTAGCTTTTATACAATTTAAAATTTATAGCATGCACACAGTGAATTAGACAAACTTGCTATGGACATATCTTTAAGCATTTCTCAAAATTAGAATTTATGTGTCATAAAATTGAAGAGTTTGAAGGGGCTTTAGAGTTCAATTAGTCCAACATAGAACACAGGCACTTCTAATAGCATTCCCAACAAGCTTTCAGCTGGCCTATGATTGGAGATCACCAGTCAGGAAATTCACTTTCACCCTAAAGAAGCCTAGGGTCATTTTATAAAGCTCAGATTGATAGGAATTGTAAAGAATCTGCTTCTTATCAATGCCCATACATTGGTCATAATTATGTCCTCTGAGAAATGAGTCAAATCTCATTTTGAAATGAAAGTTTTTGAAAAATAAAGTTAGCTATTGTAATTCCTTTAATACTTCTTTACTTCAACCAAAGCACTCCAGTATCCTTAGCCATTTTCGTGGCATAATTGTGATTCCCTTGTCAGTCAGTTCACCCTCCTTGGGACACATTCCAAGTTATCAATGACCTTTCTCAAGATATTGTGCCAAGAACTGGACACAATTCTCTAGAAGTAGTCAAAGTAGAACAACAGGACCATCTGCTCCCTTACTTGAGGAATCATACTTAGCAAAGCTGCTATTCCTTTAATAACCATAATCTATTTTACTTTTTAACAACTGATATGGAGATAGGACAGTGACTAGACCTTTGATTTCATTGCTATAAGTAACTCCTGGATGAGAAAACACCATCTTGCAAGGCAGAATGTTTCTCTACCCACTACTCTATGCCCCCACTATTCAAAACACAGTCAAAGTGAACATCAATGACTATAACTACCCATTTGCTAACTTGTTTCATAAGGTATCTCTCAAGCAATACAATGACACTCTAAAGCTGGGGAACTGATTTCAAAGGACACACATGACAATTTTTTAATTAACTTTTATAGATACAGCAAGAACAGACTTTTAATTAACTTCACAGACATAGCAAGAACAATATAAAACTATTTCTTCCCAATTCCTTCAGGGCATATTCTCCCAATACTACCATTGTCTCTGGGGAGTAATCTCACATTTTAGCTCCAGTCCTACATAAAAGTGGTCTTACCAAGTCATATCCAAAGGTGGCCTAATTCTCAGATAAGATTTTCCCCTGGGCTAAGGTCTCAAAGAGCATTCTAAAAGATCATTCTTCACTCCTTGAGGCCTCAGTGTTGTTCTAGCTGTAACAACCCATTCTAGATTCTGACTCTCTAATTCCTATAACTTGTACTTGTGACCTACATCAGATGGGAAAGAACAAAGTGGCCAAGATACTTCTGCCCCTTGAAAGTCATATGCCCTTAAATGAGGAACAAAGATTAAGACTTTTTCCTCTACTAGCATTGTTTCGTCCTGCATTCTGTCACACCACCAGAGTCCAGCTGAAAACGATGAGCCAAAAAGTAGTAGAGGTAGCTTTATTATTTTTTAGCATTCTGGATACTAGGAAAGATATAGAAAGAAACACATGATGCATCTTCTAAATGGTCTCATTTCAACCAAAGGCATTCTATACATCATAAATAAATGTCAATGACTTTAAACCAAGTTCCAAATTATTAAGTATAGTAATAGCAATATATTTAGGTAGAAAGAAAAACTCTCAAATAGGATTTGAGATCTCATCAATTTTGATGTTCCCTTCAGTATAATAGGTCAAAATATACCCAAGCTTCCCTATTCTATGTAATTCCTAGCCATTACCTCTAAGATGTGTCCTAATGTTGGGGGAAGGGGAGGAAGGGGACCTATGCTGGAGAGACCTTTCCTTTCTCTGGCTATCAGGAGGATATAACCTGAACACTCTGGCTGTCCAGTTGTCCTCCCTAGCCCTTGTCATATGACCAGCCCATTTTCTCTTCCTATCCTACATCTCCTTGATGACATCTTTCACTCCCATTCAAAATTCTTCATTGGTTATATGTTGAATCCTGCTCATGTTCACCATATGCCTCTTTTTTCCTTAATCCATGAAATAGAGAAAAATACACTACTGAAAGGGTACATATATTAATATATCAACTGAAATGTAATATATAATTAATGTATAACATTAATTAATGTTCACTGGGAAACTAAATGGCACAGTGCATAGATTACTGAGCCTGGGCATCGGAATTCTTGAGTTCAAACTAGCTGTGTGATCCTGGGCAAATGACTTAATTGCTTCCTGCCTCGGTTTCCCCATCTGTAAAATGAGATAATAGCACTTAAATCCCAGGGTTGTTGTGAGTATCAAATGAAATAATATTTATAAAGTGTTTTACAAACATTAAAATGATATATGAATTCTAGCTATTATTTTTATCATAGGTACATATAATTATATAGTAACATATCATAAGAAATTGGCCTGATTGTCAATTGTATGTTCATGCTGGTATGTGCTGGTACTATGACATTTAGGATTTGTAACTTTGGCAGTCCATTCAATGACATAAATCCCAACCAACCTCACTATGACTTAGCAAATGGTCTTTATGTGCTTATGTGTGCCTGAAAAATGCAACTTCTTGTGACAAATTTTATGGTGCTGCGCTGCTGCTGTTGCTGCTGCTGCTAAACCTTCCAAATCACAAATTCACAGACTTTTCCCAGGAGAAGCCAAGCTATTCATGTCTGAACTCCCTGGAATCAATCATCCTCATCTTTGCACTGGTCATTTTTCCTGCTATCACTGTGTTTGTTTTATTCTACCTTTCTTTCTACCTCTTTAAAAAAAAAAAAGTGGCCCTTAATCCATATACTTTACAGGTTATGCTAATGGACTTTTCATTCACTTTTAGAATGACTTTCTAAAACACACAAAGAAGGGAAAACTAACAGAAAGCTAAAGAAAAACATAGCCTCAGTTACCCATACTCCCACTTGTTTCCTTCTTTTTCTTACCTTATAATGGATTGATCTTTATCTGTGTAAGTTTAAGATAGCTAAACCTGGGCCAGATAAGTGGTACAATGGGGGGGGTAGGCGCAGTGAATAGAGCATGGGCCCTGGAGTCAGGAGGACCTGAGTTCAAATATGGCCTCAGACACTTAACACAGAAAAAAAACTAGCTTGTGACCTTGGGCAAGTCACTTAGCCCCATTGCCCTTCAAAAAAGCCAAAAAAAAAAAATCATTAAAAGACAGATAAATCTTAAAATGTAAGATTTTATCTTAAAATGCTATGTACTAGTAACATGTACATTGCTTCTCTTACCTTATTACGTAGTTGGCATGAAGTTCCAGCATAGGTAGAATTGCCAAGTGTACTCTTCTGATAAAATTGGCCATGCTTTCTCCTTCTATTCTTGCCTTTGGGGTTGAGATACATTGCCTTCCCTGCTGTGCTAACATCTCCTATTTATTGACTTAGACTTCAGATAATTCCTAAGCATCAGATTAAAAAAAATGAGTAGATATATAGACAGATGTATATCTTGAATACTTCTTGGTTCTCATGATGGTGGCTAATATGTCTATTATGGTATATTTATCATTAGCCCTATTAACCTTGCTATCCACAAATTCTAATTCATCTCATTCTTTAACAGAATTGATTGTTTCTAGGGAGGAAAATGAATTATCTAGTTCTATGGAAAAGATGGTGATGACCAAATCTCTTAAAAACTAAAGTCACCTCACCTCACCATAAGTGAATTTGGCTCATAAAGCTTAATAAATAACAGAAGAGATAACTCCATCTTCTTTTCACCAATATGAGATAGGGAGGAGTATTAGTGGTGAGTACTATTAGTAAGAGACCTTGGTCATGTTTTCAAATGGAAAGTTAATGGTATATCATAGCTGATCTGATCATTTTAGCTATCTAGGCCATTCTCACAGCTCATTGGTATGAATAGTAACTATAATAGGTTGACTCTCAATCTGGTTTGTTCATCACCTATAAGCACAACCTCTCCCTCCTGAGAGGGAGCAATATATCAACAGCAGGCAAACAATCTTTAAACCTACAGTTCGTGAAGTGACAAAGTAAAATAGAAATATGAGTTTTAAATTATTGTTATTTCAGCTTGTACATTTAATCTGCTAAGGTCACAGAACAAAGATTCATCGGTAAGAATACGGAGAGCTTAGGACAGGAGATGACTGCACCAGTGCAACTCCATCACATGGACATTTTTCTCCTCCAGTGCCTGTGTTATAAAACAAGCGGGCCTGGGGCTGCCTTTGGATTACAGCCCCTTGAAGTGATAAACATGCTGTTTCACTGAGATTTGCCCCAGGAGATAAACATTTCCGAATGGATTTTTCTGACAAAGCCAAGAAAGCTAATAATTGTAAAGGTGGGGGAAGGGGGGAGGAGGAAGTGAAAACTGATTCAGTTTGATCACCTATGAAAGAGGGGAAGGAACAAAAGGAGACCCACATTTGTAAGCATGAACTTGTCAAAGCTCTTTGAGAGGCCTTTGAATAAGCACATCCGTTTGGTTATAAATAAAGGCATCAGACAGTAATTTGCATGGATTAGGGTTGTTAACATTTATCAATTTCTGGATTTTAAAGAACTCCCAAATTCTTGATAGGAGTATCTCTTTGTAGTGAAGGATTGATGGTGGGAGTGAAAGAATCTGATGAATTTAAAGCTACAGATGAGAGAAAGCAAAGCCATCCAGATCTCAACTGAGATACCATTAGTAGTTCCCATAAATCAAATCATGTTTATAGTGAGGATACAGTTGAATTACCATCTGGACTTTTTAACCTCGACATTTATTTCCAAACCTTTCTCTAATATTGAAAGTAAACTTAACCCTTCCTTTCATCTCCAAGGTTTTGTCTTTATGCCAGTTCTCATTGAGAGGGAATGATCTGATTTCTGATGGGGACGGAATGTCACACATGGCAGGAGACTGGAAGAACTCAGATGCTTCTTGCGTAAGACCAAGCCATAAAACATAGAAAATATACTTAATTTTGAACAAGATCAGCTCAAAAAGAGTTTAATACAAAATTGGAAGCAGGAGAGGAAAATAGATGAGGGTTGTATTAATATATCAAATTTAAATTAAGGATGCTGATGAAATGCAAATAGTGAATGTGATATACCTGAAATATGAAATATTTTGCTTATATATGGAGTGCTTCTATTACAAATAGAGAAGTGAAAGGAATTAACATAGATCTTTTTCAGTGACTCAGGTCGAAGACTAAGATGAAGTTCTAAATAATTTTCAAAGTCTCACAGAAGTCTCCATGAGTTTTGGACTTATTTTTTATTTTAATATTTCTGCTATCTTTCACAAAGACAGAAGTTTCCAAATCCCTGATGAGCTCTTTTCCCTACTCAACTTATTTCTGGATCACAAGCACCCTACAAGGCAGAGCATATGTCTTTGATTTTATGTGTTCCATAACACCTCCCAGAGTCCTGCTTTCTGGTAACCCACTGAATCTTATTTTACTGGGATGGGGAAGAAGGTCAGAGATGTATTAAACTAGCAGGGTAAACTGAGGTTTTTTTCTTCTCTTGTGAGTCTAATCTAAGTCAAAAACACAAATGGGCTTATGTAATTCAAATACATTTCAATATAAGACTGACAAGTACAGAGTTATTTTCTTCAGAGAACCACAGGACTGGGTTTTAAAGAAGGGAAAAAGGTTTTTCTTCTTCTCCTTCTACCGTTTTCCCCCCCCCCCCCAAAAATCAAAACTTCGACAAAAGTTTCACTCTTTGAATTTAAGACAGAAAATTCTCTGTCCTATCTGGGCTACAGGAATGAATTTAGAGCTTGACTCTAACTACTTTGGTTTGGAAATCCTTGCTAGTTGCCAACATTTAAGTAGGACTAACTTCTGAGGTGTTTCACTGCTGAATAACTTTTGCTACTTTTTAAGTCTCTTTGGAAATTTTTTGGTGTCTTCAATTATCTAGTCGATAGAAAACTGAATATAGTATTGTGGTGTTTGTCAATGTCTAAGACAGGAGAGAAAGTTTGCAATATTAAGGAGGAAAGAAAGGACAAATTGACCACTCACATCAGCCTACCTCTAAAGTCAGGAGACAGCTGTCATCTAAGGATTAGTATTCCTTTCAAAGGTTTAGCATTTCCATTTCCAGATGAACCCAATATTTTATCTGCAGGGTGCAGAACAAAGACACAAAACAACAACAGCAACCCTCAATTTTTTTTTCTTTTTCTTCCAATCCCGAATAAGTACAATTTAAAGAAAGGTTCAGTCCTGATTTTTATCTGCAAACTGGTTGAGCTGTCATTACCAACTAATTGGTCTGTCAGAATTGTCTCTGTAAATATTGTAGGCCAAAGTAACTGCCAGCTACAATAACTGTGGAATTTTGAATGACAAGTAGTTTTGTGCAAATTGAAGCCTCAAGAGAGCAGTTAGAATAATGCCATTTAATTGAGGAAATGTAAGTTTAGGGCTATCCATTTATTTCTTTATTCCATTTCCTTACAAACAAGAGTTATTTGGCTATGAAACTTGGCTGCTAGGACACTCAACCCATACTTATCACTAAACCTCTTTCGTGCAAGGACTTTCTTTAGGAAAAAAAAAAACTCCTTAACTGCTCTTAAAGGTTGTCTTGATAAGTTTCTTTGTGTCACTGTATCTTTCAATATGAGTTGAAGGTTTTTCACCCAGCCCTCATTATAGATGACCTAACATTTGGCTCCACTGCTAATGCCAGAATCCTTTCTCTTTGGTTACTGGCAACATTGATGGCATTTCCTATCTCTTTCCTTCCTGAACTTACCTAAACCAAAAGCCCTGGGCTTTTGTTGAAATGATTTTCTGCTTTCCTCTCTTGTGTGCCGGGTGTCACATTATCTGTGAAAAGTTGCAACCAACTTCCTTTGACTTTGGACACAGGAAGGGGAAATGAACAGAAGTAAAGTTACTGATTTGATTTAAGAGGTCAAGGGTCTTGGGAGGGTGAATAAGCATTTATCCAAAAGTTCAGACTTCAGAGCACGCTTTGTTGTTGTTGTTATTGACAATCCTTTGCTACTATTGTATTGGAAAGACTCGAGTAACAATTAAATGGTCATAGAAAAATGAGAAAATCCTTTATGGAATATAATGTATACATGTATAATGTACATACTCATTGTTCCTCATATAAACATAGTTCATACTAATAGCACTTTGTTAAGTTCTGTGAGAGTAGCCAATTAACAAACATTTACTATGAATGGTGAAGAGCACGGGAGACGCTAAGAAAAAAAACAAAAAAATATATAAAATCCCCTGCCTTCAAGAAGTTTACAGTCTAATAGCATAAGCGTTGTTATCTCCATTTTACAAATGAGGAAACAGGCTCAAGTGATGGTGATTTGTCCATGATCACAGAGCCAATAATCCAGATAGATTTATCTGAGGTTTTCTGAAAGTCCAGTATTGTTTTGTGGAAATAAACATAAAATTCAAACACACTTTTAAATCATAATATAACCTCCAAATTTTATATTTTAAACTTAACCAAATACTTTTTTTTTTTGCTTTACCTATTTTTGTGAAAAATTCAAACATGTGCTTACCTTATGCAATTTGCTAAAGAAATAAACTTCTAGTCAAGGATATACTTGTTTCTTTGGCAAAAGCAGTTAGGTTACTTTGCATATTTTATTTGTTCTCTTATGCTATTTCATAACTGTTTAATATGTTATACTCCTCTTATTCTTTCACATCATTTTACTCTGACCACAAGTCTACAGACATACTAAATTCTTCTACAGGTCTCATGTGATTCTCATAGTCTTCTAATAATGTACAAAGTTACGTGCTTTAGAACTAGAGACACTGTAGAAATCATATAGTATAATCTCTTCCTTCTATCAATTGGGAAACTAAGGTCCAAAGAAGTAAAATGGGATCTGGTGAGTGAAAATTCACTTAGCTAATTATTGATCCAGTTAGGAACTCATCACATTCTTCTGATTTCTCTGTCCAATGCTCTTTCAACCACCCCGTGTTAAGTAACATTGTTTTATGTGTTCATGTTATAATAGACTTTACAGGACTTAGCATAAGAATCCTTTGGCTCTTTTGGATCAAAATAATAACAAACAATAATGATAATAAAGCCAACATCTATATAATCATTCAAGGTCTACAAAGAAATTGATATATGTTACCTCATTTGATCATAGTGATTGTTCATGTGGCTCTAGAGTCATATAATTTTGAGGGGCAGTGCTCTAAACCAAGACCTTGGAATCAGAAAGTCAAATACTTGAAATTCTGCCAGCCTGAAATATTTTAACTACATAACATAATGGGTAAGTCTGTCAGGATGGGTGGAGGATCCTTTGGAAAGCTGACTAAGTCAAATGCAAATATATTGTCAGTTATCTTATTCTACTGACACACCTTTAAGAAGCAGTACAATGGGGTATTAAGACAGAGGAGGAATTTCCCTTAAAAGAGGAAGAAAATGCTTAAGCAAGTTGTAATGACAAGGAAAGAATCACACCCATTTGAGTGATGTCATTGTCAAATCAACATGGACTGGACCAATGACAGTATTCTCTCAGCCCTAAAATATCAGGAGTGGAATCTAATAGAGGGTGGGAAGAGTGAGAGGGAGGGGAAGGAGTCAAAGAGAAAAGTGCAAATAAAAAAATAGTAATAATAGCTGGAATATACATAGTATTTTAAGGTTTCCAAAGTACTTATTTGTAAAGGACTTTACAAATATAACCATATTTGATTCTCACAAAACCCTGTAAGGAAAATGCTAATATTATTCTTACTTTACAAATGAGGAAACTAAAGCAATCAGGGGTTAAATGATCTCTCTAAGGTCACCCAGCTAGTAAGTGTCTGATGCAGAATATGAATTCAAGTCTTCCTGACTTCAGGCACAACAATCTATCAATGTACTAGGTAACTTGCCTCAAAGGAGTATAATAAGCTATTAGCTAGTGATGTAAGCAAATAGAATCCATAACAGGTCTTAGAAATAACTGCCTCCCTTTGCATACAGTAGTTGAAGAATAAATATTGATCTGTCATCTAGGCTTATATTGCCTCAATATCTAAATCTGAGAAAATAAAGTGTTACTTAATTATACATACCACCTTCAGATATATTTGCATAAATACATAGATATATTTGTATATATACACAGATACATGAGTAGATAGTTTATGCATAGAGAATTATCTTTGTGTGATTACATATATATTGATATATTATCACCTCTACATATAGGCTCCTGCAAGTTCATTGACATAGGGGGCTTCTAGAAGAGTAACCTCTTCTATCAATGTAAGCAGGCATCTTCTCTGCAACTTAGAGTTCTACAGAGATACTAATGGTAGTAAGCAAATAAGTGACATGCTCAAGGTCATGCAACCATGTTTTAGAAGTGGAGTTTTATATCAGTTCTTCCTAGATTCACATAGCTTCAAGTCCTACTCTCTATTCTACTATAACATAATTCTAACCTCCTCCACCACTTCTTTTCTCTCCCTCTCTCTCCATATATATGGACATATATACGTACACTCACATATACATATATTTATGTATATCTTAGGCACAGATAAATATATATTAAATGGATTGAAAAAATTGGAAGAAAAAAGGCAAAAAAATATATGGCATGCAATTCAAATACCTCTAACTTGACCTATATAAAGTGATTAATGATAAAAAGTGAAAAATGAATGAAGAAATGGACATTGATACCAACTTCAACAATTTCATACTGAAGTTTAAATTAATTGCCATAAAAAGATCAAAAAGAAAACTAAAAACTGACTCAATTAGTAAACACTTCCTTGCCAAGCGGAGAGTTATGACAACCATGAGCAACACCAGTTTCAAGTATAAATTTGTAAAATTTTACAGAGAAGGTTGATGGTAGATTATCAACTATATTGAATCATGAAGCAGGAAGAATCAGTGGAAGGAAAACCAGATTTAAAGAAAGCTGGCAAGAGATTCAACTAAGCAAAGTTAAACCATGAGCATTTAAAGATGAAACTGAAATTTAAAAAAATAACAATAATAAAAGAACTGCTAAAAATGATAATGAATTGTTTTAATGATGATATTTGGACACCTAACTATGCATCTAAAAATTATAGAGACAGCACTGAAAACAATGAAGATAGAAGGGGAAGTTATACTAGATTGAGTATACACAAAGGAGGTCTGTGCAAAGGGAAAAGTGCATTGAGTGCATTGAGGAATCAGTGTTCAAAATACGTGTGGAAGGGTAAAATGTCAAAGGCATATATGAAAAATGGTGGAGCATAGAAGAGTGTCTACAGAACCAGAGTCAGGCAACTGTCATCCCATTTTAGGCCAATGATCTTGACTTCAATTCCAGGGAAAATTTTAAAACATAATTAAAGGAATAGTTAATGAACATCTATAAGAAGTGGTAATTACAAAAAGTTAGCATAGCCTTATCAAGGCTAATTCAAGCAAGATTACCCTTATTTACTTTTTGGTACAGGGTTACAAAACTAGCATCTCAGGGGGGTAGAGGGAGAGTTTACCTTGATTTTAGCAAGCATTTGAGAACTTATTTTATACTTTTTCTATAGAAGAAATTAGAGACATGCGGACTACATAATAATACAAGAGGGAACCAGATGATATTAATGGCTCATTGTCAACTTAGCAGGAGGTATCTAGCAGAGTTCCCCAGAGATTTATCAACATTTTTATAAACGATGGCTAAAGGCATATATGACACACTCATCAAATCTGCAGACAACACAGAGCAGGATAGATTAGGTAGCATACTGGATGTTAGACTCCAAAACGATCTTGGTAGGGTAAACTGTTATGTTAAATTAATGATTTCTTCTCTTAACCTATAAAATGCTACCTCCTCCACGAAGCCTTTGCTTTTATTTTGTGGACCTCTCTTAGCACTTTACCTCTCTAAAAGACTTAATGTCTTAGAGTTATTTGCCCCATGTTTATCTACTTAGAGTATTCTTGAGGTCAGAGGCTGTATTATCTTTGCATCTTTCCTGGGTCTAACAGAGTGCTGAACATGGCAAATTTAATTTAATTCTTTTTTTTTCTGAAATAAATGCAATTTTCCTTCTAGAACCTGTTGAATTAGAAGAAGGGGGGGAAAAACCTGTGGGTGATCCATTCTACCTAGTGGATTGCTTTATGTATGTATATAAAGTAAGCTCTCTAAGGAACATCCTGAAGCCATTTTTCAGCTAGTGCCAACAAACTCATTAACAACTCCTTTACCAGAATGATAAGTCGTTTCTTAATGAAGGGAAAAATAAATACCTTTGCTAGCTCACTAGAAGTCACACATCATTCTTGAGGAACTCCTTATGTTATAATAGGGACATTTCTTGTGCAGCCTTTTATGCAAACTAAAATGGTTTATTTTCAAGTCTTTTTAAGCAGTTCAGACAAGCAAAGATACAGGAAATAATTGCTTTTATTTGTGGTGTCCACCAGGAAACCTAACAAACGCATCTAGGTAAATTGATGTAGTTATAACACCTGAACTCCAAACTTAAGAGTAGTATTTGGAAATGGGACCAAAGTATGATGTGACTTTCACAAAAGGTCAGTCATATTCCCTTTCTTGCCCCCACCAACTCTTCACCCTTTTTCTGTACCTTCTGGTAGCTGCCATCCATAGAAACAATGAAGTGCAACAGACTAACCTTTCTCACTGTACATCTGAGGCAGCCAGAACTAAGGATATCTGACTGTTTGGCAATACATCTTACATTTCTGGGCCAATGTGGTTTGACTTAATCTTCCCACTTCTCAGATAAGCATCTAAATTAAGCTACTAGACATAATGAGGTTAACCAACCAGTGGCAGAATAGACCCCTGGGAATGTCTAGGGCATCATTTTTCCTCCATGGTCAAGCAAACAAAAACACCTCAAACTTGTTTTCATTTTCAAATGCTTGACTGTGAGTTTTCACTCTGAGCAAAGCTTGTGGCCATCATATTGAACGAGCACAGAGCACATTTGGCAGACTGCACAAGGAGGCTACTATATTTCTTGGAAAGCATACATATGTGCCTACTGTGTATGACTACGACTTCTCTCTGCTAGATGAAATCAGTAAGTGATCTGAGTGCATTTTGCTTAGGTTATTTTGCTATATAATGATTATGATTATACAAGACCACAAGTACCACAGCCTATAGATTCTGGAGAATTTTCTATGGCTTTTCATTAAGCATGTTTGCTTCTGTAGAAGAAACTATACAATGTCTTCTTTCTCTACTTAGTAACCTCTCTTAGTAACCTCTTAGTAATCTCATTAAATCCAGAAGGCTTAACTACCTCTATGGAGATGACTCCTAGACACTCCCTGCCTGGAATGGATTCTCTTCTTACCTCTGCTTTATACAGTCCCTTTCTTTCTTTCAGTGAGGCATTTCCTGATTCTCCTAATCATTAGGTCCCTTCCTCTCAAATTACCTTATATTTAATTATTTTGTGTATTTCTGTATTCATTAATTTTATATGAATGCCATATATATTTTACTATGTACTTGCTGTCTCCTGTGTTACAATGCACATTCATTGTGAATAGGGATTTTCTTTTGTAGTTGTGTTGTTATTTTTTTTCCCCCTTTTTTGGAGGGCAATTGGGGTTAAGTGACTTGCCCAAGGTCACAGGGCTAGTTTTTGCGTTAAGTGTCTGAGGTCGGATTTGAACTCAGGTCCTCCTAGCTCCAGGGCCAGTGCTCTATTCACTCCTCCATCTAGCCACCCCTGTAGTTGTGCTTTTAACCCTTTGCATACTGCCTGGTACAAAATAGGTGCTTAATAAATACTTGTTGAATGCTTGTCTCTGAAATTTACACACATGGGATGAGGATGTCAAAATTTCTTCTAGGAACAAGCATTTATATAGTACTTTAAGGCTTATAAAATGCTTTTCATATGCTATCTCATTTTATCCTCACAAAAATTTTGGGAGGTTCTATTAGTATTCCCATTTTACTGAGGAGTAAACTGAGGCTGAAAGAGGTTGAATGACATGAGTATCACATAACTAGTATCTGAGGCAGCATTTGAATTCAGTTCTTCCTGACTCTAGCTCCATTGCTATATCTATATACCACCTAACTAAATTTCACTGAGGATAGGGATCATGTCATATATGCATGTGTGTATACACATATATGTATATACATATATAATACATAAATATATAGATATATACATATAAATAGACACACACACACACACACACACACACACATATATATATATATATATATATATATATATATGTTCTGCCTCCTTTAGAGTCTGGGATAATATTTTGCTTATTCATTCATTCATTCATTCATCTATCCATTAACTATGCCAGGCATTGGAGGATATACAAAAAAAAGGATGGGAAAGTCCCTGCTAATAAGAGACAATGCAGATTATGGGTGCTTGATAACTGTTATTGAACTCAATCTATGCTTGATGCTCTTATCAAGGAAGATACAACAGGAGGAAAACATAGCTCTTGCCCTCAAAGATCTTAGTCTAGTTGAGAAAGTAAGCCTTAATCACAAATAACTACTATACAAATTAGAATATAAATGAATAGTAAAAGTATCAAGAAAATGTTGATTTCATACTTTAGTTGTCAGTATATGCTTGAACAGAGATTCCATCATTGGAGAGTAAGAACAAGACAAACCAGTGGTGTGGTGGAATCTCCAGAGAGCAGTACTATGCAAAAACAAGAAAGTCAACAGGGAGGAAAAAGGAACTGGGGATAAAGAAGTCAGGGGGGAGGGTCTTGGGGAGGGGGGGGGAAACGAGTGATAAACATTACCTCTTTCATAGTTTTATCAAGATCCAGTCTGCATGAGTAAACTATAGAAATGCATCTTTATTTCATAAGGCCACATGATGCAGAACCAGAAGGCACCTTGGAGATCATTTATCCTATCTCATATATATATATACATCTTTAATGCTTTGTGAGCTTTATATTCTTACTGCTCTTGCTTTGTGTACACTCAATATTTGGGGTGGGGCTGCTCTTACCTACTCTGTTCCCTCTCACTTATGTAACACAATTCTATCTAAAACATTTTTTTGTTCATGAGCTAAAATTGAAGAATCCATTAATATTACCAAGGAAAACACATGTCAAATCCCTTCTAAATTATTTCACTCAAAGTAGTGTTATAGTATTAGGGCAGTGAGGTGACAGTGGATAGAGGGCTGGCCTGGTTTCAGGAAGACTCATCTTCCTGAATTCAAATCTGGCCTCCTCAGACATTTACTAGTTATATGACCCTGGGCAAGTCACTTAACCCTGTTTGCCTCAGTTTCCTGATCTGTAAAAAAAAAACTGGAGAAAGAAATGGCAAACCACTCTAGTATCTTTGCCAAGAAAACCCCAAATGGAGTCACAAAGAGTTGGCCATAACTAAAATAACTGAATGGTAAATAGTGTTATTACCAGTGAAATCAAAGAGAAGGGGGATAGTGTCATCAATATGGAAAAACCTAGGCAGCGCTGATACTCAAAGAAGACTTGAGAAATGTCACAGAATTGGACATATTGGGCAGAATTTATAGAGAGACATATTTCAGCTCAATGTAAGGAAAAAATTCCCAACAGTAGAGTTTGCCATTACTGTACTATTAAAGATGGAAAAATGAATGGATTCAGAAGAACCTGGAGAAATCTAGATCAGTGGTTCTCAACCTTCCTAATGCTGTGACCCTTTAATACAGTTCCTCATGTTGTGGTGACCCCCAACCATAAAATAATTTTCGTTGCTACTTCATAACTGTAATTTTGCTACTGTTATGAATCATAATGTAACTGTCTGATATGCAGGATGTATTTTCAATATTACAAATTGAACATAACCCACAGGTTGAGAACTGCTAATCTAGATGAATGGATACAAAATAAGATGACACAGAACCAGAAAAATTTGTGTAATCATTACACAACATTGTAATGAAAAAAAAATGACTTTAAAAGACTTTAAGAACTCTGATTAACACAATGGTCAACTATCATCCCAGAAGACTATGAAACATCTATTGACCTACAAACAAAGAGGTATTAGATTCAAATTACACAGTGACATACACATTTTCAGTCATGGAAATTTATAGTTATGTAGTCTCCTCTTGGGTCATCATCTCCAACTTTTTCTTTTCCTTTTCCTTTCTTTTTTTTCTTTTTGGAGGGGGGAAGGTAGGGCAGTTGGGGTTAAGTGACTTGCCCAAGGTCACATGGCTAGTTTTACGTTAAGCGCCTAAGGCTATATTTGAACTCAGGTCCTCCTGACTCCAGGGCTGGTGCTCTATTCACTGTGCCACCCAGCCACCCCCAATCTCCAACTTTTAAAAATCAGAATCTAAAACTCTGTCCCTGGGTTATGATAGGCCAATTTAGATCTTATCAAAGATCCAGGCTTCTGAGCTTCTCTGCCATCTCCATACAATGCCATCCCACAAGATTCAGTCCCCCATTTCCAGAACTCCTTTATATGTTGCCTTCTCCTATGTCACAGTTCCTTGAGAGCAGGGACCAGTCTTGCTTGTATTTATATCCCTCGTCCAAACATATAAAGAGCACTTTATAGAAAGTATTACCATGTCATTACAAAGTATACCTTGACAGATAAATTTTATCAAGATAAATGTAAAGTCCTACGCCTGGACTAAAAAGTCAACTGTTTAAGTGTAGAATATAGGAGATATGCCCAGACAATTAAGCATATGGAAAAATTACTAGGGGTATTTACTAATGATAAGGTCAGCATGAGTCAGAAGTATGACATGCTAGTAAAAAAAAAAAGATGTGGTAAGAGAAATGTGCCATTAGCGAAAAGGGAAGCAATCACACTGGACTCTATTATGGTCAGAACGCCTCTGGAGCACTGTGTTCAATTCTGGGTATCACACTGAAATAAAACTCTTTAATAAATTGAGATATATTCAGGAATGGAAAGTAAAGTAATACGATTTCTATTCCCTTCACCGTATGAAAACTGGTTATAGAAAAGAAGTTTAGCCTAGAAAAGAACAGACTTAAGGGGCATGTTGTTGTGCTCAACTATTTGACAGGCTGCTATATGGAAAAGGGATTAAATTTGTTTGATTCTAGTGGATAGAATGAGGTTGTTTTTTTGTTGCTGTTGTTGTTGTTTTTAAGGTAGAATTGGAAAAAAGGCAGATATCAGCTAAACATAAGGGAAACTCCAAATAATTTGAGCTGTCCAAAAGTTGAAAGGGTATAGTACCTAATATATATAGATATAGATATTAGTATCTAAAGTGGTTCTCTCTCATTGGAAGTTTTCAAAGCTGTATATATACTTGCTATGAATTTTACAAAAGCATTTCCTGCTCAGGATTCTGTCCAACCCTAAAATTTTGTGATTCTATTATTATACAGTGATAATAGTCCTTTTTTAGACTTTATAGTATTTTCTGAATGAAAATACATGGATATAATATGCTTCAGCTTTAGTATATTTCTAGTCTTTTTCAGCTATATTCTGAGTATTATGTAAAAACAAAAAAAATGAGTTGGTCTCTATGGTGTTTCCGACAGCATTATTTCATCTATGCACAAAATGAGCAAGATTATCACAGATTTTTATTATTCGTTTCCATTTCTCAGTGGGTCTCAAAAGTCAATAGAGAATAGGAGGAAATGAAGCTCTACTACAGCTAAATCTGAGCCCTATCTAGATGTTGTTTGCTACCTTCGATAGTGAGTTTTGAATGTCTCCTTCATGATTTGTCAGTTTGCATCCAGAACCTGATTTAGCCCAAACGCTTCTCAGATTTTTTCCTGCTATTTATTTCTTTGCATTGCTCTTCAAAAGAGAAGTCTCAGAGAGTTGTCTCTCTCATCTCATTGGGCTTCATTCAGTTCACCTCCAGTTGTTTTGACTCATGGCTTTGTTATGAAGAAGCCTTTTACTTTGGTCCTCTAATATTATGGAAAAGCTATTATATCTTTCTCTACTATTTGCCCAATTTTCACCCACTAGTTCTTTCATGTCCTCCTCTCCCTCACAGGTAAGAACACAACTGGAGCACAGAAGCGAGAAATTATGTTTTCTTCTTTCTGGCTCCAAATTGCATTTTTGCTTTAGTTATTTAGTTATTGGGGAGGGTTAGTTATTGGGGGGGTACTTATTGGGGAGGATATGAATGAAGAGATTTTTCAAATACAAATGATCAATGATTATGTGCAAAAATGTTCAAAACAAACATAAGAGAAATTCAATTTAGAATACAATTGTTATCATACCCATAAAACTGAATATATACATATGCAGGGATGTGTGTGTGTGCGCCTACGTGTGTAGACACACATACTACACACACAGGCACATACATACATATGCATATAAACACACTCTCTTTCTCTGTCTCTGTCTCTCCCTTTCTTTCTGTGTGTGTGTGTGTGTGTGTGAATATGCATCTATGTATATGCATTTGTATTTAGTCAGGAACAGTGACTTTATTAGACTAGAGAACTCCTGGTACGGAAAGTGTCTCTAATTCAAGTTAATTCCTCCTCTGCCATATCTAATTTTGTTTTATTTTAATTTAGTTTTAATTTAATTTTTTGCTTTTTGGAGGGGGGAAGGCAGGGCAGTTGGGGTTATGTGACTTGCCCAAGGCCACACGGCTAGTAAGTTTTAAGTGTCTGAGGCTGGATTTGAACTCAGGTCCTCCTGATCCCAGGGCCAGTGCTCTTTCACTGCTACTAGCCACCCTTGCCATATCTAATTTTAGACAGTAGGCTGAATGACTTGCCCAATTCACAGTCAGGTCTTTTGAACTCTGAGGCCTTTCCATCTAAACTATTCTTCCTCTATGTAGGAGATGATAATAATGAAGGGGCTGTGGGAAGATAGATTATTTTTGTTTGTTTGTTTTCAAACCTGTGACTTCAGTGGTACAAAGAGCTCTCAGGGAGGAATTTATCTTACCCATGAATATTAGGACCTCCCCTGTGATATAGGGTCTTAGAGAGTTGCCTGGGGACTGAAGTTTGAAAACTTGTCCAAGGTCACATGGCCAGTTTGGGGTTCTGTCATAACTGGAAGCCAGATTTGTTATCTGAATCCAAGACTAGTTATCTACTGTCCCATACTATCTTTCATGTGGGAAGAGAGGCGACTAATATACTGGTGTTAGAGCTATGAACTCAAAAACAATTTGGAAATATGCTTTAAAAAATCATTAAACTGTTTCTGTCTTTTAGTCCTTCAATCCCATTATTACGCTTAAGCCCTAAAAGTATCAGACAGAAATAAAAGTCTTATGTATACCAAAATATATATGATATACACATACTGTACAAACTGCAGTTTTTGTGGCAGAAAAAAAAGGAAACAAATTGGTGGTCCTTCAGCTGGAGACTGACTATGCAAAATTGTGGTTGTAATAGATTACAAGAATGTCACAAGAAATGGCAAATATGAGGAATTAAAAGAAACATGAGAATTACTCCATACTGGATCTTAAATAAATTTTGGGGACAAAAGTATGTTGAGATTTTTTTTGTTTTTTGTTTTTTGTTTTTCTTGAATAATCCTGCTGTTAACCTCAGGGCTTTGCTTGATTATATACATATAAAAAGTTGGCAATAAAAATTTTGAAGCAGAACAATTCATTGTGTTAACATGTATTAAAAGATCTCATGATATCATCAGTATCCTATTCCTCCATTTGTCCCATATCCCTTTTGTATATGAAAGCGTGGAGCTCACTGCAGCCTGCAGTTAAGCTGGCTGACAAAACAGAAATTGAATCAATCCCTGAGAGCAATAGATTCAACCCTGGAAACCCCTAGCACACTCTGCCAGTTGCTAGTATGCCTTGTGCTGTATGTGCCTCCCAGGGATTTCCCTGGGATGTTGCTTTTTAAGAGAAACATTTATAAAAACTACCCACTGTGCAAATCTAACATCACTTAGTGGTTTCCCAAGTACAGCTTGTAGGGCTGATGTACAAGCCTCAGAAGAGAAGGAGGGGGAAAGTGACCCTACTGAAAAGAGACCTGCTGATAGAAATTATGTTCAGAATAAAATGGAAAGGGTGGGGGAAGGAAATCTACTGGAAAGAAGAACGATAGTCTCCTATGCTTCTAATGCCTTCTTCAGGCATCCATTTTTCTCCATTGATCTAGGACTGAATAAAGTGAAATTAATTTCACAGAGAATCTATTAAGCCAAAACCATGTACTGTGAAGTGATCAGAAAGTACTGATGGGAAAATGACCCAGAAAATTAATGCTTAAGACTGGCCCTACACAGAGGAAAAATAGCAGAAGTGGAAAAGCCCTTCAAGGGTCCACCTGTCCAAAGGGAAAAAAAAAATCCCCACCTGATATCTCATAATTGTATTCTCCCCATAAACTGGTTAGAATACCTCTTCATTGGACATAACCAAGACAAAGGCAATGTCTTCAGAAAACAACAGCTAAAATCCACATTTTGGAGGCAGCCTAACATAGTGAATAATTGACCTTGGAGTAAAGGAAGACCTAGGTTCAAGTCCTTATCTCTGGCACAAGCTATCTCTGTGACAACCAGAAAGACATAGGTCCACCAGTATTGTAAGAGTATGCCTACCTCCCCATATGAGAAGCGATGTGGAGATATATATATATATATATATATATATATATTGTGGATAAAGACCCAGGTTCAAGTCCCATTTCTGCCATATAATGACTGTGTGACCTAACCCCTCAGTAACTCAGATAACTCCCTAACACAATAAATTACAATTTGTCACTGCACCAGTTGATGTAGTTTTTATGCTGAGAGTTTCCTATACTGATGTAATCAGAGATTCACATCAAAGAATAGATGTCTATAGGTATAACTATATCTGTATCTATGCATATTTCACTTAGAAATATCCAGTGAGTATTCTTCAGCTCTCTTCTATTAACACACTGACATTGGATTAATTTATCAGTTGAACTAGGACTCAGATGTCTTAGAATAAATCATCAAAATAGTACAAATGAATGGGGATTGGCACCTTTGGGTGGGGAGGTGCAGGAGAAGATTAGCATTCCTCAGGGGATAGGTCAGGTTTAAGTCAAGCATCCCAATGAGGCAACCCTGATTAGAAAACACCTGGTTCAGAGGATCTTGACTCAAGCAATGAGGTCTTTATGACAGGAGAGAGAATCAAAATGAAAGGGATCAGAAAGAAAGCTGGGTTTTGGGAGGAAGCCTAGAATCCAACCTTATCTCCAACACTTACTAGCTATGTGACCATGGGCAGGTCATTTGCCAGTAATTCTGCTTCCCTAGCTATAAAATGGGGATAATAATCATTGTAGCACTTTGGAAAATATTTAAGTATTATAGCAATGCCAAGGATGATGATGATGATGATGATGATGATGATGATGATGATGATGATGATGGAAAAAACACCAAAGACCAACTACTCATTTCACAATTTAACCTATAGACCTCCTAATTTAAATATTGCCAACCCCTGGATTCAAGGGTAATTTTCATGTGCACCACAGATTGTATTCCCTTAGAGAATATTCTCTCCCTCCATCTTCAGCTTTTATCCCCTTATTTCTAGTATATTATTCCTCTGCCACAGAGCAGGGATTATGCCTGTTATAATACCAGCAATGGCCATAAAAAAAATATGGCCTTCTGCCATTAGAATGATTTCTCCCTGCACCTAGGGAATGATGTTTCTTCCATTTAATACACAACACGGAGTTCCTCTAGTCAAAATACTCAAAAATATATATTTTTATAAAGCATATTTAAGATGTCATATTTCCCCCACTGCACATTAGAGTCAAGTGTGAAATAACACTTTAAATTTGATTTTCTTCTCCTGAGGTCAACACATTGTCTTGTTAACCATTAATCTATCTGGGTTATAAATGTGTAGTTACCCAACTAGTACATTGAAGTTTTGTATACCTGAAAGCTAAATGATGTAACAAATGGAAGATTCATTTTCCATCATACATCGGTCCATTGCTTTGTTTGTTTGCCCATTTCTAGATCCTGACATCACTTTTTCCATCATTGAGCAAATCCTCTAGGCAGCTTTCCTTCAAAACCCTGGCAAACATTGATCTCTTTTCTTTGAACTCACAGCATTTATTGTCTGCACAATTCATTTGGAGTCACAAACTGAATTATGACAACTCTGATACTTCACAGCTGCATTGTTGTTTATAAGCCTTAATCCTCCCCCCCAACCTTTAGACTTGTACATACTGGATTTAATTTTAGGGGTTATCCAAAAATTCACTTAGCTTTGACTTTATTAGTCCTCTGTGCAAAGTCTGATCAGGGAAATACCAGAATATAACTTATGTATAGCTTGTATCTATACTTCCACTGAGGTGGGTAACAAGGTCCCTAGCTCCTTGGTAGAAAAGGGTATCAGATACAAGACAGCTTTTATTTTATTCCATGAATATGGAATATTCCATGAATAAAACCCATAAAAGGTCCCACAATTGTCTGTAAACAATTAATATATCTCTGCTCCTTCTCCATTAAATCCTATTCTTCCTTCTGACCCAAAGCACCATTAAAGCTCCTGGGGAGCCTCTCTCTCTGGTGCCTAGATCAGATGCTTCCCAGGAACTTAAAGTAGGCCTGCTCTTATCTCTGTTGTGCTCTTAGGATCTCTCCAGAATAATAATAGCTCATGTTTAAATTGGGCTTCAAGTTTTACAAAGTACATTACATACTCTATCTTATTTAATACCCATTAACAACCCAGTAAAGTATATGTTATCTTTATTCCAATTTTAAAGAGAAAGCACTTTGAAACCTTTAAAGCACTACATTAATGTGAACTGTTATTATGTCTTTCTCATCCCCCACAGATTTTAAAATGATGCTTTGTACATAATAGACACTCGATAAATATTTGCTGAATGAAAATGTAGAGAAATCAATCACGTTTTTTTAATGAGTATAAAATTCAATCTAAATAGATGGACATTTTATTCTTGTTCTTTTCATTTTGAAAAGATTATTCCCTTTAGGAAATTGGCCTGTGATTTCATTAGTTTAAAGAATTTCAGGAAAAGGAAAAAGTAAGACTACAAATAGGTACCTTGGAAACTTGGAACCTTGGAGGGCATTGAAAGGGGCTCCGTGACTTGGCCAGTATCACACATCCTATGTGTCTGAGTAGGGTCTTCAAGCCAGTTCCTCCAAATTCCAAGGCCAGGTCTTTATTCCACTATGCCATGGTACCCCATGGTCCTTTTGAAAAGAATGCATTTTAAAATTCCAATCAAAGAAAATAATATAAGGGGAGGGCGGGATAGTATAGAGGGAAGTATAGTTGGTCTTTCACAACTCTATAAATTAAAGCAGCAAATAAAAATGGAAATGATTTGGGTAACTATACATTTATAACCTATATTGAATTGCTTATCTTCCCAATGGGAGCAGGGGAGGGGTGAAGAAGGTAAAAAAATCTGGAACTCAAAGTTTTAAAGAGAAATGTTTTTTAAAAAGTGTTTTCTACCTGCAACTGAGAAATAAGATATATAGGCACTGGGGTATAGAAAGCCATTTTTCCCTACTAGAAAGTTGTGGGGGGAGGGGAGGTAATGAGGGAGGTTATAAAAGAGAACAGATTGGGGGAAGGGGTATTCAGTAGGCTTGCTATTTTGGTGTGGGGGTGGAGGAAAGCTAGGGAGAAAAAAATGTAACTCAAAATTTTGTGGAAATGAATGTTGAAAACTAAAAATTAAGTAATTAATTAAAAAATATAACATCTTATATTTCTATAGGTCTTTAAGGTTTGCAAAGTGCTTTTCATATATTATTTCATTTGAGCTGCATAATATTCGTTAAGATAAATATTACACCTATATGTGTGAATATGTGTGTGTGTGTGTGTGTGTGTGTGTGTGTGTATTTGGTCTGGCCTTGTGATTTCATCTGTGTAAGGAATTCATTGCTTTGGTAGCTCTCCCCATCAAAGTACATTGACAACTGTTCTGTGACTTGTAGTCTTAGTTTCCTAGAACATATGGAAGTTGCACAAATTGCTTGTGCTCATGTTCCTTTTACACACCAGATATAACAACCCTGAGATGCCTGGGTTTCTGACTCTCAATCCTACTTTCTATACACTACACCTGACTGCTTTTCCATATAAAGATTTGCCATCATAGGAATCACCAAGTGGATGAAGAATATTTATAATAGACTACAGTATGTATTGAATATATTTCCCCCCAAGAGCTAGTTGTTAAACATTTAACAACACACTGATGAACAAGAGCTATAGAGGATGGACAAGAATGCACAGGTGGCAATATGCATCACTGGAAGCAGTCTCCAAGTCAATGATATGGCATATCCATTTAAACATCTGAAAACACTTTCTTCAAGAAAGAAACCAGGAGGTGCTGGGCATGGCAAACTCTACATAACATGACTAAAAAAAAAAAGGAAATTTGCTATATTTTTTAAATTTTTGTTTATTTTTCTTTTTGGAGGGGGACAGGCAGGGCAGTTGGGATTAAGTAACTTGCCCAAGGTCCCGCAGCTAGTAAGTGTTAAGTGTCTGAGGCTGGATTTGAACTCAGGTCCTCCTGACTCCAGGGCCAGTGCTCTATTCACTGTGCCACCTAGCCACCCAAAATTTGTTATATTTTAATAAGCATGAAACCTAGTTATCAATGTAGGAGTCATTTTGAACCAGCTCTTTATGACACCCATTAATTAAGGCAAAAATCAATACAAAACTCAGTGGGGAAAAAAAGATATATGTAGCTGGTAATTAAAATAGCTCTAATTTGGCCTAATTAAACAAGTAGACGGAAATGGAAAATGCATAAAGAAACAAACAATTCCTCCTCTCTCAAAAAAAAAAAACTCACACAGACTGTCATTTCCTGAGGAAGCTTAAGAAATGTAAATCAACTGCTATGATGAAAAGACAAAAAAAAGTCCATAAACTACCTACAGAAATGTCGTCCAGTGGAAATATCAGAATGTATATATATATATATGTGTGTGTGTGTGTGTGTATGTATATGTAAATAAAATAAATATAAATAAAATTTTATAAAAATGTTATAGAAGATGGTGTACTAGTATCACCTCAAATACAATAAGAGACTCTGAATGGAAAAGAAAACAAATTTAAAGAAAACTTGGTGAGAGTTCCACATTAGTTGGAGCATTTGGGAACAATTAAGGATAAAACTGGAAGGGGAACAATAAAATACAAAAATGAAAAAAAATTTAGTTCTTTATCCATCAGTCATAGTGAAACCTTTATATTTGGACTCGGTAATGCGCTACATACCAGTGCTGCTTAAAAAAAAAAAGATAGGAGAGGCAGCTGGATCATGCAAAGTATACTTTGAGGTCTATGCTGGAGATGACATGAATTCAAGGGGGTTGATTTTCAAGTTATAGGAAATAAGATAGGATGCCAAATATTTTTTTTTAATTCTTAGTATAGGAAAAGGGAATTGAAAAAGTATAAATAACTACTGGTCCATGTTCTTTCTTATCTTTATGAACTCTTTATGAGAAAAAACCACATGAATCAAGGGTAATAGGTTATAGAATCAAAAATTTAAAATTGAAAGGTACTTTAGATGTTATCTCACTCAACTTCATCATTTTGTAGATAAGGAAACTGAGTCCTGAGGATGTTAAGGAACTGGCCTAAGGTCACCCCAATAGTAGGATCAGAGGTTAGCTGAACTGAGGTCCTCTGACACCAGAGTGAATGCTTTTCCATTGTATAATAGTGCTTCCTGCTCATTCTTTGATGAAGCCATGAGAAAGAAAAAGGGAGGCTTTTATAAGTGATATTCTATAGCAGACCATATTTGTAAAGGCACTGAAAGGATCAGAGAAATAAAAATCCTGTTTACTTCATTGTTTCAAAACATTTGATTAGAAAGAGCAAAATCCTGGCTTAAACTCCACCTTCCAGAAAGATACTTCCATTCATATTTTTAAATTCTCCACTTTTTTCTTTTCAGTTGACATTGTGCTATATATTGCCTCAAACCCTGGGACATTGAAGGGACAATTAAATCAGATAAATAGTCAATCAAAAGAGTTTGGCTTATCAATATAGGAAAAGATAAATAGATGAAGAAGTCCCATTATCCAGACTATCACTGGATGGAGAACCTACAGAAACAGTCTAGGCTTAAATTAAATGGGAAGAAGAAACTGTCAAGATTGCATTTTGAAAATTGTCTATTTTTTTTGTTCAAAGGATCTTATGGTTGTTTTGTTTATATATATATATATATCGCAGAATTCCAGCCTTTAATACTAACACTTTTAGTGATATCATATGACTATGAATCATGGAATGCCATGATCTTTGAAGAATCAAAATAGCAGGTAACCCAAAGGACAAAGGAAGAATATATGGCAGGCTTAAATAAACTACAGATAATTACTAATGAAGAACTCCCTATAAGAAGTGGTCTAATAGATACTGTCAAAGAGAAGAATTACTGGAAAAGGACATGAGCAGGTAAAATTGCAAGAATAGTGGATAATTTGGATAGATGGTATAACAATAGAGCTAGCTGAAATAGTAGCTGGTTAATAACCGTATTTAATGAGTATTGATTAATAGATTGTCAACCAGGAGGAATGTGTCTAATTGTGTGCCCTATGATTGAGTCCTTAATCTTCAATAACTTTTTATCAACAATTTGGATGAAGTGAGGAGACCGTGCTCATTAAAGGTACTGATGAGACAAAACTAGTAATGATCATTAGTACAATAGATAACAATACAAATTCAAAATATCTTAACAGAATAGAACATAGAGAATAAACCAATGAGATATCCTTTAACAAGGATAATTGTTAAGTATTTACATTTAAACTTTAATTGGAAAAAGGAATGCCCTACAGACAGTAAGATGCCATGTAAATGGCAAGATATAGACTGCTTCAGGCCCTAGAATGAATAAATGAAATTAAATGAATGAATGAATTTTGCCACTCAAAAAAGATCATAGTAATACAGAGAAGAAGAAAAAAAACATTTAAAAAGTCCTATTTACTAAACCATTACATGTAGGAGACAAGTAGTCCATTTAGTTAGTCTATTAATGCATTCATATTAGGTAAACAATGAGCTAATTCCAGAATTGACTAAGGAGAAAAAAACTGATGAGTTGGGTTTTTTTTTTTTTTAGGAAACTTTGCAGCACTTCCAATAATCCTAAATTTTTTCCTAACATAAAATCCCATATTTTGTAATACCAACATTCTTTTGTTGTTCCATCTTAGTGTTGAGGTAACCCTGGGGTCATGAGGTTATGTCAGAGAAACATTGGCTCTAGCAGATTCCACAAAATGCCCTTTAGCTTTCCATGTTCCCCATAGTATTTTGGAAGGTATGATGACATATTGAATCACAGTATTTATACTACTTAGAAGTGTTCATTTAGCCTTTGGCATTCTGTATGTGAGTTCCCTGTTCCATTACCAATGAAAAGATAAAGCTAGAGTAACCAAATTATAGTCATCTAGTTTTTTTCTATAAATTAAAGCAGCAAATAAAAGGAAGCTGCAGCTAAAAGGCAACAATAACTATATGATATTTTGAGTTATACAAAGCCTTTTACAAATATTATTTCATTTTTATTCCCACAACTCAAGAAGGTAGATTCTATTATTATTCCCATTTGACAGATAAGGAAACGAAAGGCAGTTAGTTCATAGACAGACAGATAGATAGATAGATAGATAGATAGATAGATAGATAGATAGATAGATAGATAGATAGATCTAATAGATAAAGATATAGATATAGATACCTAATGGTAACACTCAGTTAAGCAACATTGTCCATTAAGAAGAACATGTTTTTCTCAACTGCTCTTGATATGGTACCTGGCAAAAACAGTCAAACTATGGAATTAATAGATAGTCCTAGTGTGAAAATGGAAACTGTAAGTCTGGAGAAAGGAATCCATCTGTTTGTTGTTTGTTTTGATGGCTTGTGGGACAGCAGCTTTGGAGGGGAGAACAAAGGGGAAGATGGAAACAAGACCGATGAAATTTTGGGTTTGGTATAGGCTGCCCTGGTGATGAGTCTGAGCAGCTTTCCAATGATACACAGTACTTGTTTCAAGCCTTCTGGTGTTTGAGAGATGAGACCTTGACATTATAACTGGTTCCTTACTCTGGCAGTTTTTTGGTTTTGTTTTTTTTTTTTTCAAAAGCCCAAGGAAGCCTAAGGCCTCAGACTTGTGTAATTTTCATTCCCACTTTAAGAACATTTTTCCTCTTCTGTCATTTGCTCACATATGTGCCTTCCTTTATATTGAGGGAGTGTTAGAGCATTTACTTTCAACACTAGTCACTGAATTTTTACAAACAAAAAGAAAAAAATAGTAGATCACACAGCAGGGATCTTTTTCTGTAATTGTGTGCATGTATTTTAAAATGGATTAAATTAACATGTGTCCATGTTGAGAGAAAAAAGAGAAAGAGAGAGAGAGAGAGAGAGAGAGAGAGAGAGAGAGATTGTTTGTCAGTGGCTGTGACTACATAGTGCCAAATGTAGCAGAGATTTACCAGTTCTCCACTTAATTTCAGCACTGCAAATAACTCAGCTAAAATAACTCAGCTACTCATGTCAACCAATGTAGAATACATGTCTATACTGATCAAACTTAATCTGATAATTCCAAATTGCAGCTCTGCTTTATGACACATAAGCAGTACTCACTCATCTTTCCTTCTTTTTACTTTTCAAAGTTTAACCCAAAACTTATCTTAAAAGACTTCTTGGAGTAGCTTTGTGCTATAGAAATGTGAAACATGTGTTGTCTTCTACATTTTAAAAATGTGTAGCTGTTTCTACAAATTTATGGATGTAACAGGTGTCCATCTGGCACCTGTGTTTGTTAAGGACTATTGCTGGCACAACGGAATTAATAGCCGTGACTCTGCTTGCAGGATCTCCACATTGATAAAACACATTTATTTCAATTTACATTTACTGAAATGCAAAGTGAGATTTAGCCATCAGAAGGAGAGTAACCAGGAGCTGGTATGCTAACAGGCCTTTGAAATATATGAGGGAAAAGGTTTCCTATCCAATCTTTGACATTCAACGTTCCAAAGATTTTTATTTTAACCCTGGTCCTAATTGCCCTTCAGTATCAAAATTAATTGTGTTTTCTGCTAAAAGGCCAGTGCAGCTTAAGGTTACTCCAGGGTCTCAGCAGCCAATGCATCTTCTGTAAATGGCTTGATTGCCGTCTGTGGAGAGGAGTGCTGGGAAAGATTTGCTTGACCGAAGCTATACATTACAGTCCAATTAGTGTGAAGATCACTACATGAGTCTTTAACTTTATCTAGTAACTGTCGGAATCTCTAATGGAGACTATGAAGCAAGTGGAGAGGAATTTTGAATCCACTCTGACTGTCAAACAGAAACAGGATAGTTGTGACTGCATCACTAAGCTACCAGGATCCATTTTCCTCAAACTTTCCCTCATGGTAAAATTGGAAAGAGGAAGAAAAGGAACCCCGGGACCTAAAGCTTGAAAACAGCTGTATTCCTAATTCATAGGTTGGAAGCAAAAGGAAATTTCACATTAGTTTGAAAGTTGAGATCTCTGACCTAAATTTGTAAGACTTACTATGTGATTTTGGTCAAATCAATCTCCCTGACTAAGCATCAGCACAAATGATAGCTGTTTTCTGAAGTTATTTCCTTCTCTCATCACTTGATCCTTTAAAAAAAAATGGAACCTTTAAAAATTCATGCCTCCTCTTCTTCCTTCATAACAAATTACAGTTAAGTATAAGAGAATAAAATTGGCCATGCCTGCAAACATATGCCCTGTTCCACACCTAGAGTCAACCACGGTTCTGGCAAGAGGGTGAAAGTATATTTCCCTATGCTCTGACACATTGGTGGCTACACTGATTTGCTCCCTTTCTAGGATCACTTGATTTAACACTTGATTTCTAAATATTCCTTAAAAGTGAACCAACACACCAGACTTCCTTCCTTCCTTCCTTCCTTCCTTCCTTCCTTCCTTCCTTCCTTCCTTCCTTCCTTCCTTCCTTCCTTCCTTCTTTCCTTCCCTTTACCTACCAGAATTTCTCTTCTCTTTCTGTTACAGCTCCTCCCAATGGATGGTTCACCATTCCTCTCTCCAAACCAGCATCACAGCTAAAGATTTCCTTGTCTTTTTTTTTTAACCAGCTCTCCTCCAAACCCCTGCCTTGTTACTAAACTTGCAGGTAGGTTAGCTGTTTATCAGACCTTCCCTTCCATCCTTCCTTGCTCCAACTTTCTTTATGGAAGGGGAATTATCTTGACCATTTGTGGACTAGAAGGAATAATGCCCCTACTTCAGGCTGAGACACTTTTTTATGACTCACAGCAATCCTAGTCAAGCCTTGATATGAGGGCCTCCTCTTTTTCTTCATCTTCCTGGATTCCAGCAGAGTTTCACTTCCTGTTTAAAGGAAAAACTATGCTTTAACTCTCCCTCATCAGCCCAAAGATCCTGGCAACTTGAGAAGTCGTAAATAAGGTTGGAGGGAGTACAGTGTCTAAATTCTAAAGTGAGTTTAGAAGCTGAGTGAGGGTAGGAGAAAGAAAGAAGGGAGGACGCAGGCACTTATTAAGGACCTATTATGTCTGGGTACTATGCTAGAGACTTTATAAATATTTTATCATTTGATTCTCATGAGACCTCTGGGAGCTAGGTACAGTTATAATTACCCCTGTTGTACAGTTGGGGAAACTGAGGCACACACAGGGTTTTTTTTTTGTTGTTGTTGTTGTTGTTGTTGTTTGTTTTGTTTTGTTTTTTTAATTACTCGCCCAGGGTCATACAGCTAGCGTCTAAAGTAGAATTTGAATTTAGATCTTCCTGACTCCTGGCCCATCCCTTTATCTACTCTATCACTCCCATATGGCTAAAATCTGACTACTAACCTGGGACGTAAAGAGATCAATACCAAGAAAAAGAGACAGAGACAAACAATGGCAGAGATTGTGAGACAAAGCTAGAGAATGGAAATTTAAGACAATGAGAAACATATTTTGTTTTGAGGTGACACCATTTTTTTGCTTTATAAGTAAAAGTAATTACCATTGTTCCTTTTTATGAACAAGAGTCCTAATTATGACAAAAACAGAAGAATCGTAAGTGTGGCACTTGTACCAGGGAAAGGGAGATCTGTTCTTTGGGAAGTGAATTTCCAGAGTATGACTCCAACCATTGAAATCCTTCAAAGTGGTCAGGGTCTTCCCAAAATCTAATTCTCTTTTTTTCTCTACTGAAAAGAGCTCACACCAAGGAATGTAGGAACAGTAAATGGATTTGAATTTTGAGTCGGCAGATGTGAATTCTAATTCTGACTCTGCTACTTACCACTTGTCTAACAAGTCAATTAACTTCTCCAAGACTCAGGTTTCTCAAGTATAAAATGAGGGGGTGAGACAAGATGATCTTAGAAGTCTCTGCCAGTTCTAAATCTATGATCCTTAAATGCTAACATTCACAACAAATTAAAAATGTTTGCCTCAATTGAACCATTTCTAAAGTTTTAAAAAATTGTTATTAGTATTACATGTTGGGAAACTATTGAATATCTATTTAAGATGCTTTTCAACCTTGTCTTTCTGCTTAAATATGTTTTGTGCTATTTTGATCTGTAGGAAAAAGTGGCTCCATAGTATTCTCCATAATGTTCTTGGTAAATATTTAGACTTTTGTGATCTAGCCTAAGAATCTACTTGCCGTTTAGGGGCACTGAAAAATACTTTCTAAGTATCAAATAATGGAAATACTAGAACACAGCTAGTTCATAAAGGAAAAACCGCATGCATTTGCATCATAAACATTACAGAGAATCTTAATCTGTCCATTGTCAGGTAAAGAAGCAGGCTGATTCTTGCTGCTTCAAGAAGAATTCTCTTTGCTCTTTCCAAGCTGTCCATAGCCTTGGGGATAAGTATATACATGTTCCCAAATGATAAGTCTGTTATACAACAGTTACTCTAAGCAGGCTTTTTTTCCCCCTCTTTATGAACTCCCTGTGGAACCAAGAAAGCAAATGTTTTCAAACGTTAGAAAGGGAACAAAGAGAAAAATTATCTGAACATGATGGTTTTCAGGGATGAAGAAAAAGAAATGATGAGGAATTCACTCCTATTTTTGTTTAATCAATTAATAAGCATTCATTAAGCACTTGTGATCTGTGACTTGGCATAGTGGAGAAGGAGTTACCATGGAAGTAAGGAAGACCTGAGTTCAGGTGCTACCAGGACACATATCAGCTTCATGGCCTTGAGTCACACTCAGCTTCTCAGTGCTCTACGTAATTCTCTAAGACTGTGAATTGCATAGTAGGTATCAATTTGTCTTGTAGGTCTAGTCTGTATCCCAAACACCTTTCTGGCACTGGGGGAATAAAGCAGTAAAACTGTTTCCTACTCTCAAAAATCTTAATTTATTCATCCTCATTCTGGTTCATTTTGCATAGCTTGGGTTTTCAGAGACCTGTGGATCTTTTTGTTACTATTAAGAGCCTTAAAGAGTAAGCATTTTTACCTGGAACAGAAACTGTAAGGGCTTTATTTAGGTTGGGGGAGGACAGAGGGCAGTATGACTATGAATTCAGTCTCTCAAAGAGGTAGAGTTCTAATCTTCATCCAACTCTACTACTTTCTCTATCAGAGCTGGAGAAAGAAGGTAGGCCTACCCCAACCCCTCAGCTGTCAGGTGCCTGGGATAAAGCTCTCTTCACCTGATGATACTGAAAATCTTACCATTCTTTAGCCCTTTGAAAATGAGACAATCTATAGATGACAATAAAACAAAAGAAACGATGTTTACTTTTCAAATTGCTATGACTACTATAAGAAACGAGCTTATTTGCTGCTATAATATATCTTTTTTTTCCCCCCAGAACAACTCCACCTTTTCCCTGAAACCTCTTGATATATTCTTGCACTTGGAGATGAAAGATTCAATTTCCAGAAGTCCTTTAAAGAAATGCAACATTGACTGGCCTCATGGTGACTTTCTGGTCCTTACAACAGGGCCAGATGACTGCACAGAGCCTGTGCTGACCAGAAATGTTAAGAATGTAGAAGGAGTTTGACATGGACAGGTGTTCTTTGTCACTGGACTCCATAACTTCTGATTTGTTCTCCAGAATAGTGTGTGGAAAGTCCCCTTGTTTTCTGTCCATGGCTCTGGTATGCCATCTGCCCTTAGCACAGACTTCATGGCACCTGACCAGATTTAGATTTATTAATGCCACATGTAGTTAATAAATAGTGCCAACAGGGTGCATTGTCCCCACCCTTCTCCTTGAGCTCTGTTATTACTTGATTGCATCTTGCTGCTAGGAAAAGATCTGTGCCATATACACTCAAGACCAGTTCAGCAAATAAATGCATTAACACTTGGAGTATCAATCTCAGATGGCAGGATCTGGTCATTTGCATTGCAAATAATGGACAGTAGTGACATTTCACAACTGGGATCAGAACAAGAAGCATTCTCCTTGGTCAAAGCCAGGGAATAAAAATCTGCTTTATAGTCAAACTGAATACAGAAGAAAGACAAGGAATGAAATGAGACTAGCCGTTTGTTGGTGGTGTTGTTGTTGTTAATTTAAAAGGCTGAAAACATTTCAGTAAAAATTATTGGACTTCATAGCTCTTTTGTACCCAGCAGAGTGTTAGCCAAGTGACAGATCCATCTCCTTATTGTCATCGGGACATACTATGCTTATTTTTCCTCTTGTCCCTTTGCCGATAATACCTTCCTCCTACGCCTTGAAATGCTCTGACTATACAAATTCTATCCCTCATTCAGGAACCAGCTTATACCTGTCTTCACAGAGTCTACCCTGACCACTCTGATATCAGCACAAGGATCTCTGCCTTCATAGATCTTATAACATGTAGTATCCTTCGTTCTCATACCTCTCATATTTGTAACCATGCAATGGTTTGCATTATTATTGGTTTCATATGGTACGTCTCTTGTCCCCATCTCAGGAAGTCGGTAAATAACTATTTGTTAAGGGCTACTATGTACTAGGCACTGTGCTAAACCCTGGGAAATAACGGCAAAGACAATTCCTGCCCTCAAGGAGGTTACCATCTATCAGGACAGGCAACACAAACAACTATGGGCAAACTATATACAAGATAAATAGAAAATAATCAACAGAGGGAAGGCATCAGAATTAAAAGACATTGGGAAGTTTCCTGAAGAAGACAGGATTTTAATTCAGGCTTGAAGGAAGGACAGACAGTAAAAATGCCAAGAGATGAAGTGTCTCATTGAAGAACAGTAAGGAGACCATTGTCACTGGATCAAAAATAATTTGGGTAGGGGTTAAAGGAAAGAGCAGGGGGATGTATAAGATATAAGAAAATTAGAAATATGGGAAAGACTATGTTATTAAGAGCTTTGAATGTCAAACAGAATTTTTTTTTTATCTTGAAATTTATCAAGTTGGGGGTATGTATATATGACGTGGTTCAACTTGCATTTTGGGAAAATCACTTCGGCCACTGAATGAAGGAAGAATTGGAGTGAGGAGAGAATTGTAGTAGATAGACCAACCAGCAGCTGTTTTATTAATTAAGGCATGAAGAGATGAGGGTCTTCAGCAGGGTGGAAAGAGTGTTAGACTTGGAGTCAGGCAAGACCTGAGTTCAAATCCCATCTCCTAACCTTCCTGGTTATGTAACTATAAGCAAGTGACAAAGTGTTGAATCTCAGTTTTCTCACCTATTAATAACAATGTTGTTGCAGCTACCTCATAAGGACTTTTATTTTTGAGGCTCAAATGATATAATGGACCAAAGAACTTTATAAACTTAAGGTATTATGTATAATTATCTCTTAAGCTTTTGCTAAAGCAAGTCTTATACATCTTCTATATTCTCCAGAGCATCTGACATGCAACAAATGAAGTGCTCACTACTCCAGCATTGAACTGAATCAACTATTATTATACAGAGGAGAAAAAAAAATCTTGGGGTTTGGAGTTTTAATATGAGTCAACAGGGTGATATGGTAGCCAATAAAGCTAATTAATGTGGTCTTGAATTATCTTAAGAGAGTTATAACTTCAGGAATGCGGCTGGACTACACTCAGGTCAGGCAGCTTTTCGAGGATTATGTTCAGATCTGGGCACATCTTAGGAAGGATATTGATATACAGAAAGGCCTCCACAGGGAACAACCTGGAGGGTGAAACTTCTCCAGTTCATGACAAATGAAAATCAGGCGAAGGAAATTGGGATATTTAACCTGGAGAAGGCAAAGACCTAGGGGAGACACAGCGTTGGCTTTAAGCATTTGAAGGGCTATTCTGTGGAAGAGGGATTACACTTATTCTGTCTAGCCCCAGGAGGCAGAACTAAGAGAGATGGGTGGAAACTAGAAAGAGGTGAATGGATGGAAGGGAAAAAGTGAAAAATAAAAACTTCACAACAATTCAAGTTATTCCAAAGTTGAATCAGTCTGGTTCAGTAAGAGGTGTTGGGTTCTCCCTCATGTGCTGCTTTTGGAATTCTTTCAAGTATAGGTTGGTCTGAAAAAGAACTAAGGTCTCTTTTGAATGAAATTATTTGATCCTATGATTTTTTGACAAGGGGAAATGTTAATCCTTAGTGGTACACTTTCTCCTGAGGTATGGTATTATCACATAGAACTAAGCACTTTTTGTTAACTAAAATATAATCTCTCCCCTCCCAGGGTCTGTCAGAATATCATTTCACATCCCTGAGAATGCTCTTTTGCAGGGGGGAGGAAGAGCCTGTATTCATGGATGATTCTAGAAGACAAACAACTTTCTAAATGTAGATTTTTGTTCTATGAGAATTATGTATTTATATGATTATCAAGTGTCCAAACAATCATCACTTCACCATGATAAATAAAATTAAGGAAATAGTAGCATGTGAAAGAAACTGAAACACATGAGAAAGCTAATGATCAGAAGAACTCAGGATCAGAAAACACAGCGACTTCAACACTTTGCTGAAAGACCACTTTCCAGAGAGAATTGAATCCAGCCCTGAAACAGGCTAATCTAGGAGTAATATTCTAGGTATTAAAACTACACTTGGGGGTTATATCCCTGCCTTTTTTAGCCTTTCCCCAAATAAACAGCAGAAAATTCAGCATTGATGTTTATCTGAAGTTTATCAGAACGCTTGGCTCTGCAAAACTGGGCAGGAAATACCCCAAGGCCAGGCTTTTTCTGCATATTTTCCAGCCTTTGCAAGAGAATCTCAAATGATTTTATTTCTCTGGGAAAATTAGCATTTTTCCCTTCCATCTAAAGTTAGTTCTTTATCTTGAAGTAAGTACAAACAAATAAGATTTTGGCACACATCACCTTCCCTGAAAAGGTTAATGCTATTTCATATAGTGCTTTACTTAGGCCCTTTCTTCCTTCCTTCTTTCCTTCCTTTCTCCCTCTCCTCCTTCCTTTTCTTTTTTCTTTCTTCTTCCTTCCTTTCTGCCTTTTTCCTCTTTTCTTTTTTTAATTTTCAAAATTTCACAGCTGTTACATTTTCCCTTACATTCCTCAGCTACACTAAATTTTATTCATCTTTAAATGAGCAAAACAGAGGAAGCAAGCAGTGCTTTCTTCAGGCACATGACAGTCTGCCTCCTGAAACTGCTTGTTCTATTTCATGTGCTGAAACCCTTGCTTCCCAATTTACCAATTGCATCTCATTTAAAGAGACAATAACCTCCCTAGAGCAATAGAGTAAATGAGGTTACCCTTGCTACAATTAATGAAACACATTAATATCATTATGCATTTCTACACTTGTTTTCCCCTAGTTTTAAATAAGGTTTCTGAGTATCCCTGCTTTGGTCTGCAAAGCCACAATGAAAAGATGTTGCATGGCTTCAGAAAGACAGGATATGCTTAAAATTGAGCAGAAGACTCTTCAAAGGGGCAGGGAGGAGGGGGTTTGCAGTGAGGAAAAAGCCAATAGCATTTTTAGTTTATTTAAGCCCCTTCTCAGTTATCAAGACTGATCAAGCCTGAACATGTCCTATGCAGTTTGAACAAAACATTTGAACTGAGTGACTGTACATTCTATTCCACTTTTATTATTATTTTTTTGTTCAGGAGTTTCATCCTGAGGGGGAGAGGGGGAAACAAAACTCTTATCTTCTTCAGTAAAAGCTAACAGACTTATTCCTGGTGTATCAGGAGGCAACAAAAAATGTTTTAAAATCCCATAGCCTAACACTGGTATGAAGTAATATTTAAAATATATTAGTAATATACTCACCTCTTGGTTATCTTTGCCAGTTGCAATGAGTTATATGAATGATCCAAAGTATTTGCTAATAACAAAAGTGGCTTAGGAATGCATTTTTTTTCCAAAAGATTTACCTTCCTAATTATATTTTGCTTAGGGCAATATTAGAATCCCTTTGCACTATAATAATTTACATTTATAGACCATTTTAAGGTTTGCAAACTTCTTCCCTCACAATTCTAGGCAATCAAGTATTATTATTCCCATTTTATGGATGAGGAAACTGATATACAAAATTATGTGACCTTTCCAAGATCACACAGATCATAAGTCTTGAGGCTTGGATGTAAGTCAGGTTTCTGACTGAATCCATTGTTCTTTACACTGTGCTGCAGTCTCACTATATTTCCTGAGCTCCAAACAGTTGATGGCAGGGGAGGTGAGTCAGAAGTAGGGATAAATGGACAGCCTTTGTACTTCACGTTATCATGTCCTTGTCTGTTCTCAACTAGCAAGGGTTGAATTGAGTCACTTACTTCAAGGAAGTGCTGTGATGATTTTCTGTTCATTCAATACTTCACATGTCATGCTCCAGGCAACAGACACTTGACTGCCAGAGATGACGTCTTTCAGATGGTAAGTCAAGATGATAATTAAAGCACCCTTGATATTTTCCACCAGAGCAGGGAGGTTGTTAATTCTAATGGTCCTGGCCAAGTTCCAATCTGGAAAACCATGTGCTACCGATTTTAAACATTCCCCCCTGAAATTTCAACTGGAAAATTATTTTTCAGTACATATCTAAAACTATGCATAGTGCTTCTACGCAGCTGTTAAACAGATTCAGTGCCCCACTCTGTAGGTGATTGATCTGAATGGTAGAAGCAGCAATTTTATTTATAAAATACTTTCAGATATAAGGGATAAAATAAGAGATTTCCGATGAAGATGACAATCCCAGGGTAGCTTAGGCTATGGACTGGGATTCTTGATCTTTGTTGCCGGCATACTTAATCAAACTTTGGCAACAGGTTAACCAAGAACTCCCCCTCAAAGCATAACTCTGCAATTTTTTAGCTTATTCTTGGTTCCTTTCCTCTAACCTGTGATGAAGAAATAATTAATTACTCCCTTCAGAATTTAAGAGTAGGACAGAGATATAAAGAGAGAAACATTCAATGCGGGGGATACAGCAGGTAGCTGGCCATCAAATCCACGAAATGCAGTATCATCATAACCCAAAGGCGTATCATTAGTCACTGAAGGAAGGGTCTGGAAATGCACAGGGAGAAATCAATAGAAGGTCTGTGTCTCAGAACACAAAGATAGCAGAGGAGAATTTTATGTCTTTGCCCTTCATACACTTTGCTCTTCTTTCCTCTCCAGTCACCTTTTGCTTCATAGAGAACACTATCTTCCTGAATTCTTGGCTTTCCTGAATTCATTCAACAGAACTGGGTATGACAACGTTTTTCCTCACTTTCCAAACATAATGAGAAAAACAAGAACAGCTTCATCTTCAGCAAATATTTGTTCATGCACAATCAAATAGGCAACTGGATCCATTAATTTCAGATAGGCCTGATGTACTATGATGAGCTGAGTCATTGGTTATAAAACTGTCTTAGCTAATGGACGATGAGGCTGATTTCTTCCTTACCCTCTGCCCTGTTACATTGGGGAGATAGCCTTAGTTGGGCTGTCACAGTGAGAAAGGTTTCCTTGTTGTCTCGGTCGTTTTATTAAGGCATTGTTAGACTTACATTCTACTATATAGTTCTCGAAAAAGAGGTGGCCATACTATACCTGTTTGGTTGTGGGGAGAATCTATGATCTCAGGGTGGTAAATGCTGGTTGTGGAACTCCTCATACCAATTCTTATCATTGACCCGCTATAATTTATTAGAAAAGCACTAGAGAGTTGCCTAAGGTACACAAAGATGAATTGATTTGCCTAATAAATGTCAGAGGCAGGATCTGAATTCAGGGCTTCCTGACTCTAAGCTCAACAGTCTGTTTATTTCATCACACTGCCTCTCATCAGTATTCCACCCAAGAAAACAGGAATCTCTTCTTGACTACTGATTCTCTCCTTTTGAAGGACAGTAGTATTCTGCTTCCTAACAAAGGCTAACATATTCCTTGGAAGAGGTACAGAGGAGATAGTCAAGTGGAAAGAATCCTGACTTTTAACTCTAAGGATTTGACTTTAAATCACAGCTCTGATATTTCTACCTGTGTGCTCTTAGACAAGTCACTAAACATCTCCTAGACTTAATTTTCTTATCTATAAAATAATAGGGTTGGATTAGATTGTTTTCCAGGGAATTGGATGATTCCTGTCAATTTTAAATAGAATCCTGTGATTCTTCTGAAGAGAATTTTTCATTTCAATGCTACTTGTGCTAGTCTTTTTCCTTCAGCTTCAATCCAACATAATTCAGTCCCACAAACATTTAGCAAACAACTTCTATGTGCCAGGCATCATACTAGACCCTAGTTTTTCTGAGTCCCAGCAATCCTTCCAGATGTGCTTTGAAATTTGGAGTCTTTTGTGCTCTTTCCCATCGCCATCCTACCCCACCCCCCAAAAAGCTGTAAGGACAGTCACCAACTAGTGTATGGATAATTAAGGGAATGACATTCTTTTACAAAGATAAGGGAGAAAAGGAAACTCAAAAATTGACATTTAGATACGGTGATAACTCTACTTTTTATTTTTCTTCAAAGGCAGTTAAATCATGCAGTAATAGATAGCTGGGCATGGAGTCAAAAAAACCTAAAGTCAAATTTGGCCTTCTACACTTACTACTTTGGGTAACCCAGGGTAGATCACTCAGTTTCCTCAAATGGAAAATGGGGGTGATAATGATAGGAATTATCACCCAGGGTTATTGTGAGGATATAATAAGATATTTGTAAAGCACTTAGCACGGTGTTGGACAAAAAGTAGGCATTTAATTATTGCTTATTTTCTTCTGTCCTTCCTTGTCAGACTGCTATTGACTAGAAGCATCAAGAAAGGACACACCTATGAAGGCATGTTTTGAAGGAATCCCAGGATTATCTGAGGCAGAGGTAAAAAGGGGATGTGTTCTAAGATCTTTTGTACAAAGATGAGATACAGAAGCAACATCCAGGCTGGTCTGCTTGGAGTGGAATGTAAGTGCAAAGGAGTAAGACAGCAAAAGTAGGAGGGAGCTCAGTTCTTTTGCTTTGTTGTTGTTGTTTAAACCTGTCAGATTCTTTATGACCCCATTTGGGGTTTTCTTGGCAAAGATATTGGAGCAGTTTGCCATTTCCTTCTCCAGCTCATTTTATAGATGAGAAAACTGAGGAAACCGAGGAAACAGGGTTAAGTGACTTGCCCAAGGTCATGCAGCTAGTAAGTGTCCAAGGCCTGATTTGAACCAAAGATGAGTCTTCCTGATTCCAGCGATGGTGCTCTATTCACTGCACCACCTAGTTGCCCCTAGCCTTATCATAGAGGACTCTTAAATGCAGGTTCCTAATAGGATATAAAAATAGATAAGCCACACATCCTGCTCTCGTGAAACATATAATCTTCTATGAGGAGGGACAAAGATAATGAGATAAAGGCAAAGAAGAGCTCTAGGCAAACTACTATGTAAAATTTAACAAAGGAGACATTTTTTTTTTCACCTGGGGGAATCAGGGAAAGATTGATCAAACAGATGACCTTTGAGTGAGGCCTTTAAGGAAGGGTGCATCATCAACAAATGGCAACAGGAAGAGATTGGAGGGGGAAAAGCATTCCTGACATATTTTTTATCGTTGGAAAACTGTATTGTGTTCTAAAGTATTAGCCTTGAGAGGAAAGGTTTCAACAATTTTTAGTGTCTTATCTGCAACAATTATGGAAACTATGAAAATAATATATTTTGATGCAGAAGATTTGGATTTAAACATTACAGTTTTCACTGGCTATTTGTTGTAGAATATTTGGATTAGTGAATAGTTGGTAGATAATACTGAATACTGAGACAAGCTTGGCACTGAAGAAGAGAGATGAGACAATGCATTTCCAACAATTCTTTGCAAAAGTGAGGGGCCATGGGTGTAGAAGCTGACTAAACTGATGGAGGGGATTGATGGGCTGGAGTGTATCCTTCTGATGGGCTGGAGTGTATCTTTCTGTTTCTTTTGTATTCTTTGTTATCAATGATGGCTCTATGTGTAGTGGAAGGAATGGGATCCATTGGGAAATAAATGGTAATACACAAACATATATATGCATATACATATATATACATATATACATATACATATATATATATACACACATACATATACCTATATCAATACAAAAATCTGAAGGAAAATAGTTCACAGAATATTTTAAAATGTTCACCTATCTTGTTTCCTGATAAAAATGAATTATGAAGAATTCTGTCAGTCAATAAGCATTTATTAATTGCCTACTATGTGCCAAGCATTCTATACTTAGAATAATAATATGAAATTTGTGAGTCACTTCCTTCTACAAACAGTATGTGTTTGGCTGAACCCAACCTTATTCCTTTGCAAGTTTTTATCATACTAGTAACAACAGAAATTTGTGAGGTACGTTATATTTCAAAGAATATATATATATATACATATATACACACATATATACTATATATGCATATATAAGTATACATGATACAAATTACACATAACAGCCCTGTGAAATATATAACCATAAGATAGAAAAACTAATTATAATATTAATACAATCTGATGATCTAGGCAATCTTCTGTCAAACATAATCTGCAAAGAAGGGAGAAAAGAGGTACAGAGATGTGCATTTTTTATCTCTTCTCTAGCACTAACCTCAGTGAATATGTCTCAGTTTTAAAATTTTCCATTTACTAGCTGGTGTAATAGACTTAGTGCTGGGCATGGGGTCAAGAAATCCCTAGTTGAAATCCAGCCTTATATGCTTATCGGTCTGCAACCATCATTTTCCATTAAATATGTTTGCCTCAGTTTCTTCAACTGTAAAACTGGGATAATAGCAAAGAACACTTATATCTCAGCGTGATTGTATGGAGCAAATGAAATTAATAATTGTAAAATAATTACTTATCACAGTGCTTAGTGCATTTGTTGTTGTTTAGTCCTTTCCAGTTGTGTTGGATTTTTCATGAACACATTTGTGGTTTTCTTGGAAAAGATATTGGACTGATCTATCATCTTTCTCCAGTTCATTTTACAGATGAGGAAATGGAGGCACACAGGGCTAAATGATTTGCTCGGGGTCACACAGGTAATAAGTGTCTGAGGCCAGATTTGAATTCACGAAGATCAGTCTTCCTGAAAAGTACAAAGAAGGCACTTTAACAAATGCTTGTCCCTTATCCCTCAAAATATAGCACTTGAATCTATTTTTTGTATTTTAGATTTAAGATATTGTAGTTATTATTTACATTGTTTTCTTGGTTCTCCTTACTCTACATTAGTTTATATAAGTGATCTTCTACTACACTGAATTCTTCATATTCATTGTTTCTTGTAGCACAATCATATTCTATTATATTCATGTACCACAATTTATTTAGTCATGACCCAATGAATGAGTATCTACTTTGCTTCTGATTTTTGCTACCACAAAAAGAATTGCTATGAATATTTTGGCGCATACAGGAGGTTTATTTCTGTGTTTGACCTCCTTGTGGTATATGACTAGCAATGGAAACACTAAGTCCAAGAATATGGGTATTTTTAAAAGCATAATTTCAAACTACTTGTAATGGAGTTCTGTTAAATATACCTTAGTTTATTTGTACTCTTAAAACCCTTTCAACATTGCGATATTGGCTTTTCCAATTTTTATCATCTCTGGCAATTTAATGAAAATAAGATAAAACATTGGTGTTGTTTTGATTTAATATATTTTACTAGTGATTTAAAACAATCTTTTACAAATTGCTAAAGGGTTAGAATTTTTTCAGAATTTTTCCCATACAATGTCCCCCACACCCCACCTATTGGGGAATGGTTCTTGGTGTTAAGGATTTTTGAAAGTTTCTTATATGGCTTGGATAGCAGGACCTCATCAGAAATATATGATAAAACATTTCCCCCCAATAAAATTTCTCCTTCTTATCCTGACTACATTGATTTTGCTCATGCAAAAGCCCTTTTAATTTCATGTAACTTAAATTATATATTTTGTCTATTGTGATCACTTATAGCTGTTGATTAGTTAATCATATCACAATCATAGCCATAGTTGCAAGACATGGTGGTTGTTTTCCTCTTCTTCATCTCTTCCTCCTCCTCCTTCTCCTTCTCCTTCCTTCTCCTTCCTCTTTCTCTTATAATGGCATGACCTTTTATTCAGATTTTGAATACATTTTGAAATTAGGTGAAATAATAAATACCTATTGACTGATCATTATGGTGTAACATGTTAGTCTAAACATTTTCTGTCAAACTGCCTTTTAGATTCCCATCAGTTCTTGTCAAAAAGAGAATTATCCTGATGTCTTTTATTTTGGGGAGTTTATCAAACACTGTATTATTTAGTTCATTTAATTCATATTCTTCCTCATTTTATCAGTCTAGCCAATGTAATATATTCGTTTAACCAAAGCTAAGTAGTTTTGATAATTACTGCTTTAAAATTTTAGTTTTGGAAATGTTATTTCTCCTTTATTCTTACCTTTTCCCTACTCTTTCCCATGAAATCTTTTTCTTTTATTTCCCATGAAATCTAAATCTTTTATTCCTCCAAAGTGTTTTTGTCTAGCTACATAAAATATCTCTTTGGTAGCTTGATTCATATTGAACTAAACCTGTAGATTAACTTAAGTTGTATCTCCACTTTTTTTTGTCTTGGCACACCTCAACATGATAAATGAATAGCTCTCTTATTGTTATTCTTTATTTCCTTAAAGAGTATTTTGCAATTATAACTACATTTCTTCAATGTGCCTTGATAAATTGAGTCTTAGATATTTTATGCATTTTAATGGAATTTTGCTTTCTATTATTTTCTCTATATTTTGTTATTGCTATGTATAAATGCTATTAATTTTGTGAATTTCTTTTGTATCTTGCTACCTTACTCAAATTATTCATAGTTTCAATTAATTTATTTTCTGATTCTCTGGAGTTTTCTAAATAAACCATCCCATTAGTAAATAGTGTCTCTTTGCCTCTAGTTTTACCTGTTATTTATTTTTATTATTTTATTATTATTTGTGATATTAAGATTTATGTTGAGAAAGGAGGCTTCTTTGCTTCAGTATGCATCTATTGATAAAGCTTCTAGCATTTCCACCTTGTAAATAATACCAGCTTTGGCTTTTGGATATATATTTCTTATCATATTAAAATGGCCTTTCTATGCCTATCCTTTGCAGGATTTTAGCATAAATTAGTATGGTGGTTTTCTATAAATATTGATATAATCATGGGGTTTTCAATATGATTACTTTTGGGAGGCAGCATGGCATTGGGGTTAGAAAGCTGGTTTCAGTGCCAGGAGAACTTTCCTCTCACCCAAAATGACTGTGAACCTAAATAAGTAATTTAACTTGTCAGAGACAGAAACAACTGTCTTAGAATATGTTATAGAAAAGGTATCATTGTACTTTAGTAGAAAGAGTTTCCTCATCAGAAGTTCTCAAATCCAGTATTATCTGGCATAAATTCAACCAAGTCACAGTGAATAATAATTTAATATATTTCTGCTATCTATATTTTCATTTTTGTTTATTTTTCTTTTGGATTTATCTCTAAGAGAAGAACACAAACTCTCCTATAGTGGTTGTGTTACTATTTGTGACTTTTTTGCAATTTAATTAACTTTTCCTTTACAACAGCATACGCTTATGAAAAAAGAAGAAATTATGATAAATGACTAGATGCTGTATAAATATTTATCCCAATGCCCCAATCTTCCATTCACTCAGCGTGTTATCTTTATTTCCCTAAACTCTCTTGACTCCCATATCCAATCACTTGTCAATTCCTTCCATTTTTACCTATATAGCATCTCTTACATATGTCTCTTCTCTACCCTGACACTGCCATTACCCTGCTATTACCTCATGTCCTAAGCACTGCAATAGCCTGCTGGTTGGTCTCCCTTCTTCAAGAGCCTTGCCACTGCCATCCATCCTCTACTCAGGGTCAAACTGATCTTCCTACAATGCAGTTCTGACTATCAGCATTCCTATCTTCAGCAAATTCCAGTGGCTCCCTCTCACCTTTGTGATCAAATATAAAGTCCTGCGTTTGGCTGCTCCCTACCCTTCTACCCCATCTTATTTCCCACATTGTCCTCTAACAGGAACACTAACGCTGGCCTTTTTGTGGTTTTTTTTTTTTTGCCTTCTTCCCCAGGGCTTTCCACAATACCTAGTAGGTACTTAATAAATTCTAGTTGGCTGTTTTAGGCTGTAACCTCAACATGATGTTGTCTTAAGCACTCCTCACACAGTTCAGATGTGCGAAGGCATTTACATAGTCCTGCAGGTTGAAACACAAGTCATAGTTGTACCCAAGATTCGAATAACAACCAGGAATTTTCTACCTCCCAGAATGTTTCTTTAAATTGACTTTATACCTCTATGTGTATGCTAAACACTAAAACTATTAAAAATTAATAAATTATGAATCACCTAGACTATCCATGCCATATCTTCTTATTCTACTATATCTACTTTCTCAAAAGTCAAGAGAAAGAGGAAGAAAACACCACATAACTTTACACTGAGATTTTATGATTCCCAGAGTCACAACTAGAAATGTTTGCAACTGGGGCAATCATTACAAAGAGCAGGTGGGTAAGTGATTGGAAAAGCACCTTTGTTTGCTGAGACAAAAGGGGAGGACCACAATGTAGTACAAAGCAAGACCAAAAAATACCGCATAGCTGATGCTGGTTCCCCTTACCTTGGGCATGCAGTAGAAGAAGAAGAAAAAAAGCACTTATAACTACTCTTTCTTCTACAAACAACAAAAGAAACTCTCAAAGAATAATATTAAAACTGTGAGTTTCCTTGAGGATCATCTAAAGAGGAAGAAACTGAGTCTCTACAGTGACTTGCCCCAAATTATTGAGAAAAGGTCATTTGATTTTTAGAAATGGAATGTTTTATTTTTACCCCATTACATGTAAAACAATTTTAACATTTTTTTTTTCAAATTTTGAGTTCCATTTTCTCTCAGAAAGCTTCATTCCCTTGTCTTTCTCTATTTGAAATGCTCCTGTCTCTTCTCTCCAGGTTAAAACGATGCTGAGAGATAGTAGAGAACTTATAGACCTGGAGAAGCATCTCCTATCCCTAGGCAGAATGACTCCTGTAGGCGCCTGAAATTCCTGAAGATTCCTAGGATTCCATGACGGATCTGGTCCTCTTGACCAACCCCTTGGGAACCAATATAACTTGGGAAAATAAGAGAAGCTAAAGAGGATTAAAAAACTCACGGGAATGATCAGGGGAAGTTCTTCCCAGCTTGCTACTGTTCCTTTGGCTGTTTCCTGGCCTGCTCCCTCTCAGAGACAGGCTGGCAAAATAAATTGCAAAGCAGCTAGGACACCATTGTTGGTGCAGAGGGAATTGGTACAATTCAAGCTCTGACCTAGCCCCCTTCCTACACTTGAGACTGGATTAGAACTTATGTACCATCATTCTCAGTTCTTAGACTTGGAAATTCAAGAAACAAACACCACCCTACATAGGTAGGTAATAATGTCCCCTACTCTGACCACCCCACCATCACCTCCAACATAATAGTGCTGTACTCACACCTGACTACTAGATGGTACTTCTGTTTTCTTCTTTTTTTTTTTTTAGAGGAATATAATTGCTGATAACTGGTCATTCAAATTGACCTCCCTGGGGCAAATTTCCTGCCTTAGAGTAATTGTCCTGGGACAAAGTCTTACTCTGCAAACCCCTCATAGCTAGTTCTTTCCAATCAGAGTACTTAAATTTCCATATGATCCTTAAAGAAAAATTAAACATGTGTCTTCAATCACATATCAAGTCAGTAACATCTTAATTTAATCGGCACACAATGCCCACGAAAACCAATAAGACTAACAGACTCATATAATTCTACCATCACCATAACCCACCCTTAAAAACATCAAATCTCATTACCAACTTTTATACACATCCTCTAAATCAACTCTTCCAAAAACTTCTATTAGGAGCAGCTCAGAGAACTAGCACATAACATGTTTTTCTGAATAGATACTTAAAATTAATTTGATGGCACTGGGTTGTTTCATTCCCTAAATACTCCAGACTACCATATACAAATAAAACCCTACAATGAGGTAGAGAGGAGCTGCTGAGCCCAATGATAATATAATTCTCTATAACTGCTGCTTTTTTCCCTAGGTGGCAGTGATCCTACCTCTGCTCACAGATGTATTAGATAAAGATTTCTGTCATTACTGTTTAGAACTGAGAATTGTCAATTGTGAGATGTCTTACAATCAACAACATTTAACTGTGTGCTGGCTGAAGCACCATAGCTTAATATATTTAGACCTAGAAAGGACCTAGACAGCAGTTAAGGAGGAAACATGAAAGACAATATTTGAATGGGGATCAAATTGGGCTCTCCCAAGTTCAGTAATGATGAAGTCATTTATGGTTATTATCTACTGTGTCTCCGAAATCTTGTGTCATTTGAGTAACCCCACCCATCTGCCCCAGTGGGAATTGAAATGGATGGTGAAACAATGGGACACAATCTCTAGACTTGAGAATGGTTGAATAAACTATAGATGTTTAGTCTAGGGAAGAGAAGAATTATGTGCTGCATTTTTTTTGCCTCTGACCCTTTCTATTTATATAGTCACCACCTTAGTTTAAGTCCTCAGTCCCTTTAGCTTCAAGTAGCACACCAGCCTCCTAATTGGCTTTGATTCTCTACCCTTTCCTCTCTATCATACACAGAGCTGACAAGGGAATTTTCCCTAAGCAGTCTAAATATGTCACTCCCCCTACTGAAACTCCAGTGACTCTCTATCGCCACAATGATACAACACAAACTAATTTTTGGCTTTTAAAATTCTTGATAACATGGCCCAACCCAGTTTACAGTTCTCTTCAGACTTTACAATCCAGCCAAACTGGTCTTCCCTCTGTCCTTATACATGCCACTCAATCTTCTGCTGCTGTATATTTGCACTATTTCCCACACCTACATTCTCTCCCAGTAATACAGACATCAACTTGTTAAGTACTAGAGAGTTACCAAAGCAATGAGAGGTTAAAAGACTTGCTCAGTTTAACACAGCTAGTAAGTATCAGAGGCAAGATTTGAATTCAGGACTTCCTTACTCCATGTCCTCTAAGATAATCATCAGGTGACATTGTTTCTCATACATTAGCATCCATAGATGATAAATTTTTACCCAAAAAACGCTATTGTAATGATATGTATATCATTAAGGTCCACAAAAGCCCTATTATAATGCCTCATGGTGGGGTGGAGATGACCTTCAAACTCCCAAAAGCCAGGTTGGTAGAGCACACAATTAGGAGATTCTATCAAGCTGAAATGACTTGATGGGATTATCTAGAGAAAAGGTGATTTCTGGACACAAATGCTCAGGTTTTTGTCTAAATTCCAGTCCTACTATGTTCAGAGAGGGTGACTGCCAGTATGCCAGGGATTTTTTTTTCAGCCTCAGAAACTCATGGACGTGGTCTTCTATAGCAATAATATCAAACCCAAATAGAATGGATCCCTGTGGGATACAACATTATGACATATTGCATTTTTATCTATTTTGTTAAAATTCCTCAATTACATTTTAATCTGGTTCTGGCCACACTTGGGAGTGGTCCACTGACTAAGTGTTTAGAACTTCTTTTCTACAGTGACATTGTGGTTTTCCTCAGAAGAGAGATCATAGGATCACAGATTTAGACCTCAAAGGGAACCTTAGAGGCCATGCCATTCCACCCATTTATTTTATAGATGAGGAAATTGATGCTAAAGAAGTTAAGGTCTCACAAGTGACCAGAGTCATACAGCTAGTGAGTATCTGAGGTGGAATATGGACTCAAGTCAAGTGCAGCACTCTGACCACTATACCATGTTGCCTCAGTGACTATCCATATCAATGAAATGATAGCTATTTGTAGTATTAAGTACTTAATTTTTTTTCTTTATCTGGATTCTGTTTATTTAGAACTATTTGGACTGTTGGTCTGCATAAGGTAGTTTGTATAGCAAAATCTCCTCCTAAAATGTAATTTACATTTCATAGTTTTTCTTAATTCTCTTCAGTTAACAAGTCAGTCAACAAGGCTTTAAGTGCTTACTGATAATACAAAGAAGGATCTCTTAGTTCTCCTTGCTCCTCTATGTACCCTAAAGAATAACCAAATAGGGTTGTCCTGTGGTCATTTGCATAATAAGATTTTTAAGGAGCAATTATTAAACATAGTCCATATATATATAAAACAGTTGAGAAAATCTCTTTTCCTTCAAGACACAATTCAACCATCATCTACTACCTAAAGCCTTTCCTGGTCCCCCAACAGCTACGGCCTTATCTCTCATTTTCCTTGAATTTGACTATCTTGTACTTACCTGTTGTATATATACATATAGATAGATAGATAGATATTTAGATAGATAGATAGATAGATAGATAGATATACACACATACATATATACACACATACACACATATACTCACATATATACATACACATATATACATGTGTACATACATGCACAAATATGTGCATACATGCATGTATATGTGCATGTGTGTGTCTACGTATAATATACATATATAATAAATGCATGTATATGTATATACATGTAAATATACTTGTTATCTAATGAGTTAGATGATGAGTTCCCTAAAAATGAGGATTGCTTCATTCTTTGCATTTGTACCCTTTAGCAGCATGCCTGGTATATAATAGGTGCTTAATAAATACTTGTTGGTTGATTGATTAACATGGTACCAAGGCATCTCTAAACTGTTCAGGTTTTGTGTATCTAAATGTATCTCGAGTACTCTAGATATGCAAAGTTGTGATGGATATGGCTGTAAATTTACTGGAGCAATTAGGATAGTCAAACAAAAAACATGTATAGAGCTGGTTTCTTGGGTGAAGTAAATCTTCATGATGATTTGAAAGCTTTCCAAGGTTTATTTATAACAGTAAAAGTCTTATAAGAAACACCCACCTTGACACTCTATTTTTTATTTAATTAAAAATGAAGCTTGTAACCTTTATAAAATTGGTCATGGTGACATCTTCATTTGTAACTCAGGGTGGCATTGATGGCTATTTCCAGCAAACTCTTGGGACTCTAAAAGCATGATATAAGGCAGAAAAAGTCTCATTTTGGGTATAAACAATTCCCAAACATGCTCTTCCTATAAAAGAAAATGTCTTTAAAGCTTTGGAAATGGTCCTTTAGTCTCCTTTAGCTTCTAACAATGGCTTGGAGGATGAGGAAAAAGAGGTTATTTGGCAGAATAACAAAGGTTGAAACGCATGTAACAATTTCATTTCTATATTCGATTAAAGTTTCTCCATGTTTTCTTCCACTATAGTGGAAAGGGATGAGATAAGGAGGATTTTTTAAGGTAAAAATGAGAGCCATATCTAGTATCTCATTTGCAATGTATGGTAAAGTTTCACAAGTAACAGATTTAGACCAACAAGCTTTATTCCTTGGTCTTGAATGTAAAGATAAATATTAAGAAACACAATAAGGAGTTATTTTCTCAATGAGCACCCCAGAAAGAAGACATTTTATCTATCATTCCAGGGGGCCTTCCACTACTACCAAGAATCAGACTATAGGCTGCAACTTCTGTGACCTTTCCCTTGATTAGCTTTCAGTTTTCTTGGAAGCAGGTACATTAAAATATTTGGCATGTAGTATATTTATTTTTAAAAGATAGAGTAACTAATGTTTTTTTTCTTCCTATTTTTGCAGTATAGAGATTATGGTGATTCATTAATTAGTGTCCAGAAAGTACACTGAAGATTTCTTCATAACCAGTTTCATATTCTGCAGGAATGTCCAGTAGTGTTTTCTCCAAGTTGAGGTCTGATAGAAAGAAGCCTCATATATCAACACATGACTTGAAAGGTGACTGCTTCATGGATTAAATCTACTAGATTGGAGAGGGAATGTTTCTAATAATATGCATATGTACAAAGGTACAATTATACACAAATTTAAAGAAGGCAAAAATAATCTGAAGAAAATTAAATAGGCGGAATGGGAATAGTTCTGGCTATAATAAGCACATTTGGCCATGTAATTCAAGATACAAGACAATAACAAAAGTAGAATTAATTTGAAAAAATATAGGATCTAAATGACTCTGTGATAAGAAATACATGTTTTCCACACTGCTGTGTTTTTAAGTCTTCACTTTAGGATCTTAAATTCTATTATAAAGATAACCAACTATAATTGTTAGAAACAATATCTAAGGAAGAAAAACCAATGGTCTAGTGTTGTTCATTGACTATATTCTTTATGCAGAATGACTAGAATTCATTCTATTTGGTAGCTATGTAATAGACAACACAGAGAGTAGACATGAAATAATTCTCAGATACCACTATTTTTTCTTCCCCAATTATTTCCAACTTAATTCTTGTACCTCCAGAACTGGCATTCAATCATCAAAATGTCTCTACATTGTTCTTTGAATGA
>CM053598.1:105451178-105480769 GCA_028646575.1 Pseudocheirus occidentalis | reverse complement strand
AAATCCAATTAATTTTGTTAGAAATCCAATAGTCTTCAAATGAACAATCACTTCAACCACAAATCTGCCAGTTTATAAAGCTGTTAAGGCCTCAGAAACCTTTATACAGCTAACAGATTAAGTCTAGGCTTAATATGGCTGGAAAGATATCTGCAATATTCCAGAGATCCACAGAGTACCCTTATGACAATATGATTTCCTTTCAATATAGCCTTGCAAATGAAAGGAGTGTGCTCCCATGCTAAATAAAAAATAAGACCCGGTTGGTCAAGATCCATGTCAGTTTATACTGCAGCCTGAAAACATGTCCTAAGTGTACATACACAAGTGGTTCCAAGGTTTTTAACCATCATGTCATTGTTTGCTGTTATGGATAGTGCATCTTTAGAGGCAGTTAAAAAAAAATTGCAAACACTGTAGAATTTTACACAAAATATCCCGAGGCCAGAAGTTGGGGGAGGTGGAAGGAATGCAAGAACGAAACAAGTAACTAGAAAGCCTCTGTCTGAAGCTCATTTCAGAGTGTGGCTTAGAAAACTCTGACGTGTGAGTCTTTATATATAGCAGAACCTTGAGTGACAAAATGGTAGCTGTCATAATGTGCCAGTTAACATGTCCAATATGAGCTGATCGTTTAGTGTCCCCTGGGATAAGAAGACAGAAACATGACAAAGAACAAAGAACTTGGATCAATAATGCTTGGGGAAATAAGACAGAGAAGGTTATTTACTCTGCATTGATCCGCTGCTGCAGTCGCGTAAACTTGGCCTGTTTTTCTTTTGTTAACCTTTAAGCTTGAGTATACTCACAAGCATCTAGGGAGCCAACTAACAGGTGTAGATTAAGGATCGAAGGAGGTCATCGTACCTCTGTCACCGCTAGGCACCCATGTAACAACATCCCTGAAGAAATTTAAACGTCAATAGCTATAATAAGGGCAAATTTATCAAGCTTGGCCTACTTTTGCTGGGAGCCTGCCTGTGTCCAGTCGACTTGCCCTTGCTAAAGCTCAATTGATTTGGACATTCTTTTACTAGAGTTGATTATCAATTGTGACATAGCAAATTTGTTAGCTTCCAAGTGCTGAGTGTATTGTTGCCATTGGAGTCTCTGAAGTGAAAACACCTGGACTTGCTTAAGTTTACCCTCCTCAACAAAAGAGGTTGACAGTGTTTCTAATGGGAGGCACCGGCTGACATAATTCCCCAATAAAAGTTGTCCTGATAATATCTTGATCAATTGGAGAAGACAATGAAGAAGTAGCCAGAGGTACAGCTGGAGAGACTAGAAGGTACAAGTGGTCTGAACTTACAGTGATGTTGATGCTAAACCAGTGTTGATCTCTGCCTGAAATGCTTCACACACACACACACACACACACACACACACACACACATACACACACGTCAATTCCTTCATTTGTCAGACTATTCATCTTTTAAATCCCAGAACAAATGCTCCTTCATTCATGAAGCTTTCTCTGATACTGTCAGACAGATGAAATATCTACTCTATGAATCCTTTGTATATCTTACTAACCTTCTTGTAGTCTACCTGTTATTACTCTATTTAGGGGTATTGTGGTTTTTTTGGATTAAAGGAAGCTTCTGGTTTGACAATTCCCTCCACCAATGCATATTTGCAAGTTGTCTGCAACATATGGTCTTTGAGAACTGCCTGGGAGCACTGAGAGTTCAAGTGACTCCTTAATAAGTCACCCAGCTATATGGGGTGGAAGAATGAATTGAATGTAGGTGTTCTATTTTTTTTTTTGGAGGGCAGTTGGGGTTAAGTGACTTGCCCAAGGTCACACGGCTAGTTTTTGTGTTAAGTGTCTGAGGCCGGATTTGAACTCAGCTCCTCCTGACTCCAGGGTCAGTGCTCTATTCACTGTGCCACCTAGCCGCCCCAAATATAGGTCTTCTTGACACCAGATCCCCTACTCAGCACTGCCTCTCACAGTAATATGGGTTATTCTTAAATCAATCAACAAGCATCTATTAAATACTTTATATCATTTGCCAGGTAATGTGCTAGGCACTGTCTAAAACAATCACTATATATTTGGAGTTTAAATTCTAATGGGGGAGACAATGAGCACATATATAAATATATACAGAATAAATACAAAGTAGTTTAATACAAGGTCATTGGGGGGGTCTCTAGCAGTAAGAGGATCAGGAAGGGCTTCACATAGAAGGTGATACTTAAGCAGCATCTTTTAAATTTTTTTTAGGGCAACTGTGCCCAAAGTCACACAGCTAGTAAAAGTGTCAATTGTCTGAGGCTGGATTTGAACTCAGGTACTCCTGACTCCAGGGCCTGTGCTCTATTCACTGCACCACCTAGTTGCCCCCTAAGCAGCATCTTGAAAAAAGAGAGGGATTCTACAACAAAGAGGGAGAGGTGAGGAGAGTGCATTCTAAGCATGGCGATAGCCAGTGCAAAGGCATGGAAATAGGAGATGGATGTCATGTATAAGAAACTGAGAGGAGAGTTTGGCCGGATCATTCACTGCTGGAAGGGAGTGATGTCTAATGAGGCTGAAATATAGGATGAGAAAAGGCTATGAAGAATTTTAAAAGCTAAACAGAAGAGTTTCACTCCTTACCCCCAGAGATAATAGGGATCCATTGGAGCTGATTGAAGAGATGGTCAGGTACGTGTTGATGGAAAATCACTTTGCCAGAAATGTGTGGGATGGTCTGCAACGAGTAGACTTGAGGGAGGGCAATTAGGAGGCTGTTGCTATAATCCAGGAAAGAAATGAGGAGGGTTTTAACTCAGGTGCTAGCTGCACAAGTGAAAATGAAGGAGTCAGGTGCAAGAAATGTTGCTGACATAGAAATGGCAAGTTCTGGCAACTGATTGGATATGTGGGCTGAAGGAGAGTGTGAGTTGAGGTTAATATGGAAGCTACAAATCTGGGAGAATTGAAAGATAGTGATACCTTTGATAGAAATAGGGAAGTCTGGAAGAAGGGAGGGCATAAGGTCAAAAATAATAAGTTAGAATTATCAATTATCTCCTGGATTTCTATAGAAGGCAATGTAGGACTGAAGCTCAGGGGAGAAACTGGAGTTGAACATAAAGATCTGGGAGGTGTATGCATAAACCCAGAAAAGCTGATGAGGCCATCAAAGGAAAGAAGGCCTAGGACAGAATCTTGTGTTATACCTAGTGAGGAGAACCAGGAGAGAGGAGTATTATTAACACAGAGAGAAGGAGAAGAGTATTCAGGAAGATAAAGTAGCCTAGAGTGTCAAACGCAGTAGATGTGTCAAGAAAAAAAGAGAAAAGACCATCACATTTAGAAATTAAGAAATCATTGGCAACTTTGGAGCAAAAAGTTTCTTCAAAATACTTCCTATTAGACTGTAAACTGCTTTAAGAAAGGGTAGTATCCTCATCATTTTATATCACCCAATGTGCTAGCACCCATATCTTACCTGCAACATATTTTACAGCAAATATTTATTGAATAGGTCAATGGACATGTGCACCACTAATTCAAGCACAATCTAGTTGGAAATGGCAGATATCATTTAGCAATAATTCTGGCCCCAGTTAAAACAGGTAAAGTTTCTTTTGATTCTTTAATCTTCAACTTTCTATTCCTACTCCCTTCCCCTCTCTATTGCTGCTGCCTCTTCTCTCTCCCATTTAATTCAACTTTATTTCATATAGATTTCTTATAATATATAAGGCATTGATCAAGTTTTTTTGTTTGTTTTTTTTTCCTTTTGGAATAAAAAGACAAAAAAAACCAACCATCCTTTTCCTCAAGGAGCTTACATGGGCATGAATTAATACAAACTGATAAGGGAAGGGAAAAGAAACAAGCATTTATTAAAGACTTACTATGTGCCAGGCATTGTACAAATATTTTTATGAATATGATCTCATTTGACAATAAAGGAGAGAGTACTAACTACCCAAAGTCAGGAGAGATTCTTTAAGACAGTCATTCTCAACCTGTAGGTTGCAACCCCTTTGGGGGGTCAAATGACCCTTTCACAGGGATCATAATAGTAGCCTAAGACCATTGGAAAACACATATTTCTGACGGTTTTAAGAACTGAGAAACTGCTCTTCTATCTGTCTCCAGGCAGGTCCACCCACATGCAGATATGCCCACATATTAGTATTAAAGAGTCATGGCTTTAGGAAGGTTGAGACCTACTGCTTTAAGAGTTGGTATTTGAATTGAATCTTGAATAAAGAAAAGATTCCAAGAGCTGAGAATGAAGAGGGTAAGTATCCAAGAAAAGAGGACAACTTGTTTGAATGCATGAGACATCAAATTTAGAGAACAACTGGTTCAGTTTGGTTGGAACACAGAGTATGAGAAAACTAATATGAAATAAGGTTAGATTAGAATCAGATTGTAGAAAGTCTTAATACCATATCAAGAAGTTTTTATTTCATCCTAGAAGAGGCAATAAGGAAGCCACTGGAGACTTTTGAAGGGGTAGAGGAAGTTGTCATGATTAGACTTGAGCTATCAAATTCTTTTATCATGTATTAATATCATAAATCAGTGGAAGCTTTCTATCCACAAAGTCCTACTTCAGTTTCTCACTATCCCATAAAAGAGATCACCACCATCTGAGTAACATAAATTCTTGTGGAGGATTGGCAAAGTATAGATTATCTTGTCCAGCTATAACATAGCTGTAGGATGATTTTTATCAATGGTTTTCTTCTCTGTCTCCAAGAACATCATCGTTAAGAAAACCTGTGCAGCCAGATGACAAATGAGGAATTCTTAAAATTGGGGTTACTTATAAAGCAATACACAAAGCTAGTGGTGTCCAGGAAATCTTCCTTTGAATAGTAGAAGTCTATATTCTTTAAAGTTGGATTTTTGGACATAGGGAATACAAAATTTCCCCTCTCTATACAGGAGGTTGGAGCTCAAATGTAGTGTACTTACACTTACACTTTGGGTCAAGTGTAAGAACATGCTGCTTAAATGCCACAAGCTTTTGGTCTAAATCACCATTGCTGCTAGGAGAGAGAGAGAAACCTCTTCCTGCCCAATATTTTTGCAGTCTAGTCTGTCTGTAAGTGCAACAGAGTGAAAGCATGAGGAAAAAAACAAAACTAAACCTGAGTATTATGGTAGGCCAGTCCCCCATTTACTTGTATAAACCATAGGGAAAATAATTCCTCCAATAAGAACCCATTCTCCTGGACCTCAGTCAAACAGTTATCAGGAAGCAGCCCCAGTTACTGGGAATCAATCAGATGTGTGCCCTCTGTCCTCTCAGCAAGGATTTAGGAAACCTATCTCTTGGTAAGGTTCCAGGGGGCAGACCTATGTCCATGAGAAATCTCCACTTCAGACAATGGCCTACATCTTGTAATTTCATCAGCTTAACTGGGGTGAGGCAGGAGGATGGGTTAAAGGGGTTGGACTCATGAGATTTTCTCCTGATGAGCTCCCCATTATACCCTTTTCCATTTAAAGAATAGCCATCTAAGCCAATCAAACTGGAGAACTTTTCAATACATTGGTTCACTAAATGGCTTCCTTAAATCTAGATAGTGTCTGGTATTCTGGATAGTTCTGATAGGGAGAATCAAGCTTCATTTTATTATTCTCACTTTCCCAGTTACTGTACTAAAGACTTTGGACAAAATTTATATATCAGGATTCTTTTTTTTATTTCAATTTTGTTTTCAGTTCCAAATTCTCTTTCTTTTCCCTCCCTCTCTCCTATGTATTGAGAAGGTAAAAAAAAACCCAACTCATTATAAATATAGTATGCAAAATGAATTTCTACATGATTTACGCTCCAAAAAAAGTAAGAAAGAAGAAAAATGCTTCAATCTGTACTCTAAGTCCATCAGCTCTCTTTTCAGAAGTAGATAGCATGTTTCACCATGAGTCCTTTGGATTTGTGGCTGGTTACTGTATTGCTCAGTTGTTGTTGTTGTTGTTGTTGTTGTTTTAGGGCAATTGGGGTTAAGTGACTTGGTCAAGGTCACATGGCTAGTAAGTGTTAAGTGTCTGAGGTCGCATTTGAACTCATGTCCTCCTGAGGCTGATGCTCTATTCACTGTGCCACCTAGCCACCCCTGTTGCTCAGTTTCTAAGCCTTTCAAAGTTGACTGCCTTCACATTTGTTTCTGTTACTATATAAATTGTTCTCCTGGTTTAGTTTCCTTCACTTTTCATCAGTTCACACAAGCCTTCCAAGGTTTTTTCTGAAACCAGTCCCTTCAACATTTCTTATGGCACAATGGTATTCAATAATACTCAAGCCATAATCAATTTGGCCATTCCCCTCAATTTCCAATTCTTTGCCACCACAAAAAGAGATGCTATAAATATTTTTGTACATACAGCTCTTTTTCTCCTTCTTTTATCTCATTAGGGCATATACCTAGTGGTGGTATTATTGGGTCAAAGGGTATGAACAGTTTAATAGCTTTTGGGGCATAGTTCCAAATTACTTTCCAGAAGAGTTGAATGAGTGCATTAGTGTACCTATTTTCCCACATTCTCTCCAGCATTTGTCATTTTCTTTTTCTGTCATTTTAGCCACTCTAATGGTTGTGAGGTGGTGCCTCTGAAGTTTTTTCATTTACATTTCTTTGATAGGTAGTAATGGAAAGTATTCTTTCATTTGACTCTGATAGTTTTTACTTCTTCCTTTGAAAACTTCCTATTCATATCCTGTGATCTTATATCAACTGGAGAACTGCTCTTATTCTTATACATTTAACTCAGTTCTCTATCTATTTTGGAAATGAAACCTTTATCAATGAAACTCACTACAAAGTTCCCTGTTCCCAGTTCCCTGCTTTTTTTCTAATTTTAGCTGCATTAGTTTGGTTTATGCAAAAACTTTTTAATTTTAAGCAAAAAAATTATTCATTTTACCTTCTGTCATCTTCTCTATCTCTTCTGTTTCATTATGAATCCTTCCCCTATCCATAGATCTAACAGATAATTTCTTCCACGCTCCACTAATTTTCTTATGATATCACCCTTCATGGCACAGTTCTAAATGACCTTCTGAAGGTCACCTACTGGTGACATTGAATGTCACTGAAGATTTGAACTCTCACATTTCAATCTCTGATGTGCTGAGTGAGGAGATAGAAATGACACTAAGGAAAACAAATACACAATTACCAGTAGGACTTTACTAAATATACAAAAAGGATTTCTATTTTGGAAGTGATAATTTTGAGGATGTTAAGGGATCAGTTCTTAAGATATCTGAAAGAAGGAAGGATCTTAAATACATCAGAAAATATCACAGACCATATTATTATAAAAATGACTGAGAATATGATTTACTGCCCCATATGCCTACTTTTCCATCTTTAAAAAATTTTAATTAAAATAACCTACATAAACATCATTGTTGGAGACATGACAAGAGAACAGGCAAGCTTTCTCAAATAAGACCAATAGACTGAGTCTTTACAAGTCACATAACTTGCTGAAAAATATAGAGAATACAAGATGAACCACTTCTAATTTTTGGTTGTCTATAAAAAGAATTTAGTTTTGTATATCAAAATGTTGCTTTAAGAGTTTGTCTCCAATGTATACCTTAAAATCATACAAAAACATATATGATTGTACAAATTACTTTGTATGATGACCCTCTGACTATTAGTATCAAGAAAGCCTGAAATTAGTAGTCAAATGCACACTCTTGTTATGGAGAATATACAGTAATTGTCCTCATGGAAGATGAGTTTCCTCTAAGTTTTCCAGGGAGATGCTCCTATTTACATATGGCATTGTGCTGAGTGCTAACACTCTGATAGATAGAGATAGATAGAAAGATAGATAGATAGATAGATAGATAGACAGACAGACAGACAGACAGACACAGACAGATATAGACAGACAGACAGATAGATAGATAATAGATCTAATTGACTCTGGGGTTAAATCACTGGCCTCAGATTAGATTGCCTCTAAGAAAATAAAGCACAATTTTTAATGAATGAACTTTTCCTGAAACAATGGCTTGATATTGTTACCTTACACATTAAAACTTTTCAGTAGATTCTGTAAAGCTACAATGTCATGTAATGCCACATTCTCTAAAGAATTAAAGTTGAGTAAGCTTCAAGATATTAGCAATGAAGAATTACAAAAGGAAAGTGGTACAAAAGATACCATTCAAGAGACTGATGCCCCCAAAAGAGGTAGGCAGCAAGATTGAAGAGGATGGACAATTTGAAGGCTCTAATACAAATACAATATCAAGAGACCTAAAGGAAGGAGCCCCGCACATTAGGCAGATTATCTATGGAGGATTTGCAGAAGAGTGACATTAAATAAGATGTGCCCCTTAAGAAGCAATACTCACATCAATGGAATCAGATCTATTAAGGAATTCAAGTTTAAATTTAAGGTACTTTCTTAGGAGTGTTTACACTTCAAATTTTATCCCTAGTTACAGAATACAAAGTCTTATTCCTGGATAAAGGCTCTCTAAACATTATTAAGCAGATAAGGAGGTGAAGAGGGCATTATTTTTGTGGGGAAAGGATACTAGGCTCAAAGGGACAAGGCAGGAAGGGGATATTCTATATATCCAGATTCTTCTGAAATGCCATCACACGGGTAGCCACCTATTCCATTTCCATGTAAAAATGGCCTTGTTTAGTATTCATGGGGATCAGTTTGTGGTCTTAGATTTTTAAGGAAGGAATGTGTTTAGCAGCCTCATGCACACATTGTATTCTCAGGCCAGTCCCAGCCAGTCAAACCAACACTGCTCTTGGTGTCCAGCAACTCTTAAGGAAAGCAGCCGCAGCAGAGTTCTGCACACCTATTAAAACATAATTAAACCCTCTTCCAGAAGTTATACATTTTTATAGCACAGCCTCTCTCCAAAAGCACACACTTTTACCTACAGAAAGAATCTTTCCCCCAATGGCTACTGTCTCAGATTCATTCTAAGACAGTCAATGAGTCTGGCTAGAATGGGAGTAACTTTTCTTCTCTTATCTTTTTCAAGTTAGGAGTAAAGTGTACTTAATTGGGCATGTAAAGATCTAGTTTGTGCTCCTTACCACAACAGCTACAAAAGTCTAAATGCATTTACGATGAAATGAGAGGGTGTATCAGCAAGCACACTAGTGTACATAGGGTAGCTGCTAGCACAGGTTCTTAGATCTGCTTTTCTAAAGGAAAGCAACTCAAAATGGGTTAACAATCTTTCTTTAATCAAACAAACATATCATTTACCTAGTTCAGGGGGAAAAGTCAGCACCCTGAACTCCAGAGAATACAAACCCAAGTTACAAGCACAAGTTACAAATATAAGTTACAAGCAGACCAAGAAACAGATCAGCAGATGGGCTTCCAACCATCTGACCATCACATCCATTACCTATTCAAGTTACCAGAGAGGGAAGCATCAACATCTGGGTTTTTTCAAAGCCAGGGGCCTCATCAGCTTCCCAGAGTCTCATCTGGCCAAATCACACAACTCTTCTCAAAGTGAGCCCTAAAGGAAACCTCACATCATAGCATATATATAGGCTCCTCCAGGGTCAGAGAATGTCACAGCCCTCTTGACCCACTGTCCAATTACAAAATAACAAGTCTTTCCCAAAAAACAAGTCTCCCGCCACAGGCTCCATGTGACCACATTCGGCCTATTAGGGGGCAGAGTATACTTTCAAATCAGGGAACACTCTCAGAGCCACTTAAGTCTATCAAAGGGTCTAGGCGCAGGAAAGATTTTCAGATTCTCATTACAGAGGGCATGAAGCAGTTTTAGGACATTGTAAGAGACAGTAATCTTTGTTCAAAGAGACATCCATAAAAATGAAATGGGTGAAAGTAGTTCTCTTAGCTAAAAAGTATCAAGTCAATCTACTGTTCTCATTAACTTGCTGACTGCAGAACCTATCTACTTGTGAATAAGATTCACCAAATATAGACCTCATTAAGGCATGTACAGTGGCCTTGGTCTGAAGCAACTTGAAGCCAGCTGTTTATCCAATAATGTTTTAGTTGGTGACATGGATGTGTTAGTTTTCTCAGCACACTCCATGCTGTTCTGGTATCTACATTAGGGGGGAGGGGAAATAACACATTTATAATGAGCACTAATTGATGTCTTTCTTGATGGAATCTGCAGAAAGTCTAGAAACTAAACGAGCCTCTGGGACCAGAGTTCTTTTACCCCTAAATGATGTCCCTCCAGGTCATGTTCAATATATATTGCATATTGGTAAATGGTGATGGTTATGTAGGGACATTTTGCTTTCTAGGTAACCACGCCTTATCCATGCCATAGAAAAAAGACATCAGTGTCTAGCACTGTCACTCTTAGAGTTTTCACTAAAATTGGCAGTTACCTAAAAACAGAAAAAACAAAAAAAGTAAAAGTTGACCTCTTAATTTAATTTATGCAGCCAGAGTAAACAGAATGTCTTTACTCTCATCTGGAAACTATTCATACAGCTATGATGGGAGTAGGTGAGAACTCCCAAACCAAGGTAGTATTGCTACTGAGCTGAGGCCAAAGTCTGAAGCTTAGTAGGGAACTCCCTCTTGGAACCAGAAACAAAAGTCTTTCAGATATTCATAGGGTTCTTCCATCTGTCTGCTTCTCCTATCAGGGCTCCTAAATTTATTGTTAATAAGAAGTAAGGAAACCTGGGTGAATCTGATAAGAAGGTGGAAGACTGTGTTCTCTGTTTAGTATGGAAATGATGAACTTTGATATTATTTGGCCTGTGAAATAAGCCTGTGATATTCTAACAATTCCTTAATGACATCTTCTGAGACTGATTGGATTATAATATGAGCATCTACTCTGGTGAAGTCTTAATTTATTCTGAAGATATGGTCTAAGCTTTGTGCATATATGGATGGCCCTGGACTACCTCTGGAAGTAGAAATTATAAAAGCATAGTGTAAGAACAAGTTATATATCAAGATCATGAAGAATACGGCCAAGTTCCTGGGAGATACGACCTCCTTGAAATGCATCTAGATGGAGTCCTAGTTCCTTAGCTGGAAAATCCTTTCATTTTATAAGAATTCCTAGTCCTTCTCAAGGTTTCTGGGTCTTAACATCCAACTTGCCAACCTAGAGGAAAATAGAATCACATCTTCCATTTGCTTACGTGAGTCCCTTAATGTATTCAAAATACGGAAGATATATTTAGCTCCTCTATTCCTGCAGAGGGCGGAGTCTGAATCTTAATTGTCACGTAGAACTGAGTGCTTTCTCCTTGTTCTCACTGATCACAGTAACTTCTAATAGATTCAGATATACAATAGTCCTTAATAAAGAGGTAGATTTCAAAGCCATGATGGTACCAATACTTTTCAAGACTACTTAGAACCAACTTAACATAATCCTATTAATACTTTATTAATAATAAAGTTTATCCTACAGAATGTAAGGCCAAGCAGAAGCAACTTCCAAGGTTTGGAATACCAGCCTAGTAACTCTCCATTTATTCAGTGACAAATTAAGGCAAAATATTCACAGAAAACCGAAACGTAGTATTCACCAAGTATAATTCAATCACAAAGTCTAAGATCCAAGTACTGTTCCACCCCTGGGCAGTACATCTGTTTAGTCAATCACAAAGTCTTCTCTCTATTCAATTGGAGATAATTTCCAATCATAAACAAAGTACATTCATTTGGTAGTAAGTTCTCAATTCAGTCACAAAGTATAAAGTCATTCATTTGGTCAATCACAAAGTCTCTTCTCAAATGGAGATTAGTTTCCGATCATAAACAAAGTACATTAATTTGGTCAGTCACAGAGCACAAAAAAATCAAAGTGCTCCACCCGTGGATCACAACTGAATTACAATTATCATCAGTTAGCCCCCAAGCAGGGGAGGTCTTTTCTTCATCTTGACAGGGGGCAAGTTCTCAGCAATCTCTGTTCCTGGGAAGACAAAGCTCAACAAAGCCACAATATACATTGCCAATGTCCTCATCAATTCACTCTCTACCTGCAGGACAGTCTCTGGACCTCTGAACCAACAACAAGGTTCCCGGAAGTCTGCAACAACAGCAATGTCCTTTACCAGCAGACAAATTTGGCAAAACAACATCAAAACAGACCAAAATACTGGCATCACAGTCATGTCTCCTCAGTTCTTGGCAGCTCCAGGTGGCAGCTCTAAAAAGTCCTGGGCAGCTCCAACTGGCCCTCAGCAGTCTGAGTGGCTTCAGCTGGCAGTTCCTTCTCTCTCTGTCTCTCTGTCTCTCTGTCTCTCTGTCTCTCTCTCTCTCTCTGTCTCTCTCTGTCTCTCTGTCTCTGTCTCTCTGTCTCTGTCTCTCTGTCTCTCTCTCTGTCTCTCTCTGTCTCTCTCTCTCTCTCTTTCTCTCTCTCTGTCTCTGTCTCTGTCTCTCTGTCTCTCTGTCTCTCTCTGTCTCTCTCTCTCTCTCTCTCTCTCTCAGCTCCTGTGGCCCCTGGCAATTCTCTTCTCTCTCTGCCTCTATGTTGCTGCTCCCCAAAACTTCTTCTGTCTCTCTCTGCTTGGGCCTTCTCTCTAAAACCTCGGCACTAGCTCTTCCCAGTTCAGCCCTCTCTCTTCATGCCAACAAGTCCATCCCACAAGTGGGATTCACAAGCTCTGGGTTTCAACACTCAACCTAAAAACCAACCCAATACAGGGGGAATCTTTAAATTCTATTACTGTTACACAGACAAAACCATACAACATGGAAAAATGTTCTGTGGTTTGTTTGGGGTTTTTGGTCATCCAGTCTGCATTAGACATATGAAGAAAGTACCTAAAGAGGGACTAGGTACTCCATAACTATAGACACAGGCCACTATAACCTGGAATAATTCAAATTAGTGCTCAAACTAAATCTGCCTGAAATTTGCTGGTTATTGCTCATTGGTTCAATATGACATCAAAATTCACTATATCCTGAGTTCCCAGAACTGATGAACTGATGTACTCTCATGCAAGTTTGACTGAATAGATGGCATTGCCTGTGGATGCTGACCCTGTTGAACTATTGTAACTGGAAAACTGCAATGCCACAACTCTGATAGAACTCTCTGTGACTCTCCTCTGAGAACATTAGAATAGGCATGTATCACTAATCTCAAACCAACAGCAACATCACATTTTGCTCTCTTTTTAAATACTCCCCAAAGACTCCATGTTCAAGATTGGCAGAAAAGAGATTCAAGAGGTTAAAAGTGAAAAGCCTAATGGACTGCAATGCAGAAAACTTTAACATGGTAGATCATCTCTTGACCACATCAATCTCTTACCAAGCTATGAAAAACCATAGATATCATTCTGCAAAGAACTGGCAAACAAAATCCACCCATGGTCCCTGCATGCGAATTTCATCAGCCCCAAACCCCTATTTCCTTTAAAAATTCCAGGGTTGCATTTATAAAACAAATCATAAAACTCAGTTATGCAGCCAAAATTAGGATGGATCTACTGATATATTTCTTCAAATATATCCTGATTACAGCCTCCTATTAGCAGACCTGCTTCACCCAGAGGCCTTGTCCATTCTGACCTGTTCTCTTGTATTGGCCAGTTGGCTGCTTGGCATTTTTCCCAGCAGTCATTGCTCTCCAAGCATGACATCTATCACTACTACTGTCAGGAAGATGGCATTTACCTGATGGGGTAGGCGGAAGCTCCCTCTCTTACCATATGCTGGGAATTGTCAGTGACTGTTTTGCGCCAAGGCTGGCTACTTCTTGTGCCAGGAAACAGGCCTTTCCCATAGCCTGCCAAAAAATGGGGGGAGGGACAATCTTTCACTTATCAAATCTCATGTTGAGGAGTTTTGAACCACCAAGAATTATGCAGGGCCAAGAATTATGTGTCATTGTTCTTGCTCAGATATGTTGAAAACAAAGATGAGTAATTGTGTTCAGTTAGAAGGAAAAGGAAAAAGTGCTGACCTCTACATGAATATCAGATTTATACTCAGCTCAATGTATGGGTAGAGTGAGTATGTTGCCTATACTGAATGTAGTAATTTGGGGGATAAAGAAAGGTTCACCTGCTAAGATCCTAGAAATTCCTACTATTAGAATAGTACCTTTGAGTAATGTATTATCCCTAGAATGCCCTTATTAAAATGCACATCTATCACCTCAGAGGGAAAATATACTAACCATCACCAAAAACTACCATATTAGGAAGTATTAATTTATGATATATAAAAGGCAGCTAAATTTTGATGACAATTGATTAATGGGAAAGCTAAGGAATATAGGATAAGTCCAAATAGGGTGCAAGAGTGGAAGAAATGAAAAAAAAATTTAAAATAGTGGAAGACATGAAACAACTTGGAGAAGGACAAAGAGGGATTTAGGGGAACACCAAAATGGGAAGATATGAGAAAACAAACCTAAAAATTTGACCAAGGATCTCATTACATTTTGTATATCGGCACGGATCTTTAATCCTAGTCTATATTTCAATGAGTTCACAAAGAATATTAGATCCTTCCACAAGTTAGTTGGTGAGTTACATAAATTCTTTATTTTTTTTAAAGAAAGGTGTTGCTAATCTTCAATATAACTATCATATACACCAAAATTTGGACTTGTTTCTTCTTACCTGGCTAATTCATGCAGTCTTAGAAATGCACTTAATGATGGTATGAAGAATGATATAAGTATCATTATGATTATTATCATTGCCACTTCTACCCATCTTTAAACAGACCTTAACATTGTAAAAGGCAGTTTGCATGGATAATCTCATTTGATCCTTGTAACAGACCTGTTTACCAGGTAATATAGGTATTATGGTCTCTACCCTAGTACAGATCATCCTTACCTCTCAACTAGAATATTTCATCAGGCTTTGAATTTGTCTACTTTTTACCTAGTATTTTCCCTTTGCAATTTACCAACTATACAGCTATGAAAGTTGCTATTATTAAACACAGATCTGACTATATTCTCCCCTTCGCTGCCTCCCCCCACTCACAAATCTTCAATGGATCCCAATTGCCTTAACAATAAAATACAAAATTCTAAACCAGGCATTAAAAAATCCTTCATATTATGGTTCCTACCCACCTTTACAGTATAATTTCATGTAACTCTCTCCTATGTTTTCTCCATTTCTAGTCAATTGGACTGCTACCTAGCTGTTACTTGTATATGCCACTGCATCTGCCATATCTATTCCTTTGTACCGATAATCTCCTCTTTCTGAAATGGATTCTCTCCTCCTTTCTGCCTCATAGAATCCTTGGCATCTTTCAGAGCTCAACTCAGGTGACACCTATAAAAGGTCCTATATTGTCTTTGTCATCTTATCCACAGAGTAGCATAGTGCCATGTAGACAGTAAGTGTTCAGTAAATGTTTGATTGGATTATCATTTTTCCCACTTTTCAAAGGAGAAACCTGAAGCTCACAGAATTGAAATATTTACTTAAAGTTATTTATTGTGTTCTTCTTCCTGAGTCTGAATCCAACCTCAGATATTTACCAGCTGTGTGACCCTGGGCAAGTAACTTAATCCTGTTTGCTTCATTACCTAGTCTGTAAAATGAGTTGGAGAAGGAAATGGGAAACTACTCTGGTATCTTTGCCAAGTAAACCTCAAATGGGATCATGGAGTTATACACTAATGAAAAATGACTAAACAACAACAGTCTATATGTGTATACTTCTATTTGTAATATACATGTCATATATACTACACATACATATGGAAAGCAGCATAGTAGAATAGGCAGAGAATTGGTCTTTGAGTAGTTTTCCTAAATCTCAGGTGCAGCCCTATCACCCTTCTACTCAAGAAGCTCCAGTGGTTCTCTCTTGCCTCCAGAACCAAATACAAAACCTCATTTGCCACTCATAGCTGTTCACACCCTAGCACCCTTCTCCCTCTCCAGACTTCTTACACTTCACTTTCCACTGCTCTTCAATTCAGTGACACTGGTCTCCTTGTTGTTTCAGGAACAAGGCCCTCTCTCTCTTGGCTCTGGGCATTTTCTCTGGTCCCTCCCATGCCTGGAAGATTCTCCCTCCTCATCTCTGCTTATTGGCTTTCTTGGCTTCCCATCTTTCCAGGCAGCCTTTTCCAAAGTCTCTGAATTCTAATGTCTTCCCTCTCAATTATTTCCTATTTATCTGGCAGTGTATAGCTTGTTTGTACATATTAGTTTGCTTATTTTCTCCCCCATTAGATTGCGAACTCCTCGAGGGGAGAGACTGTCTTTTGCCTCTTTTTGAATTCCATAAGTTAGCATAGTATAGGAACTTAATAAATATTTACTGACTGGTCTTAAAAACAGGAACACCTGGGTTCACATTCCATTTCTGAAATACACTGGCTGTGTAACCCTGAGCACTTAAAGTCTTGGTTCTCTAGTCAACTCTCTATAATTATAAACTGTAGACAAGGCATGACCTTGCCTTGGAAGTGGTAATTTCCTTTCCCAGGGGTTCCATATATTCTGTTTGAATATAATACATATTTATCTATCTATCCATTTACATGTATAGACACAGACATATAAATATATCTAAATAGATACAGATAATTGATATAGATATAGATAGACACTGATAATACATAAATATGATACAGTATTAGAAAGTTGGGGTAGGGTGAAAGAGAGGGAGGCAGAGATTTGCCTACGGTTATATAGCCAACATCTGTCATAAGCAAGACCCAGATCTTTCTCACTATGAAACAGGTTCTCTATCTACTACATCATGATGTTAAACATATATATAATATGAAAAATCCATGTGCATATGCATATGCATATGTGTGCATATATGTACATATACATATACATTCAACCAGAAAAATTCCAAACTCATAAAGCAGAAGATTCATCTGAATCAGAATATGTACAGAAATGTACTTTCTCTCACAGAAGAGGTAGATTTGGAAATATTGGTAATAGAGGCCAAAGGATTACTACATTCTATATTTTCTTTTCTTTTCCCTTTCTCTTTTATATTTATAGACACACACACATGTGTGTGCATGCCTGGGCAGAGGTGGGGAAAACAACTTTTCCATTAAAAAAAAAAAAGGAAGCAAAAGGATAGTTCCAAAAAAGCACAGAGAAGAGCTTTTGGTGAAAATGAGCTCAAGGTCAGTTTTCAGGGCTGGAGGTTTCTATATTCAACCCAGCTACGTTTCCTGCCTTTGCTTTGCTCGCTTACTTAACTTACTAGAAACTTGGGCACAATTTTGCTTGTGTTGGCAGTTTTAAGGTGTGGATTCATGTAGGCTATTTACAAGATGCCAAGGGATGTCAAATCCTGAACATGTGTTTTTGTCCCACAGTCATTCTTTGACAGCAGAAATAGTCTACAGCTTATCAGATCCATTTGCTGATATTTAACATCTTTTTTTTTTCCAACATAGGTTTAGGGTGAGATGAATTTTAATGTTTCTTCATGCTGAAGCTGACAAAAAAATCCTTTAAACATTTAAATAGAAGAAATTGGAGCTTTACATTTTAATGCAAAGAAAGTCAATTCCATTTACTTAAAAACTCCATAATTACTTTCCTGCCAAAGAAACTCTGATTTTTAAGCCACTCTATAGACTTCCTAAATACTATGCTGAGATAACAAACTCTCAGCAGTGGTCAACCTTGACTTGTCAATACTTATTTTTCCAGTTGTATAGTGCTATGGGGTGGAATTGTGCTTTTTTTTCTTCATAAAAATGAAGACTTTTTAAAAAAACAGTTTTTTTATAAGAACAATTAATAATTTGACCATAAGGTAGTAGAATCATGTAAACCATGAACCCTCAGAGCTACACAGATTTTTATTGAAAATGAAATTTAGATCTGGAAGCTAAGAAATCTCCTAGTCCAACTCTTTATCTTTCAGGAAAAGTAAACAAAGTCCAGGGATGGGAAAGTGATGCCCTTGGTCATATAGCTAGTTGGTAGCAGAGACAGAATTAGAATCCAGGTTTCCTGACTACTTGGACAAATCATCGGATTTTCATTATATTCTTTGCTTCATATAAATGGGTCAAAATACACAATCAGAAATATGATTCACCATCTCAAAGGAACTAAGAGCTGGAAAAGAGACCTTGGCATTTAGAATCCCAGGACAATTTACAGCGTCATGAAAAAAATCTTATTAATTGATAATAAGAGTAGTTGGTAAAATGATAGCCTTTGGAAGGAAGGAGATCTGGAGTGAAGTTTCTGCTATTTGCCCATTTTCACACAACTATTAATTAAGAGTCCATGGTCGTAGTCCAGGCCATAGAAGTGGTAAGGGCCTGAACTACAGTGGTATCCAGCTGAGCACAGAGGAGACGATGTAAGAGTTGTTATAGGAGTAGAATCACAGGACCTGGAGACTAATTGGAGTGTAGTGTGAAGGGAAAAAAAAGTCGAGGAACTCTGGTGTTACCCAATGGGGTGATTGGAAGTACAGTTGCCCTTGATAGAAGGAGAGAGGTTTAAAAGAGGGTTCAGTCATTGTAGAGGGTGGGGATAAAAGGCTCTTTTGGACAAGCTGAGTTGGAGATGCCTATTATTCATTCAGTTTGGAATTTCTAATAGCTTAATGTCACATCAACAAAGAATATGCTGAAAAAGAACTACAGGATCCATAGGATATTTGCCCACGAATTTCTATGACGGCCAAGAAGCACACTCAACACTACCAGAAAAGTTAGATTAAATTCATAGAATGGCCTGGATGAGATGCTTGGGAGTCCCCCCTGAGAGCACCCCATCTGAATCACTAGTTCATTTGTCAAAATCCAGCAGAAAAGCCTTCCAGTGAAATCAATCTCCTTGTGTCAGGAAAGAGGAAATGGCCTCTATGAAACTCTTGAATCAAAACTCAATTTACTTTTGCATCCATGAGTAGGACTGACCCAAGGGAAGCATTGACCTGAGAATCATGAGAGCTCAGTGTGGTGTTGTAGAAAAACTATTGTACTAAAAAGTCATGAGGCCTGGATTCTATCCTGGGTTGGCCTGTCCTAGTAGCCTTGTTCATGCATGTAATGTCCCCATCTCTATAGTTTCCTTTGATTGGTGAGTTTGCCCCTCAATAATTTGAAAAAATCCCTGTGCTAGCAGTTGCTTTTCTCTCTCTCCTCTTCTTCCTCTTCTTCTTCAAGATATAAGTGTAATCCCCAGTAAAGTTTTACCCCAGTGCTTCATATTGATTTGAAAGAGACATTGGCTTTTCCAAGGTAATGAAAGCAAAACACAATGGCCAGGATGTCCTAACAAGTTGAAAAGACTCAGTTTAAGATTGTATATATTTTTGTAAGTAACAGCTAAGAGCAGAGATGATCACTGCAAAGCTAGCCATTTAGATGATTGATTTCTTTGACCTAACAACTCAAGTGGACTGCTTACCAAGATATTTAGGCCTTAAAATCTGTATCAGTGAAGTATTAAAATAAATACAAGCTATATATGTGTGTGTGTGTATATCCATTTTTGTATATAAAATATTTTTACATTCTCAGATTTTTAGTAGATGTAATAGACTCAAATGATTTAATTTATCTGCTACAGAAGGATTAGGTAAATATTTTCATTCCTTTCAGTTCCAATTCTAAAATTATGATTTCTATGAGACTTCGATTCTAGTCCTAGCTTCCCCCTGGGAACACTTTTTTCCTAACCATGGGTGTGATATAGAGTTGATAAGAATTTGGGAGGGTATACTATGCTCATACCAGGCCTAGTAATAACTGACATTTATATATATACATACATACACATATATATGCATATATACATATATATCTTTAAATTTTTCTAAGTACTTTCTACATAGGAACCCTAGGAAGTAGATAATTTTAAGTATTATTATTCCTATTTTATAGACAAAGAAACTAAGGTTCTGAGAATTTAAATGATTTGCCTATTATCACACATTTAGAAGGTATCTGAAGTAGCATTTAAACTCTGGTCTCTTGATTGCAAGGATCAGCTCTCTTCTGTATATCATGTTACCTCTGAAGCCTTGTTAGAGCAGATAGATATAGCTATAGATGAATATATACATGTATGAATATCTGTGTCATTTACATATATGCATAAATTATATGTATATGCATGTACAAATGGGTGCAAATTATGTATAATCATTTAGGTTAGACAATTCCTTTTTCTACAGTGGGAAGATTCTGTTAAATTCTACAAAGTGGGACAATGTAGTCGCTCGGGAGTAGAGAAATCCTCCTTCCATGGCCCTGTCATTTCTTCCCCTATAATTATATGTATTTGTTTTTCTTTAGTCATTTCAGTTGTGTTTGACTCTCTGTGATGCTTTTTGGGATTTTCTTTGCAAAGACACCGGAGTAGTTTGCCATTTTCTTCTCCAGCTCATTTTACAGATGAAGAAACTGAGGCAAACAGGGTTAAGTGACCTGTCTAGGATCACACAACTGGTAAGTAACTAGGTTCAGATTTGAACTCAGGTCTTCCTGTCTCTAGACCCAGTGCTCTATCCACTGCGCCACCTAGCTATCTTAATAATGCATATGCATATGCATATGCATATGCATATGCATATACATATACATATACACATACACATACACATACACATACACATACATATACACATATATATGTATCACTTTCATATGTATGAATGATATCAGCTACAAAGTGCAACTATACCTATCATTCAACTTGGGCATGCATATGTGTACATATACTATTTACATGCATATACACATATGAATGACAGGGCATGGGCCCAAGCCAAGACCTTTGCCCCTTAACCTGAAAATTTGGGTCCTATTTGTCTAAGGGCCCTGAGAAACTCCACCTTGAACTCTCCTTGAATTTCCCCACTATATCTGGCATTCGCCTAAGGCTATAAGCCTTTTATTATTGCTATACCTAATTCTCTGTTACCCTTAATTTAGCTTAGCCCTCCATTGTCTGTTACCTCCAGATTGCCTCTGCCTATTTCCCACCTTTGATCCTATCAAAATCCCATGCTTTTGGTTCCTGGCCTTTGACCTCTACTCACCCCAGTCCCATCAAGATCCTCCTTAGACTCCTTCTCAAGGTCTTCCCTGGACCCCTCCTCTAGTCACCTCAGACTACTTGGCCACCCCTAGATCCCTCCCACAGTCTTTCTGTATATAAGATCCATCTTGTTTCCATGAAAGTACTCAGATTCCTTAAGAGTCTAGCCAATGCTGAGATTCCTTAAGGGACAAGATGGTGGATTTTTAACAAACTGTTTTTCTTTGGCTGAAAGAAGGTTTGGATCTAATTCATTCAGGTAGGACCCACATGTTGTTATTTCCCATTTTGTATAATTAGACAGACTCTTCCCACTGTAGAAGAAGGAAGTCTAACCTAAATGACAACATATCGTTTATGCTCTATGCATAAATGAAGAAAACAGCGGATGCCCTGTGGCCTCTCTGCTATTCTTTACAGCTTCCAATATACTAGGCCCTGAGTATGCAAAGAGGCCCAATGCCAATAGTCATGCAGAGCCCTTTTTTTCTTGTTCTGCTTGGTTTTTCACTCTGCATTCTGGCAGGAACTTCCACATGCTAGGAAAAGCAGAAGAAAACTTGGACCAGCAGTTTCCTGGGCTTTAATTTCTAGGGCAAGAAGATCATGTATCTCCTACGACACAAAAGGGTAGAGGAGGCTGATAATTTGACTTAGATAAGCCATCTCAGTAGTCTGTATCTCAGTGCCCTCATTTTAAATTGAGAATAATCATTGTCTCCATAAAATAAGATGCTATTTTTTTCTTCTGAAAAGGACCTGTAAACAACCCCTTTATATTTTTTTTTATCTCATGACACTGTCAAGATTCTCTGATTGAGAAACAACTCACTATATTTTCTCTAATCATAAAATATTGTACCTGCATGGCATTTTAATTTTTTCCTCGAATACTCTCACTTTTATTATTTCATCCACATTCTAGCCACATCAACAGGTCCCTGTAAACTAGATTTCTTTATAGTGCAGGGCTATTACCTTATCAATATAGAGGACTCTCAGTGTAGAAAGCCCTTTAGTCCGCACAAATCAGCAAATTGTAATTTAGAGCCCTAGAATTATCTGGGCCCTGAAAGGTCAAACATCAAGAGACTTGCCATGTCCACAGAGTTAGTATGTGACAAAAGCACAACCAGGTCTTTCTCTCCCTAAGACTTGTCCTATATTCACTCTGTACTATATTTCATGGACTTCATAGAACAGACATTATCAATCAGTCAAATAACAAAGGTTTTGTAAGCATCTGATAAGCAATAGGCACCTGTATTAAGCTCCAAGGATACAAAAATAAAAACAGACAAACAAAAATCCCTACTCTCAAGGAGCTTACACACTGTCAGAGGAGACAAGTACATATAGCATACAAAATTATATATGGAATAAAACCAAAGTAATAATCAAAATAATAGCTAGCCTTTAAAAGTTCTAACTTACTTTTAAGCTATTAAAGCTGAAAATTTCACTAAGATTTTGGGGACACATTTAATTATCTCGAGAGAGAGGGCCCTAGCAGTTGAAGGGATCAGGGGAAAATGTCATTGTAGAATGTGGTGCTCAAGCTGTGTCTTGGAAGAAAAGAGGGGCCTAGCCTACGAGGAATGAGTGAGGAGGGAGCACATTCCAGGCTAGGGGGAGAGTGAGTGTAAGACACACATAGGGCAAGTAGGGCCATGTGTGAGGAAGAGAGAGAGGAGCCCAATTGGCATGGGTAGGAGAGTGTGGGAAGCAACGTATAGTGAGGCCAAAAAGTAGGAAGAGAACAGACTGTTATTTGTGTAGGAGAGTGACATGGATCTATGCTTCAGAAAACAAAAAAACAAAAAATATTTCAGCAGCTGTGTGGAAAATTAGCTGGAATGTGGAAAGACTCCATTATTCAGATGAATAAACTGAGATACAGAGGTTATATATGGTCAAGGTTGCACAGGCCATGAAAAAACCCACTAGGACAAGAACCAGCAGTACTTTTGAGATAATATGCAAACAGCTTTCCAGATCTCTCAAAGATATTGACCTTTCCACGGGCTCTAGGTCATGAGCTTTTATCATGGACTTACTCAATAACAACTTTTGGCAACATCTTTATCTCTCAATTCTCTGTGCTAAGGAGAGGAGTTGTGTTTGATGGTGTGAAGAAAAGTCTCATCTGGGATAACATTTTTTTTTTACTGCATTTAATCCAAAAAGTGGATAATTCACACACAAATAATGAAGGTTGGATTCTACCACCCTTGGCCTACTGGCAACTTCTCTGAAACTACTAGTTCAATTGAGAACGAAATACCTAGCCAATTTGAGGTAGGGCATTTTCAAAGCTAACAGTATAGTCTAGTTAAAGGTGTTATGTTCTGTCTCTATAGGATAACCTCTCTGTCTGTATAAAAAAAAAGTATCCCCTGATGGGAAAGTTTTTAGCCAAGTTGAAAAGTTTCAGACTTGGAGGCAGGGGGTTACTCCTGTTCCAAGTAGAATAAAAACCATTCTCTTCCTCAAATACAATTTCTTATCATCACTCTTTAGGGAACAATTCAGCAATCACCTCCCTTCATCTAATTATGCCATTTCTTTTACAAAAAAAGAAGAGCAAGACTCATATTCTTAAATAACACTTTAATAACACTTCCTGGCAGCAAATGGCTATTTGGTTTGCTCTGAAACAGATAAAACAATGCAACATAACTCAGTTATCTCCAGATCATTACTGCTTAAAAAAATTGTACATAGAATCTTTTCTCACCATCATCACTGATGGAAGAAAATAATAGCAAATTCTAAGGTATTGGTCTATGTTGGTGTCCTGACCCCTGACAATAATCTAACCAGCTGATATGTCTTTGATGATTTTTTTCTCATGAATTGTTGCAGCCCACTCTCCTTCCCTCCCTAAAAAAAGGAGGAAGGAAAAGAAGAAACAGGGGTTTATTTTGCTGAGAATCTGAACCATCCAAGAGTTCAAGTTATTAATTTATATTTGGCTCCTTGTAGCTGTGCTAACTCCCTCTTGAGGGCCAAATGTCAACCTGGGGTTCAGTGAGTGAAAAAGAAAAAGACTCATTACTTCAACACTTCCCCTTGCCCCTTTCTTGACTAAACATGACACCAGATGACTTGGAACATGTGAAGGTGTTGGAATGGCTCTTGGGGTCGGACCAAAGCACAAGCCTGGACATTCATGCCCCTTTTCACCCACTTTGGCATCTTTCTTTATACACATAGCGTTTTCCTCCTATGGGCATGAGTGGATTTAAAACAAAAAAGCACACATGTGAAATGGATGTGAGCACATATGTGTACTTGTGTGCGTCTGTGTGCTCACACATACACACTGCATTTGGTGCATGCTCCCTCAGGCAAAGCAAGAGATCTGTAAGTGGTACTATTTTTCCTATCAGCCCTGGAGAGCACTGTGGCAGCCCTGTGTGTTATTAATGGATAAAATCTGAGCAGCAGCCAACCCCAAGGTGAACCCTATGCATTTAAAACATTTCATCAGACAGCTAAGTATTTTTTTTTCAGAGCAGCGGATATCTCTACGGCCGCCACTCAATAGATCCCGATAGAAGAGAGCAATAGCTGGGCTCACTAATGTGAAAATTGATAGTATGAGCTCTCCACCGAAATATAAACAGCCCTGTGTTTCTTAAGTGTCAATAACATGGGGCTGGGCTGGTGTGAGGGAGTGTGGTGGATTAACCCTAGAATTATCTGGTAGCAGGAGGTGGTAAATATGAAATCTTTGCCCAATCAGCCAGCTGCCTGGGCTCATTTCAGGGGGGAGCTGGATGCTGTGCTCAGTCCTAGTAGATGATGACTAGACATTTTTTTCTACAGTTTATGACTACAATTGTCTCCAGGGGGAGACACACTGGTGAATTCAGAGAAGACTGACATTGGGAATAGACACCTTCAGAAAGAAGTGGAATGGAGAGGCTATAAGAATGTGTAAGACTTATAGGACGTGCGTACAATCAGACACACGTGCTTCCTGAGCCAGGGCAGGCTACCAAGTCAAAACCTAGTAATATGCTTTTGTAATAAATTTGACCCCTTGCCATTTTTGTCATATCCTCTAACTAGATACTAAAAGGCAAAACATTAAGGAGGGAACGTCCTAGAGTGAATAGTATATTGGACCTGGAATCGGGAAGACCTGTGTTCAAAACCTGCTTCTATCATTTAGTACTATAGCCATGGGCAAGCTGCTTCACCACCTTGGAGATTAATTATCCTATATGTAAAATGGGAATAATATTATTCACCTCACCAGATTGGTGTGTGTTTGAAATGTTATAAATGAGATATATAGTTCTGTGAAACTTTAAATAAATGTCAGTTATGATTATTAATTTTGATAGACAATGGTATGGCTATCTACATAGGCAAAGTAAACACCTAAGCACTACTCTGAATAATTTAATTATTCAGACAGTCTTCCTATATGATTGAGGAACACTTTTCCTGTACTCTTCATTACCCTTAGGGTACTTTTCCTTCTTTTTTTTTTAAAGCATGGCAAAGGTGGTTTAGGAGAGAATACCCATATCCTTTCCCCAATTGTCCACTTCAAAAAAGTGTAGCTAGAGTGCAATTTCATTCTAGGATTCATTATTGCCCCCCTTTCTACTCTCATGTATTCCTAGAGGATCTTGCTATGGCAATATTCACCAGGAGGACTCCATGAAAAATTAATCAAATACTGTTATCCCTTCCATGTTGTGACTTTCCCCATTGCAGTTTTAATATATCATAGATCAGGATAAGAAATTGAATGGGAATTTTGGAGGAGTTTTGTGCAAGTTGAAGATGATGTGTGAAGGCCAACTGAAGACACAGAAAAAGTTAAGAAAATTGAAAATGCATAAAATGTATGTGTAATTTTGTATAATATCAACATATTTTATCTTTTAATACTATAATATTCAAACTTCTTCTCTGATTTGAGGGCAGGGATAAAAAATTTTATGCAGATTTTCCAGATCACTGGGGGGATGGGAGTGGGTAGGGACCATACCCTTATCCTCCACTATGTGAAAAGTATAACTATACCCCTGTTTCTGCTTCTGATTTCTTAGAGGATGAAAAACCTAAGTACATTCTTACACTTGGAGGGCTGTGTGTGTGTGTGTGTGTGTGTGTGTGTGTGTGTGGGTGTGGGTGTGGGTGTGGGTGTAGGTGTCTTGAGTAGACAAATACATGAGGCATCACTGCTAATTACATAGTTCTAAGAATCGTACAACTTGGAGAAACAGGTTAAAAGGCTGAGACTACATAATAGGGCATTCCAAGCCCTTTTTATTGGTATTAGCTATAGCACAAACACAATATTCATAGTGCTGGTGATGAGTATAAATATGCCGGCATAGTTTTCAATTGCAAAATATAACGGACCCTCCATCTAGAAAACATAAGCAAAACATTTATTCAGACACCAGAAAACCAAATCCTAACATCAGGAAATCAAATCCATCATACCAACATAGAAGTTAATACACTATAACACAGCAGAGAGCCATACCATCCTTTAGCCTTCCCACAAACCAACACTCAAAAGCCTAGTCGTCACAGCAGGGGGCAAGCATGCACAAGCCTAGCTGTCTCCCTGGGTGCTTTCTTTCTCCCCCCCTGTCTAACTGCTCTGACTTCCAGCTTCCTGTGGGCTCTTCCCTACCCTTCAGCAAATTCATCCCACCACAACTCCATGTGATTACATTCAGCCTATTAAAGGGCAAGTTCTTCAAATTATCATTACCATTACATCAGTTAACTTACGTTGAATTCAGTAAGCTCTGTTTTGTCTGCAGAATGTTCAGACAGTGTCTGCTATTTTTCATTTGGTTGCTAAGTTGAATCTTACCTATTGGTTTGCTATATTTTAGAGAAGTTTTCTATGTGTCTAACCTGTTTCTGTCTTGCTCTTACAGGACACTTGTCAGTTCTCTCTCCCTACTCCTCTCAGGCCAAGCTATTTCAGTATGAAGGTCTCACTGGTTACATGTGTTAGATGATTTTCAGTAGTGCCTTGGGACTGAAGGATGTCCTCTAATGTGTATATTGTAAGCTCCTTGAGGGTGGTTATTGTCTTTTGCCTCTTTGGTATCCCCAGAGTTTTGTACAGTGCCTCATATAGGATAGTGAATTAATAAATGATAACTGATTATATGGGTATGCCTCCTGCTCCCTACATGCATGATCCTAATTTTTTGTATATGATGAGGGAAAGCATGTTAATCACATGTAAACTTCTAAGCTCCCTATAATATTTTATTCAGCATTTGAAGAATCTATGAAATTTTGTAATGTTTTTAGGTTTTTCAATTGGATGCATGAACTCAGATTGAAGCTTCATTCCTTGATCACTAAGGATATTTATAAAATATTTATCAATATACACATACCTTCAGTATTTAATCTGGCACATGGTAAACAATCAATAAATGTTCATCATCAGGGTGTAGAGCCAAGAGAGCAGAATAAAGACTGGGATTCACCTGGGCTCTCCTCAATCCCCCTCTAAAATGACACCTGAATTCTGAAGCAGCTGAACCAACAAAAGGATCAGGTAAAACCATTTTCTAGGCCAAAACAACTTAGAAGGCTGGTAGGAAAGATCTATTGTGCCAGGGTACACATGGAGCACAATTCAGCACAGGCCATACCTAGACAAGCCAGCAATAGTTCCTGAGGGTAAATTAATTGGCCACAGCTGAAGCTTCCAGAACTGTCAGATGTTAAGGGAGTCAGACAAGTGATCTGAAGGAGGTTACAGAGGACCTTTTGCTGGCACTAAGAATAGAACTCTACATTGCTCATATGCAGTTTCCAGTCATAGTCCCAAAGCATGAAGTAGCACTGGCAGGAGTGGAACCCTTGGACACAGTAACAGGGTGGAAAAGAGTACTTTTGGTTGTTTACAAAGAACAACACAGGCCAAGAGATCAGTGATCACACCTTTTCTTAGATCATACCACTTTGGAAAAACTGAAAATTACAGACCCCTCATAACTGGTTCTGAAAAGAGCTGCATGAAATATCTACAGCTTGGGACAGTGCCCTCTCCACCCCAGGAGCAGAACACAACTTTAACATAAAATTAAAAGTCAAGAACTAGGCTGAAAAAATGAGCAAACAACAATAACAAAAAGAACCTGACCACAGAAAGTTACTGTGGTGACAGGGAAAATCGAAACACAAACTTAGAAGAAAACAATGAAGTTGAAGCTGCTATATCCAAATTCTCAAATTAAAATGTGAATTGGTCTCAGGCCCAAAAAGAATTCCTATAAAAATCTCAAAAATAGATTTAAAAAACCAAATAAGAGAGGTAGAGGGAAAACTGGGAAAAGAAATGAAAGTTAAACAAGAAAATGATTTTTTTAAAGGGAATTAATAGCTCAGTAAAGGAGGCACAAACAAAATATGCTGAAGAAAATAACTTTAAAAAATAGAATAGGTCAAATGTTAAAAGAGGCACAAAAATCCAATGAAGAGAAAAAAATTTTAAGAAAAATTGGACAAATGGAAAAACATGTACAATAATTTATTGAAGGTCTCCATAAAAAGTGTAATTGGCCAAATTGGTGGGGCAGGGGAAGGGGGCACAAAAGTTCACTGAAGAAAATTCCTTAAAAATTAGAATTGGGCAAGTGAAAGCTGATGGCTCCATGAGACACCAAGAAACAATAAAACAAAACCAAAAGAATGAAAAAAAATAGGAGGATATGTGAAATATTTCACTGGAAAAACAATTGACCTACAAAAATAGATTGTGGAGAGATTGTTTAAGAATTTTGGACTACCTAAAGCTTATGGTAAAAACAAAAGGAACCTATATATCACATTTCAAAAAATTATCAAGGAAAAAAAGCTCTGATATCCTAGAAGCAGAGGGAAAATTAGAAACTGAAAGAATTTATCACCTACTGAAAGAAATCCCAAAATGAAAACTCCCAGAAATATTATAGCCAAATTCCAGAGCACCCAAATCAAGGAGAAAATACTATAAGCTGCCAGAAAGAAACAATTCAAATATTGCACAGACATAGTAAAGATAACCCAAAGTTAGCAGCTTTGGAATAGAAGTGGAGAGCAGAGGGGATTACATGATTTTGATATAAAGGGTGATACCATAAACAATTCAGAGAAACACAGAATAGCTTACCTCTCAGATCTATGGATAAGGGGAAAATTTATGAGCAGAGAAAGAAATCATTACAGAATGTAAGAAGGATTATTTTGATTACATTAATTTAATAAGTTCTGCACTAACAGAAAAATGCAACCAAGATTAGAAGGAAAGCAGAAAAGGTGGGGGGGTGGGTGTGAGCAGGGGAATTACACAAGTTTCTCTAACAAAGGCCTTATTTCTCAATTATATGGAGAACTGAGTCACATTTATAAGCATATAAGTCATTCATTAATTGATAAATGGTCAAAGAATATTAACAGATCATGTTCAAACAAAGAAATTGTTAGGTCTCTGATACCTCACGTGGGGAGGAGACTCCTAAAGAGGGTCGTTGATACTCCACGTGACATCTCACGTGGACAGGTTGAACAGATCCTCAGCTAACAGGAGTGCACGTGGTCGATCACCTGGAGGCAGACTGCAAAGGCTG
>CM053598.1:105419530-105451078 GCA_028646575.1 Pseudocheirus occidentalis | reverse complement strand
CACCTTTGGGGTGAGACACATTGGCTCGCTGTGGCGGGGCATGGCCAGGGGAGGGGCCCTAAGGGGCCCTGGAGAAAGGACTTAAAGAGAGGCTACTCGGAGGCAGGGGCAGTTCGGTGGAATCAGGCCAGTCGAGTCCAGCCAGGCCAGTCCAGTCCAGCCACACTAAGATAGAGGATGAATTCTCAATAAAAGCCAGAAGCAAGTCCTGTGTCCTGAGATTCTCTGTGCAGCTGTTTCTCCCGGAGTGGACGGGAGCTGGGGACGCCCGAGGTCTGTTGAGGTGGGTATAGGTAAGCCCTATACATCCTGACCCAAAAAGATAACCCTCACCTGAATAAAAAACCAGTAACAAGAAATAAATACTATCTTTGGTCACATAAAAATGATTTAAATCAATATTGATTAGAGAAATGCAAAATAAAACAACTCTAAGGTACCACGTCACACCTATTAGATTGGCTAACATGACAGTAAAGAAAATAACATGCTGGAGGGAAAATGAAAAAATAAATACACTAACGCACTGTTGGTGAAGTTGTAAACTGATCTAATCATTCTGAAGAACAATTTAGAACTATGCCCAAAGAGTTATAAAACTGTGCATACCCATGGACCAAGTAATACCATGAGTAGGTCTTTATCCTTAAGAGATTTTTTTTTAAATAGAAAAAGACCTGTACAAAAATATTTATAGCAGTTCTTTTTGTGCTGGTAAATAACTGAAAACTGGCTGAACAAGTTGTAGTATATGATTGTGATGGAATACTGTTGCGTTATGAGAAATGAAATGACGAGCAGGATGCTGTCAGAAAAACACGGAAAAAATTTATATGAACTGATAAAAAGTGAATCAAGTAGAACCAAGAGAGAACATTGTGCACAGTTAAAGCAATTGTGTACAATGACCACCTGTAAATGACTTAGCTATTCTTAGCCAATACAATGATCTAAGATATTCCAGAGGACATATGCTGAAAAATGCCATTCACCTCCAGAGAAAGAAATGATGGAGTCTGAAGGCAGAACAAAGCTTACTTTAATTTTTTTTCTCTATTTTTCTTGTGGGGAGGGGGGTGGTTTCTCTGTTTCTTTCACAATATAATATGGAAATATTTTTTGAATGATTGCACCTGTGTAATCTATAAAAAAATTGCTTGTCTTCTCAATGAAGGGGGAGGAGGAAGGTGGAGAGCAGAGAATTTGGAACTCAAAATTAAAAAAACTAAAGAATGCAAAACATTTTTTGTGATTGGAAAAAAGAAAATTTTTAAAAAGAAAAAAGTAATGTTGATTGATTGATTGATACATAAATAGATAGAAATATAGGGAGTGGTCCTATTACAGCACAGATAACGAATTGTTAGATGAACAAACTCCTACCAAAGTCAATAGAGACACTCCCTCTACCAATGTAAATAAGCACCTTCTCTGCAAGAGAGTTGCTTAAGCCCTATATTGAGAATATAAGTGACTTGCCCAGGATTATGTGTCAGAGGTAGAACCCGAACCCAGATCTTTATGACTCCAAAGCCAGTTCTCTCTACCCACTATGCTGGCATTGCCTCATCCCTAGAGACACAGATAGTTTGTGGGTTTATACTTTGAATCATCTATATAATTATTTCATACAATGTCACAGATTAATGATTCTTCCTAGTCTTTGACCAAAAAAAAAACTGTCTCTTTTTGGCCAACAGTTTGGTAATGAGTCTCACAAAAATATACTGGGTTAGTGTCAGATCAAATACATACAGTATATACTCTATCTCATAACTGAAGCTTTTCCACATATGTAGCACCTACCACAGCTTATCTTTCACTGACAAGGCCTTTTAGAACTCAGGATCACCATGATGCCGTTATCAATCAATCAACAAATCAATAATTGCTTATTATGCACAACACGCTCTGTCAGGTTGTTGGGATACAAATATGAAGAATTAAATAATCACAAGGAGATTATATGAAGCATCAGAGTGGGATATCAATGGAGGATATGTATTCATAAATTTACCTTTTAGAGCCTCAGACTTCTCTCTTTGGCCTCATGATAATATCTTAAGCAAAGTCCCTTAATGTCTCTTGATCTTGCTTTTATTATCTAAAAAAATGAAACAGCTCTAAAGTTTCATCTGCCTTTCAAATTTTACAAGGACAACTTGGCCACTCTGTCTTCCATGAAATACCTTAACACCTCCCTCCCTCCCTCTCTTATTTTCTCTCTCTCTGTCTCTCTCTCTCTCTCTGTCTCTCTCTCTGTCTCTCTCTGTCTGTCTCTCTCTTTGTCTCTCTCTCTCTCTCTCTTTCTTCCACTTCTCTCATCCTCTTCCCTCTTCTCCCTTCTAATTATTTTCTTCTTGTACCCTTCCTCTTCTCCTTTCCCCTGAATCCCCTCAGTTAAAGGCAACATTTTGGAAGAAATTCAAAATTATATAAAATACTACACATAACTACTTGAAGGACCTATGAATTTGTCACCATAGGAGACTCCTACCATAGACTTGTCCAATGCTACCCAGTTCATGTCAGAGGTAGAATTTGAAACTGGATTTTCTAAACTCTGTTCTACACTAAATCTCTGCTATGCAAATAAGATATTTACTTCATCTTGTTCATTTGTAATATAAACTTTTCTATGGTGAAAACCTTATCTGATGTTCTAAAGCCCAAAGTTATGTTGTAGTGACTCAATGGATCTAAGACAGAAGATGATGATTTTGGAAAAGTTCTCCAAGGCATATCCTTTAAAACTTATTCATCCCCTCTGGGTAAAGGGTATAGAAGAGAATGTTCTCAACCTCTTTAATTTTTGTAGAAGAAGAAACAAAAAAGTACCCAATTTTTCATAAAATTTCATCTTTTCAGTCATGACTTTTAAGGAATTTACTTTATAGGCACCTCTCTGTTGCCTTCTCAACTATGTACTTGCTTCTTCTGACCCCATGGACTCCTTAGCTCAAGTCCTAGATCTTTAGATTGTTTATTGAATTTTCTGTCTGCTTGTTCAGGCTTAAGGACCCTTCTATTTATGACTCAGCCTGGGAATCCAAATGCTCCATGGAGGATCATACCTAAGTTGAGAGTCCTTAACCCTAGGCAGTTTGACTGAAGATTCAGTAAACAAATCTTGGAGGACTCAAGATAAGAAAGCCAAACTGGTCAGAAAAAAACCATACCACAACACAGCAAAAGAAAAACAAAACAAAAAACTCAATAGCATTGAGCACCAATCCACTCTCCTCCAAGTCACTATCTGGGTTTTGTTCAAATACCCATCAGCATAAACACCTTTCAGACAGGATTTCTATGGCCCTCACTTGCACAGACATACACACACTTACACAAAGGCCAGTGCTCTCCAATCAAAGCTGTATGAACACCTAAGATAGCTGTTTTCTTTAAAGAACCTCTTAAAACTACTTGAATAATATGAATAATTTCGTAAAACCCACCATATTTGCAAAAGAATTTTATCAACATTACCCACATACTTTTATCACTTTTTCTTGGCTGTAATGACATAGCTACAAATGGACTTAACCTTATAGGCATTTATAATTAGCACACAGTTCACTGAGGACTGTTCACAGCTCAATGAGTTAGGTCTGAATGGTGCACCTTTTATTAGAGGTTGGAATAGAGTACTTGATCAACTAACAGGAACTATGTCTGTTAGTATGCCAAGAATAATTTATTTTTAAAAATAGGACCCTAGTTCAAAGTTCAAAGTTTGCTAAATACTGGATGTCAGACTATTACGATGTCCTATCACTGATTTCAGCACATTCTTACTGGAAACTAGAAAAGCCGATTTTTTCATCTCACTCATGAATAATAATAACTGATGTTCCAGAGTATTTTAAGATTTGCATATTCTCTCTCCATATTATTTTGCTTGATTCTCACAACAATTCTGTTAGGTTATACAGGGGTTATCATCTCCATTTTACAGATTAGACACAGAGTTGGGTTAAGTGACTTTCCTCGAAGTCACATAACTGGTAAACCTCAGGGTGTGAACTTGGAACCAAGTTCAGCTCTCTCTTGCTAGCCTGAATTTTTGCATTTTAGAATCTAAAACTTGAACTTTCAAAGTAGACAGGACAAACAGCAGTTGTCACATGCCTAAGGGTTGCTTAGGTTCCAATGAATCTGCTCCAACACAGGGGAAGAAAGAGACAAGGAATTTTTGGTGAGAAGGAGATGACATGCACAAAAGGATCTTATTTTCATTAAATTAACCCTCCAAATCCTAAAACAATGTACAATTAGATGACAACTCAAACTTTACCCAACTTTCTGTGTTATAGCCCTATTAAGTTATGCAATTATTACCTAAACTTTTCATATGAGTAAATGGAAGCCCAGTAATATTAAGTGACTTACCCAAGGTCACACAACCAATAAGTGTCAGAGACTGAACTCAGGTTTTCTGATTCCAAGTCTGGTGCTATGTAATTCTACTCTTCAAGTACCTTAGCTAGTTAGACATTTCTGCAGACCCTCAAGTAACTCTACTCTGGGCCTTAATCTCAGGTTGGGAATCAATGACTTATGGCATTCAATTGCATTTTTTTTCAACCCTAATTTTTTTCACCAAAAAATTATCCTGATCCCTGTAAATTCATTGCAAATCTGTAAAGTCAAAACCTCACTGGAAAGGTTAACACATTTCCATAATAGTGCTGAAAAGATATGAGTGATTATTTGTACATTTTTATTTTGCAGATTACAAAATAAAAAATACTCCCACAATGCAACTGCAAAACTGTCCACAAAGTTCTGAATGTGGGCTTCAACTATATGACCACATCATAGTGAAACAAATTAAAAGGCAAAACTAAATGTATTCTCTTTCTGAGTGTATTCCTGACTTCTCCCTCCCAACAAACAAGCTTTATTTGCTTTATTTTCTGGAGTAGTTTAAATTTCCATTATCAGATTGCAGTGAGGATTAAGTGTTGCATATTTATGCAAGGGAAATCTTTTGCAATTTGGTATTTTCCATGATGTAATAGCTAAAAAAGAGTAACACACTACTGCCCTCTATAGGTCACAATTAGATACTCTCAACTCCATGTGACTTTGCTGCCCTCCTGTGGCTCTCCTTTGTGGATGACCAATGCACCATTTTCTTGCCTATTGGTAAAAGGTGTTTTTACTTGTTGCAACCAAGCTTTTATAAATACCCCCTATTTTCTTGCCATCTATGCTTCCACATGGGTTAAGAAGATGAAGAACCATTTTAGTATTGGGATTTACTTAAAATGCCTTGCCAACACCAAAGCACTATCTAATAGGCATTATTATTGTTGTCATTGTGGTTGGGATTACTATTACTAATGCTATTATTTTTTTGAGAAGTGCAAAGGAAGTGCTAAAGATACATCTTGTTGTATTTTCCCATGAGTCTAAAAACATGTGAGTAATGGGTAAAGTCCATAGCTTTCTCATCTTGAAACTCAGATCACAGGCTCATAGATTCAGAGGTGGAAGAAACCTTAAAGATCAAATAATTCAATCCTTGTATTTTCATTTGGGAAAACTGTATATCACAGAAGCTAAGTGACTTGTCCAAGATCACGCAGGTAGAGAGTGGCTGAAGCAGGATTCAAGCCCAAGCGCTCTCATTCTGTAGACAGTGTTCTTGACACCAGGCTTCTCCATGAAGAATCAAGATCAGCTAACTTAAGGTATCTTTCTAGTCCTAAATGTTTGCTTCTATGATCCAGTTCTTACAAATGGTGAAATAATTTGCCTTCAGTTGTTTAGGTTCCACATTTATTTCACACTCTAGCACTTACTATCTACAATGAACAAATACAGTGTTTTGTTACTCATTCATCATGCTACTTGCAGGTTATTCCTATGCATGGTAATGACTTCTCTTTAGCAGCATTTTCTCCACTTGTATGTGCATAGAGATTGTGCTTGGGTTTTGGCTAGAACCAATTGTGTACAATTGTGACTGCAATTTTGCTTTGTCATATTTGACAACAATCCTCCAAAACTGCTGCCAGCTTCTATCCTATATCCTATGTTCATTCTTCTGATATACTAAAATTAACCCACACTGTTTTCTTCTTATTACATCTTTGACCTCAGGTTTTCTCTTTACATCTGTGAAATAAAAGGTTAGTTTCTAAGACCCCTGCCAGGACTAGCTCTTTGATTTTATGGTCATACAAGATAAATACATGCTTTCTTTCCCATCTTTGGATATACTTACAAAAAATTATAGGTGAGGGTTCTGGTGGAGAGATGATATTAACATTTTATTAAAAACAACAGTGACAATAATATTAATCAAATCCCATTCTTATACTGTTTTAATGTTTATAAAGTAATTTTCTCATTAAAAAGTCATGTGTTTTCAACATTATAAGTGAAATATAGGTATAGGTAAGTTAAGGTGACAACAAGAATTTGAACTCTAGTTTCCTGAATATAGGACTAGTACTCATTCCACTACCCCAGGGTGAATTTTATAAAACATCATCAATTGTGACAGAAGATTATAAAGGAATATTAAGATGTTCAGTAATGTCTCTGAATAGGGACAAAGGAAGATGACCATAGCATAAGGATAGTGATGGCATTAAACATTTTGGCATTTAATGGTAAAAATGATGGATACTCTGTGAAGATTCTAATAATTGTTCCTTTCTCTTGTATCCATCATGCTGTAAATATCATGTCTACATAAGAAAGAGCACACAGTAGCTTGGAATAGACAACAAGATCATCCTGAAATACCTTGGTCAGTATCTCATTGCTACAGAGAGCACCAATATTCCATAACTTCTTCTACCTTCATTCTTGCTGTAGATATTAAATAATCTTCCAGAATCTAGATAGCTCATTTTGTGTGATCCCTCTATAAATAAAGTGCTCTTTGATAGTTCTGAATATAGGCTATTATAGCAAAAGATACCTGTTTCTAAAGAGATGAGCTCAAGGAACCTTTTTGAAAGTCTTTTCTAAAACTTTTATTTATATTGTGCGTTGATCAAGAGGGAAGACTGCTAGACAGAGTGAGAAGTGACTTTGATAGTTGAGCACCAATTTTGAATTAAGTACAGATTCTCATATTACCTACATGAAGATGAAACTTCATTTCTTATGATCCTGACCTGCTCAACAACTTCCTTCACTGAGTCATTCATTTAACAAATATTTATCGTGTACCTACTATGTGCTTGTCAACGCTGGAATTACAAGGAAGAGTAAAACCCAGTCATAAAACAATGGAGGTATTTTTCATCCTCAACTAATTTTTCCTATTTGTGTTGTTTAGGTTCTTCTTTAGGAATGATCCTAGATTTCATTAAGGAGGATCTAGTAATGATTGAGGCAATCATCACAATATAACCTGCAAATATTTCAAGGACTAAATCATTTATAAGGAATCCCACTTCTATTTTTATCATGAATACCTTTGATAAATATATGCAGACTTCCTTTGTACCACATCTGAAACTAGAAATTGCATGGGGCTTGAAAAGGGTCTATGTTTATATCTACTAAGGGACGTTACAAAGGATATTATCAAGGAAATGTTTGATCATAAAAGAAGGTAGGACTGTCATGTAGGGAGAAAGAAAGATAAAGTTAGATAGGCTGAATGCTAAACTAGTACTCACAAACTATCAAAAGATCTCCCACATATAGGAAACCATAAGCAAGACTCACATAACATCCATGAACATAGATATATAGCTGAAATAAACCTTAGTAGGCCATCTATGGCACAACCCCTTCATTTTATAGATAAAGGGAGGCCCAGATAAACTGAGATACATGCCCAAAGGCAGAGAGATAGAAGATAATGAAGTCAAAATCTGACTCCAGATCTTCTGACTCCAAATTCAACAGATGCAAAGAATGGATAGATTGTGAGAGCACTGCATTGGTTGAGGGAATACATCATCACATTTCTGTGAGGAAAAAACAAATGGGAGAGGTGGAAAGGGAAATTAACCCAAATTAGTTGGAAAACAGTCTCATAAACTTAAGCCAGTGTTCATCGATTTTCATGGCCTGCCTTGCTTAACTGACTTACAGAGGCAAGGCAGGAGGACTACAAAAAGGAATTTATGTGTATTTAGAGAATATTCAATTAAGTAACAGCTCCCCCTATTGATGGAGGGATTAGTAGGACCAACACAATTACTGATGATCCATGTAAAAATTGGCAAGATCCCCATCTCTAAAATGCTTGCAAAGACAAGTTGATGAAACGATATATGGTCTACTGAATTTGACTTTCACAAGAGAGAAGTTAGGGGTAGGGTTGTGGCTGCACTGAGTACCTCCAATTCTATCCAAGGACAAATGGGGGTGCAATATGTACAACACAGACACTTTTACAAGCTTCTCCCTTCCAACAAGTCTTTAAAAATGCTGATCCGAGAGACTTAAAAGCAACTCACTCGAGACTCATTTTCAGTATGGCTAAAGTTCTGAAACCCAGACTGCAAAATCTCAGCAAGCAGCTGGGTTCCTAATTAAAACAAATCGTTAATAGATTTAGCAGGCCAAATTTATGCTTTTCAATTAAAAACACTATTGCATTTGGTGTATCTGCTCATGTGTATATATGTGTGTGAGTGAGTGTGAGTGTGTGAGAGGAGGCAAAGCAAAACAAATGAACAAGGTTATACAATGGGAAATACTTGGGGTATTCCAGAATGTAAGCTACTGCTACACGGGGTAAGTCAAAACTAACCACAAAGATTAATTGAATCAATTCTTAATTATTTGAGTAACTTCCTTTAGTCTAAATATGTTTCCCTTCTACTAATAGTACTTATATACTGCAAACCCTTAAGTCTTTATATTACTATTTTGTGAGACTTCGCTGCTTTCAACCACGTTAAGTGATAGAAAAACCGTGTGGTGAGCGGTATTCCACAAGGCCATCCATGAGGTCGGTGAAAGAGAACCTTCTTTATAGGGCCCAATTAAACTTGTGTACCTGCTAGCAACCTGTGCCTCTATGTGAATGAAACTAATCTAAACAATATTTACTTCATAGCTACACGGTGTCACTGAGTATTTTGGGCAGTAATCTGTTTTGCCCATCATAGAACAATTAGCTCCCTACTAACCTATGAGATCAGGCTCCACCTACCATATCCTTCTCTCTGACCTACTTAACTTGTATTGCTTCTGTGCTGTTTGGCACCAAAACAAACAAATAAATAAATAAATACAGAACGGAATGCAAATTTGGATTACTAACCTTTATTAAGAACAAATTACCAAGCCTACTTTAGACAAATCAAAAGCAGTAGAGGACAATAGGAAGAAGGCTGGATTAAGATCAAAGACCAGGGGCAACTAGGTGGCACAGTGAATAGAGCACTGGCCCTGGAGTCAGGAGGACCTGAGTTCAAATTTGACCTCAGACACTTAACACACACATGCACAAAAACTAGCTGTGTGACCTTGGGCAAGTCACTTAACCCCAACTGCCCTCCAAAAAGCAAAAAATAAAAAATAAAAAAAGAGTCAAAGACAAGCAGCTATGTAGCACAGTGGATACAGTGCTGATCCTGGAGTCAGGAAGACTTGAGTTTAGATCTGGTCTTAGATAATACCTGAGGAAACCACTTAACCTGTCTACCTTAGTTTGTTCAACTACAAAATGGAAATAATAATGGCATCTATCTCTCGGGATTGCTCTAAGGCTCAAATGAGATAATAATACATGTAAAGCACTTAGTGAGTGTTTAGCACACAGTAGGCATCAAATAAATGGTTATTCCCTCTCTCCCATCATTCCCTTCACAAGAACTGGGTTCAAATCCAAACTCGGAAGCTTTTGTGAAATTGTGGAGATAACTTCTCAGGGACTATTTCCTTATCTGTAAAATGAGGCAATTGTATAATATAATCTCCAAGGACCTTCTATGATTCTACAGTCACTGTAAACTTCCAATGAATCACATTTCTCCCATGGAAACAGAGCTGCTTTAAACAAGAATTCATCATTTTAGACAAAGTAAAGGAGGAAACAGATTCAACTCTTCCCCACTTTTCAGCTTCCTTTACATGCTGTCTTTCCCTATTATGATGTAAGCTGTGTGAGCAAAAGAGATTGTCTTTCTGCTTGCATGCCCGGTCCTTAACATCCTGTGTCTGACCTATGGTAGAACCCTTCAGCCTTGCATTGGTCTGATCAGCCACAGTTGGGCACACTGTACCCTGACCCTACATAATGATGTCATTTTGGTCCTCTTCCAGGATGAAGGACAGCAACCAGCATCTACCTCCCAAGGTTGTTGTGAGGATCAAAGAGGTCATATCTGTAGAAGCACTTAGCACATAGTAAGCTCTTAATAAATGCTTGTTGACTAAGAACACAGGAAGTTCTTAAAGAATATTTTGCTTTTGTAAAAAAATATATTTCTCCACTGTCACCACCCCCTCTACCTGGGAATAGATTCTTGTGATTCTGACTCCAGTTCCTTTGAAATTCTTTTCCACAGACTATCTAGGAATTCCCCTTTCAAGTTCAGTGCTATATTTGATTAGAAAGTTAGAAGACTACCCAGCATAAGGTTGTATGATCATTTTAAAAAAAATTAAAATGAGAACTAAACCAATCAATACTAAAGTACCAAATTTTTTTTATTTACAATCTCTCTGATGAAAGCAGCTTTCTTTAAAGAAGAAAAAAATGTATTTTGGAAATTGGCGAAACACAAAACTACACTATTGGAGATAGGCTTGTATGTTTTTTTTCCCCTTTTCGTTTTAAAAAGTTATTCTGGTAGATCAGAGGATAGCAGATTGTGGGGAGAAGAAGAGGTGGTAGGGAGTTACTTTAATACAAAAATGGGCGAAATATCCATGACTACTTGCTTAAATTAGAAAAATAAAATACTATTATTTGCTTCTAGTCTTTCTCTTGTGAGTCTTAATATTTCCCACCTTTAGTATTTTTATGTCTCTTCTCCCCTTTTCAATTCCCATGACCCTCCTTTATCACCTCTAGAAAACCAACTCATAAGTATGGAATACATTAGAATAGATAAGAAAATAGCAAGTTCTATCAGTTGCAAATACACAAGTATGGGAACTACTTTTTTTTTGGTTTTCCTTGCTGGTGTTTAATTCCAAAAAGAGGTGATAGCAGATTGGGCAGCTAATTATTTCTGGTTCTAAGAGATCAGAAGCTCAGTTTCATGGCTTTGACACCTACATAGGTTTAAATATCATAACGGCAAGCAAAGCAGTTTTTTGCTTCTTGTTTCAGCTAATCAAGTGACTTTGAACCTCACCTTTGATTGCGTCAAGTCTTTGTTGGAACGGAATACATTTGTGTTGTCCTTAACAGGCTGAAGGGATTTTGAAGACCTTCCCTGCCCTTGATAGGCCTAAGGTCATCACAGGGAGCCCATGGTGGGAGGAGTTTGCTGAAAAAGCAAAATAGGAAGGGGTGGAACAGGAAGGAGCAGAGCAGATTAAAGCTAAAACACAAGCTGGGACCAAAGAGAGCTAAGAGAGACAATGTTTGTGATACTGGAACTCTGTCTGTTATTCTGTGTTGGTCTTTCTCAGACAGAAGCACTCTGTTGATTGATGTTACTTTGTCAGACAGAAGCACTCTGCCTTTTGATTTGTGTTGATTTCTCAGAAAGTGAATTGAGATGATAGTGCTGGCACTGTGTATAAATATTGTAGCCCTGTTGAACTTTGTTTTCCTAAAAACAGAAACTGTGCAGAGCTTGGGGTGAATCAGTCCCTGTGAGCTGTGATATGGAACAGGAGCAGAGAGCTGCCTACTTGTGAATCCAGGCCACAGTCAATGAACACATGCAGAGCTGGGAGCATGAAAGCGGAGCCGTGAGGTTTAGAAGACAGTCTCCTGGGGCAGCTAGGTGGTGCAGTGAATAGAGCACCAACCCTGGAGTCAGGAAGACCTGAGTTCAAATCTGGCCTTAGACACTTACCACTTACTAGCCATCTGACCTTGGGCAAGTCACTTAACCCCAGCTGACCTGCCTTCCCCCATCCAAAAAAAAAAAAAAAAAAGAAGCCAGCCTCCAGTCAAAATGAAAGAGAACTTTACTTGGGTACTCAGTAGTGATTGATGATGCGGCAACTTACTGTAACCTAGGGATGGATGGCCTTTTTACTTTCTACTCCCCCTTAATGATGATTGGCTTATGGATGATTATCCCTTAAGGATAATTGGCTTAAGGAGACTAGAGTCAAGATGAAAGAAGACTTGATTTGGGGACTCTATATTGATTGAGGAGATTGTGACGTATTGAATGATATGTTTTGTTTAAGACTATATGGCCACCTTAGTAATAAGTTGTTATGTTATGTTCTTGTGAAGGTTGTGCTTTAGTTTATTGCTAAATAAATAGAGAATTCACTGTACTATGTGATGAGATCCTTAAAGTTATTCACAGCATTTGTCCTCAGGAGAGCTGCTTGTGATTAGACTTACAAACATCTACAATTCTCATGTTGGTTGGCACTGTGCTGATAACCCTGAGTAAGTATCACGTACTCCTTAGTCATAGGAAGTTTGAAAAAGCAAGCCACTCAAGTTGCCTGGCTTATTAACTTTAGGTCAATAGTTTCTCCTTCATCTACAAAGGATACATCATCTTCCTCCACTAAAGTCTTACTCTAATGTTTCATTGTGCTGTGGAAGTCACTTTACTCTCTCAAAAAAATAAACTAGTTGCTTTTATCAAGCTGTATCAAGGATAAGTAAAGGCTGAGTGATGGACTCAGTGTGGACTCTATTATTTGAGGGCCTAGCTAAGTTCAGAGAAATCCATTACTTGAAGGATGAGCAACCAGTGAGGAATATTTGGGGGGGAAGAATCCCAAAATTCATTCCCATTAAATTCATAATATTAAGGGGGCGGCTAGGTGGCGCAGTGAGTAGAGCACTGGCCCTGGAGTCAGGAGGACTTGAGTTCAAATCCGGCCTCAGACACTTGACACACTAACTAGCCATGTGACTTTGGGCAAGTCACTTAACCCCAACTGCCCTCCAAAAAGGAAAAAAAAAGACTATATATTAAGGACAAATTGAGATGCAACCCTTATAAGAATAGGGAATAGTCACATAGGTGAAGCATTAAGTCTAAAAATGTTAACCTACTGATCCAGTACTATATGTTTCAGAAAATAGATTCCTAAGCAACATTTCCCAAGTATGCCTTTGGCATATATCCTGGATAATCTTACTTTCCCAGTGTCCATCAGGACTGCGGAGATGACTTAAGTAGTGGCTACATCTAGGAGTCAATCTAATAAAATTATATTCACTTTCTTTGCCCTCCCTTGCCACTCCACTCTACTCTTTCATATGGTTGCAAATTGATATCATGTTAACTAGATGAGACTTGGTGATGGAGAATTCCTTGTCACACAATCTCCAATTCTGAGATTAGTTCAGAGATGCAAGAGAATTTTCCACAGGACTCTGTTACACTCTATGAATGCTTGACTTTCGAGGCAGGCAGCTGCATCAAGCCAGAAAAAGACTGCAGCTGGCCATGGCAGTGAATTACTCCCAGGCCTATAAAAGAGCATCAGGACATTCTCTTGATGCTGGCATTCAGTGAAGTAAGTGCTACATGAGCCAGCCCCTGGATTTTTGTGACAGACCATATTGTGAGCAGAAAGAGTAGTTAGTTAATTCAAGTATATGCCAATAGAGTGACAATGAGTCAGTGTGTTATGAATGAGTAGGGGTGTTATTTGGGTGCCAATCCTCGGAAAACTTGAGGATACACTTGGGACTTTAAGTCCAGGTCCCTGGATGATTTTCAAATATAGAAAAAGTAAGTACTTGAGCCAGGAGAAACACCTTGGCCCTCTGAGTCCTGAAACTGAATAAAGGTCACTAATGGTGCAACATCCTCATTTGGGGGATTGTGATATCAAAGCATTGGCAAATATGATATCTGACTCCCCCAGTTTTGAGTCCCAAATAGTATACACATTGAAAACAAGTGTTAAGGGATAGTGGCACCAGGAGAACCCAGAGGACCCAGATCCAGAGCTTGACCATTTTGATGTTGGTCTGTAAGCAAACCACTAGGGGTTTGGAAGGGATGATAATTTATTGCTAAGACCAAGCAGCTGTGACCCTTCTTCTGCTTGGTATAGCTGCTTTCCTCTCAAGTTGAGTATCCTCAAAATTTAACAATTTTCTTTTTGAAGAACTTTATAGTCATTAATGAGTTAATCAATAGACCATACAGAAGCAGTAAATCAGGATTATTATGCTTTTTTTTTTTTTAAAGAGGAAACTAAGCCTCAGACACATTGGCTTGCCCAAGGTCAAACAGCAAGTCAGTGAAAGAGCCAAGATTAGAAATCAGACTTCCTGGCTCCTTGTCCTGTGCTCAGGATGAAAAAAACCATAGTTCATTGACTTATACTATGAGATATTAGATACCTTTTGAAACAAGGAACAGATTCCAAATACTAGCTATCATTTCATATAGGAACTTAAACCTCGATCTTTCACTGCCTCTTAAAACATAATCTTAATGGGATTTATAAGGGGAAAAAAGGAACTGTCCTTTTTGTCAAAAAAAATTTCATTTGCCCATACCTATATATAGTGATTGGCCAAAGCAACATCTAGAAGTCCTTTTTTTTTTTTTCCCGGTAGTACCAAATAGCATAATCCCATGCCCTAAGTGATATCTCTCAATAAAATGATTTTAATAGCCCAAGCTACATTTGAACAGTTGCTAAGCAAAGAAAGATCGCTCAGCTTCCTTACAAAGTCACTGCAGGAGCAGTGTTCAGCAAAATGCTATGCGAGGTGTTAGAGATCATCAGCAAGAAAGAAACAAATTCTATTACAGTGTAATGCGATGGTCTGTAGTGATTTATTTGGAACCTGGGGAGGCAGGTAGGGGAGCACACATTATGATGGTTTGCATATTCTGAGAAACTATTGGGGTGAGGGGTAAAGGGAACATAACAAATCCCATAATGCTCTACTTGAGCTGGAGCAAACTCATTTAGTATGAGATTAGACCAGAAAGCTGAATCTGAAAGGGGGAGGGAGCGGAAGGCTATTGAAAACTATGAGATTCTAGTGCTGACTGTGGAGGTCATGTGACCCTGACACATAACTTCTACTGAGTTGACTATATCTCACTTCCTGTAAGTGCCTGTCCCTCATGCTCACTTTCAAGGACTTGGCCAATCTCCTTTTGTAAATAGAACAATGCTTTATATTTCTCTATTACTCTGCAGTGACTATATCAATAATGCAGGAAACGCATCTGTCCGGCACAATGAGATTATTTTTCTGATTTCGGTTGACAGTTATGGTAATAGTTTGGCAAACAATCTACTCCACCATCAATGACCGCAGATTACAGCTGTTTTTAAAAATCTCAGCTGCTCCTGGAAACTTGGAAGATTGATTGTGTGCCCAGAGAGAGACAGAAAGACATGCCACAAGCCTTTACGGTTAAAAAAAAAAAAATTAGCTCTTTTTTTCTGACTGTAAAAAGCTAAGGTAATATTGGGGGAAAGCACACCCTGTTGTGTACGGAAACAACATGAGGAATACAAGATGGTAAAAATCATTACACCTTTGTGTCTTTAGCAGCTATTTTATCCCAAAGGAGTCTTAACATTTCCAGGAAGATTTTCTAGGAAGCAAGGGGACTCAGCAATCTTTTAGACTTCTTTTTTAACTTGAAAAAAATTTTCAAATCAGCCATGTCTCATTTTTAAGAAATTTACAACAAAAATGACAGGAAAAATACTTTAATCTCTATATTATTGATGTCTATAAACACAACTCGGGTTTATTGATAGCAGTACAAAAATTTTAAACCCATATATTTGTGTATATCGACCTCCATATCTCTGCACCTATCTATATGTGCATATATAAATAGATAACATATGGATATGCATATATAGATACATACATATACATTATATAGGTGTGTGTGTATGTATGCATATATGTATGTGCATATATGCACATACACATATATACATATACACACACATATCCATTCATTCAGAGTTTAATTCCATGAGCAAAAATAAGAAAAGAACTGGAGGGAAGTTGCTTTTTGTTGTTGGCTTTAAAAAAAAAAAAAGAAAGACATTTTAACTCTTAATTGAGGGACTTAACATGTGGTATTCCCAGAACTGCAGTACAGACATGGCTATCTTAATTTGAAATAATCAGTATTTCAAATTTATTCTCTACCCTCTGTGCCAACCCCAAAGAATTTTTCTGGCATTTCTCTTTTATGAAAATAATAGTGCTGATCTTGCTCATGGCCTGTGACATTGGCACATAGCCAGTCATTGTTATCCAGAAACAACAACAACAAAAAGTAATGACTGTAAGTCAGTCAGTAACACTCAGAAGGTGCTAGTTTTCTGCCCCCTCCTCCCAGTGATAGGGCAAAACCATTTGAAACAGCAGTAGTAAGGGAAAGTGGTTTTGTACTACTCACAGTCTTCAAATTCAGGTAAGTTCATTTTTCTTGTGAACTCTTCACCTAGTCCCCAATTAGTATCCTATTAACCTCTTTAAATATGGAATTGTTAAGATCTTAGAATACTCCAAAATGGTCAATTAGCTACCCCATTTCCTGGCTCCGTCAGATGAAAATGCTGAAGTAGGTCACTCAACAGAATTACCTTGATTAATTTCAGCTATCTGTACATGGGCCATGATGTCATCTGAGTAAAAGGTGATTTAAATTTCACATGCAAATTTTGTGAGAGATTAAAGAAGAATGTTTGAGCATATACAACTTTAAGTTTAGGATGATTTTAATGAGATAAATATTCCAAACATTAAAAATTAATTCCACAGTGAACTTCTTAAACATAATGTTAAATTCATGTACTCTTCAAAGCATATAGAAAAAATATTATGCTATCAAATATAAATCTCTGAACTTGTCTGTATGATCTTGTCAAATTACATTATCTTTATGGGCCTCAGTTTCCTTCTCTGAAAAATGAGTTTGATTAGATCTTAAAGGAGCATTCCAGCTCTAAAATCCCATGATCTTATGACTTATTATCAACACCACCACCACCACTACAACCCCTCTCTGACCTGGACACATACACAGAAACATATACAGAGTTAAGTTGCTTTTTAAGACTCTGAGACACCCTACTGATATAAAATGAAATCTCTGAAAATGACATTTTCAAAACAGTGTCTTTACTAAACGTACAATATGAGTTGGAATTTTGATAAGTTACACTGCAAACTATAATGTCCTTTGTCATATATGTGTAATATAATGGTGATTTTAAAACATGGATTTTAAGTAAAATGAACCTCCTCATACTTTTATACATCAAAGCATAGTATGATTTCTTTAGGATAAGTGGGGGTGAAAAAACTCTTAATTTATGAAGCATTATCAGGAATCAGAAAGACCTAAGTTCAAAGCCTTCCTACCTCTGATGCATATTGGCTATCAATAGGGAAAAGGCAATTAAACCCTCTTTGTCCTGGGGAGGAAACGGAAGGGGAAAAGAAAGAAAGGGAATGAAAGGAAATGAAAAACAACTTGACAACAGTCTTTGTCTCATAGCAGACAGTGGACTAGCCTTGGAGGCAGGAAGACATCGACTCAAATCCTCTTGCCAACGCTTAGTGACAACTCACCGATTTGTTCCATAGACTTTAGGCCTAGAGCTGGCAGAGACTTGGACTTCTAGTCCAAACCCCTTGATCTACAAGTAAGGAAATGAAAACTAGTTAAAAGGAAGGATAAGTAACTTACTTCATGTCACACAGGGAAAAAGCATGAGAGGCAGGACTAGTGGAAATTCTTCCTATTGCAGTAAAATCACATGCTCATCTCAATCCTCAAGTCCAAAAGAGAGCAGAGAATTATTTACAATTTAGAACATGGTAGAATAAGTCAAAGCAACTCACACCCTATAATCAATAGCGCATCTTTTTCTACTGAATATTTTTCATAAAAATTTAATTATATTTTGAATTCCCTCACTTTCTTCAAAATCATATGGCCCACATTTGGCCAAGAACATCTAAAGAAGAAAGCCTTTCAATCCTTCAAAGATGTAATTTCATTGATAGAATATAAGCTTCTGGAAAGCAATAGACTGCTTTACTTTAGGTTTTGTATCCCTAGCACTTAGCACAAGGCCTGTCACATGGTAGACACTAATAAATTCTTATTGATTGATGTGAATATTCCCCTCTGTTCCTTAGTAGAGATAGTTTTTGTGAGTTTCATAGCTAATCATCATTATTATCATCATCATCATCATCACCACCACAAGCATCCATTGCCCTTCCCAGCTTAGTAGACCCTTCCAGAACTCTTTCTCTGCTAGCATTCCCTTCAAGAATCCAGACTAATCTCGATCCCATAACAGGGAAGAATTCAGAATGTTAAATCTGAATGTCTGCAGTGTATACACAGATATGTAGCATAGACATAGAGATGTGGAATATGGCCTGGCATACTGGCATCCCTGTTGGAATGTGAGATAGTAAATATAAGCACACATAGTGACATCATTTTTACACACGCACACACAAAACAACTATATCTTTGTTCTTTTCCTACTTGAAAATGTCTTTCAAACATTAAATTTGTTTACTCTTTCAATGTTCAGGGGTCCTTTACTAATATCATTTGAACAACAGATCCTGTTTCCAGTTCTAATTTGATGCCAAAGAAATCATAAATGATCTCTTAGCTTTAACTACTTTGCAGATTCAAGGACAATTACTGGCTTCTGGACTATGGCACGATCTGTATAACAGCATTTGCTAAATCTGTCTGGGGTACGGATTACAATTTCCTTTTAGAATGATTAAACTTTCATTAAACATTAAACAAAAAATAAAGACCCAGTCAGAGATCTCTCTTGGCTAAAGAAATCAGTGGGAGGATTGCCACCTTTTAGAAAAAAAAAATAAAGAAATAACCTGCCACCATTAAAGAGATTGAAAGCTGAGGGTATGTATTTATGCCATTGAGCCAAATTTAATGTTCATAAAGACAATGAAACTTCGGTATCCCAAGCCTCCGCTTCCAAGCTTCGGGTCAGAGACAGATGACTTCACTCAGAGATTTATTACTGAGGGGCAAAGCTTTGGAGTCTGTGTCAAGGTGGCCTCATCTGTCACCAGAAAAATTCTGCCATAATATTCTAATGTCAGATCCCACCTACCCTTGATCAATCTATCAATTGACAAACTTAGAAAATTATAAAGAAATCTAGAGCACTTTATTTCAATATCTAAAAAACAAAGGAATTCAGGAAACCAATTTAGGCAGAAATCCTATGCTGTGTTTTTTTTTTGTCTTTTCTGTATATGTATCGTGGTATTGTTGGCCACAAACCATGTTAGCATGTATATATTTAATTACTACAATCTAAGGTAAAAAAATAAGTTTAATTTTATAAGAAAAGAAACACAAGAATTTAGAATCAAAGATAAGAGAATGGCCTGGGCCTTGCCTGACCTCTTAATTACCACTTCCCTTCTCTCCCTTGTGTGCTATTTCTGAGACAGCCTACAACTGAGGGTTCAAAAAAATCAATGTCTCATAATATTTATTATCCATCATAGATGTGTATCAACACTATTGACTTTAAGAAAGTGCCAACTAACAGCCCAACATTAGGAAAGTCAGGTCTAATGTTTGTAATTTTATAGTAGAACCATGTTATAACATGCCTTCTTCCTACCTCTCTCATCTTTGAGCTATTTTGTTATTTGCCAGAACTCCTAGGGGAGGAGCTAAAAATGACAGGAGAGAACACTGTACTGAAAATTAGCATAGCTGGGTTCTTTTCTTGGCTTTGTCACCTACTTGTTGTACTTCTTTGGACAAGTCAGTTAGACTCATACTGTTTGGCCCCAGAGAACAGAATTGGAAGTAAAGAATAAAAACTGCAAAACTGGCCCTGGAGTCAGGAGCTCCTGAGTTCAAATCTGGCCTCTGACACTTAACACTCACTAGCCGTGTGACCTTAGGCAAGTCACTTAACCCCAATTGCCTAGCCTTCCCCCCTCCAAAAAGAAAAACAAAATTGCAGAAAGATTTTGACTGGATAGAAAGAAAATCAAAACAAAACTTCCTAACAGTTTTTTCAAAAGTAGAATGGCTATTTCAGGAAATAATCAGGTCCACTCACTAGAAGTCTTCAAAAAAAAAAAAAAAAGACTAAATGACCGCTTTTCAGAGATATTGTAAAGCAAAGGAGATTTTGACTCAGGTTACAGGGCAAATTAGATGGCCTCTGAGATTCTGGGGTACACGGATACATTCTAATATATAGTATCACAATATCATGGGATCATAGATTCACAGCTGAAGGGGCCGGAGAAGCTATCATCTCACAGATAAGGAAACTGAACCTGTAGAGGTGGGGCGACCTTCTCAGGGTCACACAGCTAATAAGTGTCTGTGGTTAGACTGGAAGCCCAATTATATTCCCAAACCAGGATTCCTAAACGAGATTGCAGTCTATGGGTTTTTAGGAACTTTAATCTTATTGCCAAATAATTGGTTTCTAAAAAGACATTCACTGAATTTTGGAAGCGCAGCCAAACTGAAGTCACCAAAAAGATTTCTCAATATTTTTTTTGTCATCATAAGTAACTTTTCTAATATATTCTTAACATTTCATATGGTATATATTTCATTTTATTCCATTCATTCCAGCCCTGGCATTTTATTTTTATTTGTCCTAGAATATCCCAAAGGAAACTAGAAGAACTAACTAACTAAGCAGAAAAGTCTGATTCCTCCGGTCCTAGTGGCAAATTGTAACTTTCTCACCCTTTGGCTCCTCAGGTTTGCTCCTCCCACCTTTGAGCTGGCCTTCCCTGGCTTTTCCATTGCCCAGTGTCAGCACTCACTTCTCACAGGCCATTGCTGCCCAACTTTCCGGCAGAGGCATTAAGAAAGATGAATTTTCTAAAATGAGGCCGACCAGTGAACTGTGATGGCAGTGTAATTCCATTACTTTCAAAGAAGTTGAGTCTGTTAGACCCATCCAAGTGTAGCAATGCTACCTTGAAAAGGAAAAAGATACAGCAGCTTGTGGTGCCGGTGTGTTTATTTGTTTCTTCTTTCTTCTCCCCTGTGTCTAGTGTAGAACATCAAATAATGGAGAGGCTTGAATGTCAATTTAGGAAGAAAGTCTGGAGGGGACAACAGCATTGGTTGATGAGTATAACTGAAAGGACCCCAAAGCATTTGACGGAATAAAACAAAGAAGTTGATTCAGTTTTTTCCTCCTGCACTTGACTTGGAATAAGGTTGGAACCAATATGTTTCAGTTCATAGCTGAAAAATATACAGATATGTAAATATATATGTGTATGTGTGTACTTTAGGAAGATACTATTGATTCAAAACATAGACTCTGGAGTTAAAGGACCTAGGTCCAAATTCAAAACCCACCTTTGATTAAAGACTACCTGTGTGATCTTGGGCGAATCACTTTATTTCTCTAGGCCTCAGTTTCCTCATCTGTAAAATGGCCTCTGCGGTTCCTTCTGCTCTAGATATATTATCATATGATCCGGTAATAAAGTCATGTTTTCTCTAAACTGAAATTTCATAGTCTCCTTAAAGTTAAAATTCATAGGGGAAAAGGTGGGATGAGGAGGGAGCAGCAAAAGTAAATATTATCAAGAAACTGAAATATTTTAGAACAAGAGACAAAAGAATGTCTTAATTCAATTCAAATCAATTTGAGGAACATTTTAAAGTACTTTTTTATATGCAAGATGCTGCATAAAGCACTGGGAAATAAAACAAAGATGAATTGGAACATCCCCTGCCCTCAAGGAGTTCATATGCTATGAGTGATAATTTTCCATCCCTTCCCCTTATTTTTATTATCTTTGGAAAGTTAGTAGATATTAAATATGAGTTTGTTGTTATTGTTGAGTCATTTCTGTTGGGTCAGACTCTTTGTGGCTTTGTTAGGGATGTTCTTAGCAAAGAAACTGGAATGGTTTGCCGTTTCCTCCCCCAGCTCATTTTATAGGTTAGGAACCTGAGATAAACAGGGTTAAGTGATTTGCCCATGGGTCACAGCTAGTAAGTATCTGAGGACAGATTTGAACTCAGGAAGAGGCGTCTTCAAGTCTGGCACTCTTATCTACTGCATCACCTGGCTACCCCATTAAGTATGAGCAATAGACCTTATTCGGTCTTGGCTTATTCTGGTTTTTGTTGTTGTTCATGCACTAAACTTTAGCACATGAGCCTTCTAGGGATCAGTTGATTAACAGAAGAAATCTCTGGTTCTGGTTCAATAATAATGCTTCATTAACACTCCTCACACTTGCTCCAAAGGAGAGGAATGAAGAAAAGAATTGGTCTCATAATATATAGACTCATTTCATATATATATATATATATATATATATATATATACATATATAGCATATTATAGTGTATAGTCTCTCATATATACTATACATACATATCTGTGTGTATAGACTCATATTATAGTGAAACCAGTGTCCAGCTCAGCAGCCCATTCATATTGCACATCCAAATCCTCACACAAGGCACAATGCCTTCTTCCCCAAAGCCTCTAAGGTCTGAAATATTGGAGGTTCATAGGATCATAGATCCACAGCTGGAAGGGTAGCTTGTCCTAGCTAGCTAGTTCAGCTCCCTCATTTTACTCAACCAAGTTCACACAGGTAGTAAATACCAGGAGAAGTATCTGAAACCAAGGTCCAAAGCTGGTGCTCTTTCCACAGTATTGTGTAGCTGATGTAAACTGTTAGCTCTCTAGAGCTCCTTCCTATTCCTAATTTAGCAATAGAAAACTGTCAACTTTTAATTAAAAGTGCAAGAATATCCCAAAGCTTAATGTGTAAATAATTACACTGATATATTTATTTGGCCCCTTTGAAAGGCTCAAAAAAAAAAAAGGAACTGGAAAATACAACACAAACCTGAATAGAAGCTAAGAAGCAATATTAAAAAAAAAACCAAGGCAAGCCAGGGACATACTCCCAGGGGCATCACTCTGAAATGCCAGCCTTTAATGATTTGGAAAGAAACACATTTCAACACTACTGTAGCATGAGTACATCAGAGTTATAGTCGGGAGCATTAGCTGGTCTTTCTCCTAAGTACTTCAGGGGGAGTTCTGAACCACTCAGGCCCACTCCTGAAGCTCCCAAGAACAGTGTTAACAGTGCCGTCACATTGCAGGGGTCAGCTGATACAACATATTACATCACCACAACTGTACCAAGGCAGCTACTGTGGGATTAGGCTAAAGTATCTGACAGCTGCTGGTAGATTATACCTCACTCTTACCACTGTGAGTAGAAAATGAACACCAAGTCAAGCATTATTGCTCTGTGAAAACATTACCTCCATCCCAGGAGGTTTTTTTCTTTTACCCACCAGCATTTTGGGGGAAGGTTATTCTTGGGCTTTGGGAATGGTTAGCAAACTTGCAAAGTTCTGTAAGAAAAACTTGGTTGACAGTGAGGTTATTTTAAAAATTGTTTTATTTTATTTTATATTTTTTTCCCAAAAATCAATTGTCCCTTTTTCTGAGCCTAAATTTTTGTTTGAGAAAAAAAAAAGTCTAGTCTCATGATGGTTATTGTCTTAATGTGAATTTGGTTTGTTTTTGCTGTAATATCTCTTGATCTGCCCTCAGGATGTTTGAAATAGTATAACTGTCTTCCAGGAGCAGGATCAAATGTTCATGAGAAAACTACTTGAACTTAGTGGACATTCTTAGGAGCTACAGAACATTCTTTAAAAGAAGATATTATTGAATGTGCTTTATGCCTGCCAGATAAAGGCTCCTCTGCTAATCTCTAGTCTGTTCTCTCCCTCCAGATCTTTTCTTTAACCCTTGACTTGCTAATACTCCAAGTTGACATAAAGTGATGTTGGGATGCAAAAATAGGTGTCTATGTGTACACTTTGCTCCAACGTAGAAGGGAAAGTCTTATATCTAAGACACATTGGAAGGTAACACAAATAAATTATTCCAAGAGTTATATTCCAATAGATAAAAGTAGTCAAAAAGTTTTTTTGTGTGGTATGACGGCAGCCATGTGAAAGGTTGCTCCAAATTACTGACACTGAGAGAAATGCAAATTAAGACAGTTCTGAGGTTTCACTTCTTATCCAGAATATATCAAAAGATGAGAAAAACTGAGAAGCCAGTTTTAGAGGAAGTATAGGAAGACAGGAACTGGAAATACTGTTGGCGCAGCTGCAAATGTTCTGGAAAGTGCTCTGGAATTATGCAAAGAGAGTCACTAAACTATTCATACTCCTTGATCCAATGGTATGGGTCAATTACCAAGTATTTACTCCGTCTTAGGTATATACTGGGTATTACAAAGTGTATACTTCTCAAGGGAATAAATGACAGAAAGAAAAGTCTTCTTTACAAAAGAATGTTCATAGTGATGCTCTTTATGGTAGCAAAACACTGAAAATATAATAGCTGCTTATTGATCAGAGAATAGCTGAACTAACTATGGTACACGAATGTAAAAGAATGCTACTGCAAAATAAGAATTTAAAACTATAAGAAATTTAGAGAAATAGCAAGATTTGTGTGAAGTAATTCAGAGTGAAGAAGCAAAACCAAGAGAATAATATGCACAGTAACCACAATGATACAGAATAATAATGGCCAACATTTATATAAAGGCTACTGTGTCCCAGACACCCTGCTAAACATTTTACAATTATTACCACATTTGATCCTCACAACAATTCTGGAAGATAGGTATTATAATTATCCCCATTTGACAGATGAGGAAACTGAGACAAATGGAGGTTAAGTGATTTCCCCAGTATCACATGGCTAATAAATTTCTAAGGGAAGTCTTTATAGCCCCAGGTTCAGTGTCTTGTCTACTAGGCACCTCTACAAGGTGCCTCTTTAAGTTTTCTAGCAAGAAAGTAAGGTTCATAGTGGGGAGGCAAGACTATCTATTGTCAAATTGTTTATTAGATTAAAACATATATCATACTGGTTTTGTTGTGCTCCATGAGCTTAGGTTCTAGAGAATGTTATACTAACTTCTAAAGGAGAAGGCTCTTTCCTTCCCATGGTGAACCTAGACCACAAGATATTCCAATGTAGATTATAACATGCTTATCAAATAGAAAAACATTTGCCTGTGTAAAATAATAGCAATCAGAATTATTGAGACAGACAACCTCTTGAGAAGGGATATGACAAATCACTGACAGATTTTTGGATTCCAAACCACTCATTCTACAGATCAAAGTAGATCAAAGAACTAAATGCCTGTAGAAATTGCAAGACTTTTCCAAGTTTACACACCTAGTTAGTAAGGGGATCTCTTTTTTGCAAATATTTGGGAAACTTGCATTAAAAATGTGTAGTGTTGAGCCAAGACGGTGGAGTAAGCAGTAGATCACTGTAACTCTCCCATATTCACATTCAAATAACCATAAAATAGTGCCCCCAAATAAACTCTGAAATAGCAGTACTAACAAAAAGATGGGGGAAGACAATCTTTGAGCCCAAGAAATTTGGAAGATCGGCCAGGAAGGTCTGTCTCACTGGGTAAAAGAGCAGCACAGACTAGTGTAGGAAGTGTCCCAGTAAAGCCAACAGCAAGCCCTGCCTCAGCAAACCAGCTGGAGATTCTGAGCCCCAGTGCAGTGGAGCAGGCAACAGCCAACACAAGGAACTCCCTATCCACCCTGTGCCCTAGCATAGCTAGGCGAACAAGCAGACTCCAGCTCTGAAAACCACCACATGCTTTGGTGTAGCTTCAGGGAAACACAGAAACACCCCACCTGCCTCAGCACAGACCAGACACTACCACTACAAACCCAACTCAGCACCAGGGAAGCTGCCAGACCCCTATAGCCTTCAGCAGCACCAGCTACCCTCCACCCTACCCCCTCAGTGCAGCACCAGACAGGAGGTCTGGTCCTCCATGGGCCTCAGGGCAACATCACTGCAGCCCCAGGTAAACAGCCAGGGACTGCAGCCCCTCAATGGAAATACCTTATTGGAAAAACAACTGCCCTGGAAGATGGACAATATCAGAATAATTGAACTACATGAAAACCATAATCAAAAAGGAGGACCTGGACAGCATCTTCCAAGGAATTAAGGAAAACTGCCCTGATATTCTGGAGTCAGAGGGCAAAAGAGGCAATGAAAGAATCCAACAATGACCTTAGGAAAGAGATCTCATAATAAAAACTCCAGGGAACATTACAGCCAAATTTCAGAACTATCAGGTCAATGGAAAGCTACTGTGAGTAGCCAGAAACAATTCAAGTATCAGGGAACCACAATCAGGATTACACAGGATTTAGCAGCTGCAACATTAAAGGATCAGAGTTCATGGAACATGATATTCCAGAAGGCAAAGGAGCTAGGATTACAACAAATATCCATCTACCTGGTGAAATTAAATATAATACTTCAATGGGAAAAAATGTTCATTCAATGAAATGGAAGGATTTCAAGCTTTCATAAAGAGAAGACCTGAACTGAACAAAAAATTTGATCTCCAGTACCAAGACCCAAGCCCCAAAAGGGAAAAAGGAAAAGAAAACATAAGGGATTCAATGGAGCTAAACTATTTATATCCCTACATAGGAAGATGATACTTGTCATTCTTAAAAAATGTACACTAACTGTACGACTAGAAGGAATATACACGGACAAAGGGTATAGATATTAGGTGAATTTGAGGGAATGACATTAAAAAATAATTAAAGGATAAGAAAGAGGAGTACACTGAGTACAGAAAGAAGGGAGGGGTAGAATGGGGTAATTTATTTCACATGAAGAGGCACAAGAAATCTAGGGAAAGATGGGAGGGTAGGTGATAGACAGCATTTGAACTTTTCTCTCATTAGTATTGTTTAAAAGGAATAATATACACAATCAATTGAATATAGAAATCTATCTTACCTGAGAGGAAAATAGGAGAGGGGAAGAAAAGTAAAGGGGCAGGGGGAATGTCAAAAGGGAGGAGGTTGTAGACAGAAGCAAAGCATAGGTGAGGAGGGAAAGAGTGAAAAGAGAGAGAGGACAAAAAAGGGAAAAATGGGATGGAGGGAAATACAGTTAGTAATCATAACCATGAACATGAAATGGAATGAACTCTCCTGTAAAATGGAAGCAGATAGCAGAGTGGATCAAAAACTAGAATCCTATAGTATGTTGTTTACAAGAAATGCTTGAAGCAGAGAGACACACACAGAGAAAAGGTAAGGGGATGGAGCAGAATCTGTTATGCTCCAGCTGAAATTAAAAAAAAAAAAAAGGAGGGGTAGCAATGCTAATCCCAGACAAAGCAAAAGCAAAAATTGATCAAATTAAAAGAGATAAGGAAACTACATCTTGCTTGTACCATAGATAATGAAATAATATCAGTACTAACCCTAAATGGACCATGTACTATAGCATCCAAATTCTTAAAGAAGTTAAGTGTTACCAGTTCATGACCAAAGAAGAGATAGAGAGCATTATAAAATATAGAATATAAATTTTTGATTATATTAAATTAAAGGTTTTTGCACAAACAAAACTAATGCCGTCAAGATTAGAAAGCAAGTAGAAAGCTGAGAAACAATCTTTACAGCAAGTGTCTCTGAACTAAGTCAAATCTGTAAGAATACAAGCCAATCCACAACTGATAAAAAGTCACAGGACATGATCAGGCAGTTTTCAGAAGAATATAACAAATCTATCTACAGGCATATGATGAAGCGTTCTAAATTGCTTTTCATTAGAGTGATAAAAATGAAAACAACTTTGAGATATCACCTCACACTTATCAGATTGTTTAATAGGGCAAAAAAGGGAAATTATAAATGTTGGAGAGGATATAGGAAAATTGAGACACTAATGCATTTTTGGTGAAGTTGTGAACTGATCCAAGCATTCTTCAGAATAATTTGGACTATGCCCAAAGGGCAACCAAATTGTGCATACCCTTTGATCCACCAGTCTGTATCCCAAAGAGATCAGAAAAGAGGAAAAAAGAACCTACATGTGCAAAAATATTTGTAGTAGTCCTTTTCATGGTGGCAAAATATTGTAAATTGGGGAATAACTGAACAAGCTGTGGTATATTAATGTAACAGAATATTATTGTGCAATAAGAAAAGATAAACAGGAAGATTTCAGAAAAAACCTGGAAAGACTTATATGAACCGATCCAAAGTAAAATGAACAGAGCCAAGAAAACATTGTACACAGTATCAGCAACATTGTGTGATAATCAGCTATAAATGACTCAGCTATTTTCAGCAATACAATATCCAAGACAAGTTCAAAGGATTCATGAAGGAAAATACTATCCATATCCAGATAAAGAAGTGACGGACTGTGAATGCAGATCAAAGCATACTTCTTCACTTACTTTATTTTTTTGTGTGTTTTCTCTCTTTTGATCTGTTTCTTTTCTCACAACTGTGACATATGGAAATATGTTTTACATGATAGCACATGTATAACCTATATCAAATTGCCTACCATTTTTGGAAGAGGGGAAGTGAGGGAAAAAAAGAAGGGAGAAAACTTTGGAACTCAAAATCTTTTTAAAATGAATGCTAAAAATTGTCTTGACATTTAATTGGCGAAAAATTCTTTAAAAAAAAAAAAGATGTATAGTGTCCTAAGTCTCCAATAATCATCAAGCCAAAGTGGGCTTTGATTTGGGAGAGAAATGTATATATTCTATTCTCATGTACCTTAACTTATTCATATTATTTGTTTTTATTAACCAAATTCAATGAGAGTAGGACAACTCAAAGGGAAGATTAAATATGAAATAATCACCTGTCTGTCACCTCTGTCCCCGAAATTAGACACTCAATACTGTACTGTCTTCTTATTCCCCAAGGAATGATAATATCTGATAATTTTTAAAAATATGTGCAAGAAAGAAATAGATACTCTTCCAAATTGGAAGCACGTTATAATAGCTGACATTAATCTATGTGAAAAATTCACTTCTCTAGGATCTTAATGCCTACCTGGTTCCCAGACATTTTCTTTGTGAAATGTGGTGATATGTCAACTCATTGTGAACTGCTAAACATGAACTAAAATTCTGCAGAGAGCCTTTTAAAGAGAATATTAAAAAAAATTATCTGTACTTGGTTTCCAAAGTAAATACCAAGAGTCAAAAGAGTAGAGATCAAAGAAATGAAAAGAGTGATTAGTGGACTTGACTGAGTTAGTTGCCAGCCAGTACCAAGAATTTACTATCTAACCTCCTAGTCATAATAGCACGCATGTATATAACTCTCTGCAGTTATAAAGTGATTTAAAGGTAATGCCTCATTTGATCTTCACAACAACTCGGGGAGTAGGGTGATGAAAGTATTACTATCTTCATTTTATGGAATGAGGAAAGTGAGGTTCAGACCTACTGACTTTCTTCATCTTTAAAAATAAGGGATTGAATTAAACTCTTAGGTACCTTCCAGCTCTAAATCAACTTCAGACAGCAAGTACATGGTAGGCTAAGTCTCAAACCATTAAATCCAAGGAAATAATAATAATAATAATAACAACAATTATAATATGATGGTGACAACTAGTATTTACATAGTGCTTTAAGATTTGGGGGGCAGCTAGGTGATGCAGTGAATAGAGTACAAATACATCTTCCTAAATTCAAATCTGGCATCAGACACTTACCAGCTTTATGACCCTGAGCAAGTCATCTAACTATGTTTGCCTCAACTGGAGAAGGAAATGGTAAACCATTCCAGCGTCTTTGCCAAGGAAATCTCAAGTGGGGTCATGAAGAGTCAGACATGACTGAACAACAAATGAACAGCAACAACTTAAGATTTTCAAAGAGGTTTACAAATATCTCATGTTCTCATAATTATCCTAGGCAGTAGGTACTACTATTATATCCATTTTACCAGTGAGGAAGACAAACAGAAATTAAGTGATTTGCCCAGGATCACACAGCTAGTAAGGGTCCAAGAGAGCTCTGAAATCGGGTCTTCTGACTCTAGGTCCATATTCTTATCTACTGTGCCACCTAGCTGCCTTTGCTAAAAACAAACAAACCAACCAACCAACCAACCCTGGAAAACTCCCTAACCCAACCTCTATTTGGACAAGAATATTTTCCATAACAGGGAAAAAAAAGAAATCATCCAACATTTTCTCAAAAATGTCCAGGGAAGAATACATTACTTCTTGAAGTCGCCCATTGAACTTGGAATAAGTAAAACAGGGCTCTAAACAACTATTCTGACTGGTTATAACTGAATAGGAAGGTTTATTACTTACATTCTTCTTAGGTCATATCACTGCCAACAAGAATAAGCAGCACTTAGAGGCTGATTGCTAGTAACTGTTATCCTGAATCCTCCTTTCCTGCAAGAGGACTAAGCCTTTGGCCGTGAGTCACAGGTTCTGTTCTAATCTCTGCACTGATATTTACCCACTACACGCTGCAGCTGGGGTTTTAGCCTGGGATTTGTGAATGATTTTTTTAAATTAACTATTTCAATATAATTGTTTCCTTTGTCATCTTAAGTATTTTATATTGTATATTTAAGAATATTATTCTTCACCAGACTTGCCAAAAATATCTATGACACAAAAAAGTTAAATACCCTAGCTTTAGAGGACAGCTAAATATTTACTCCACTCATAAAACAAAGAAACCAGTATTTTTTCTTTTTTTCTTTTTAGAGGGCAGTTGGGAGTAAGTGACTTGCCCAAGGTCACATGGCTAGTTTTTATGTTAAGTGTCTGAGGCTGGATTTGAACTCAGGTCCTCCTGACTCTAGGCCTGGTGCTTTATTCACTGTGCCACCTAGCTGCCCCACACAGAAACCAGTCTTAATCTCAAAAGTAATTCATTCCCAAGTAATAAGACCTTCCAAAAGGACAATATTTATATGTGGGTTCAAAGACATATAGAATCCATAACCACATTTAGGTGAGAATTTGTTTGTGTGAGAAGAGAAAAACAGCTATAAATTATAAATTAAATAAGAAATAAGAGACTAAAAGTGTGAGTGGTAAGACAACTTATCACTCTCCTTGCCTTGAATACACCCTGAGATTAAAGGCATAAGAATCACAGCCAAGGCCAAGTTTCTTTCAATTAATTGTGGTAGCACAGATAGCTTTCTTCACCATAGCAGTGACAACTGTTTTGTAAAGCTGTATTTAGCACAGCGTCTTCTGTCACATAAATGATCACCACTTCCCAGAGACCACTATGCAACACAAACACTAGTGAAGACATAGCTATGGGGGGAAGAGCCAGGATGGCAGTGTAGAAGCAGGAAAGTTTTGCAGCTCCCACACAGCCACCCTAAATACCCATAAAATATAACTGTAAACAAATTGTAGGGCTCCAAAACTCACAAAAATACAGAAAACACATCTCTTGCTGAAGGCAGCTCAGCAGGAGGGGTTCATCACAGCACGCTGGGAGCCAAGGCCAGCCCAGCCCAAAACCAAAACCGTGGCTAGGCCCCAGGGGGGTCAGGAGCATCCGAA
>CM053598.1:105398636-105419030 GCA_028646575.1 Pseudocheirus occidentalis | reverse complement strand
GCATCTCAAGGCTCATGACCTCAGGCAAATGTCTTCCCTGGGAAGGTTTACTTTCCCAGAGCCTGTACCTCAAAGAATCAAGGAGAGCTCAAAGAGGGGGGAGGGGTCCCCCCTATCATCACACCTATCTCTTATTGCTCAGAGATTTCTGGGAAAAGTCTTCAATTTTCTCAGTAGGGTGGATCTCAGACTAGGCTCAGTGGTTTCCTCCTAGAGCCATACTTTAGAGAACAGACCTCTCATTTTTGAGGAATGCAGCTGAAATATCAACAGTAACCTGTTGTCTATAGCTTTTATTTCAGAAGTATCCGGTTATTTGGAGGGTCACAGGACATGGTAATTCCCCAACCTGAATATAAATCTAAAATGCTCAGAATGGAGAATGAGAGGGAGCACAAGAAAAAGAGACAGGGAGAGGCAGGGAGAGGGAGAAGCAACGGGCTACCAAATGAAAGAATAGCAATCTGTGGGCTGAATTGGATTTTTTCAGCTTCCACTTTGATGTCAAATAGCAACATGTGTGGCTTGCATTGCTTTTGCATGCAAGATCAATGTCCAGGGGACTCAGGGGGCCAGCTTCAAGATGCTGCATGGAATGTAATATGCTGCAGAGAGCCAGATCACAAGCTGGAGAAGCTTTGGTTTCTCTGATAATCAGTCTGGCTGAAGATGAACACAGTAAAGCAAAGGGAATGTTGAAGTTTCTGGATGGTGAGGGGAAAGGACAGGAAAAAAAGTGTGCCTCTGCTTCAGCTAAGCTAGTGTTTGTTTACTTTCTTTCAGGCTCAGAAGGCAAGAGCTCTTTAAAATGGTGTAGCAATAAGCAAACGGTTGTGTAGGGACTTCAGGTGAAGGAAAGCTTAAAAGATTTGTTTCCTAGGGAATATTTAGTCAGATCTTCCCAAAGAATAGTTAAACTTGAGCTTAACCCTCTCTTTGCCAGAACCTTCCTGACCGTAATAATATAATAATAAATATTTATTGAGACAGAGTATATTTAATTATTAATACACATCAATATCAATATTTATTATTAATGTTGATTAATGTTATATTGATAACTATTAATAAATGATGTCCATTCAACACTGTAATTATTCCAAAAGAGGAAAGAAAATCAGTTCCTTTAAGTGCTGGAGGAAATTATTCTAACATTTTATTTTCATAAAATGCCACCCTGGTCCTTTGAGTATAGGCAATCAATGGGTTAAGTTAGATCACTCGCGTATGTTCCCTGACCCCAGAATGCTTCATCAAATGTACTCATTACTGACTGAGCAAGGGAATGAGTAGTTGTGCGCTGCAGTTTAAGCGCTGATGGGATTGTGTGGAAGCCCTAACGTGGCCGAGGTATTTAAATTTTGATTTTTGTAATGGGCTTTGACATGTTTCATTTCCTCCGAGGGAACACTCGAGACCTCTGAAAGTAAATGTTGCTAAAAAGTCATCAAGGCAGAATATTAAAATGCCATCAAATGAAAATTTCACTAATGCAATCCGGCTAGGGCTCCAGGTACCCGAGCGAAAAGGGGAGTGTCAAAGGTCCCAGTTCTTTTAGCGAAACATTATTTGTTCCTCTTCACTGACTGTTTCTCCAAATAAATTATTTAAAGTCTTATTTCTTCTTTCTCCTGGGCCTCTTAAAGTTCAACTATACTGAGAGGAGGTGGAGGAAGCGGGGGCGGAGGGGGAAGGTATCCTACCTAGAGAATTCAGAAACTCCCAGTGTAGTTGACATTCCTGGTAACGCCCTTCTCCTCCCCCACACTACTACCAGTCTTCAGATCCATCACACAGGTGAGTTCGGTGAGGGGTGGGGGTGGGGTGACGATTGCATTTACCTGTTTCAGGTAGAATTGATTCACAGCAAGAAACAGTCAAATCTGTCTAATGTGGCAAGTGAAACAAAGCATGTGATATAATGAAAGGGGATTTCCTGACATGAGAAAACATCCCAAAGCTTTTATACCAGGCACTCGTGTTCCAAAGACCTATAACATATCTCAAGATTTTAATTTTTAGGCACTTCCTTTAAGAGTTCTGTTTCAATTGTATCGTTCTATACCTCTTACTAATTTCAGGTATCCACAGAGGGAGAGTTTGAGAAGGCATAATTGGCATTTAGAATCGAGATTGCTGCTAAAGCTCCTATTTAATTGGGAAAAATTAATCGATGGATGAGAAGTTGAGCCTTTACTGTTTAGGTTTTGTTCTGGTATTTGGCTATTGTGGTTATCTGTTCCTGTTGGACATTTACAGGAAGAGGTTTTTGGAAAGGACATAAGAAAGCTGTATCACCTGAACTTCAGGCATTTTCAGTGTTTCCTATCAGTATAGAGAGAATCAATTGCCCTGTGTTATTTTGTGCTGAATGCTGTATACTAGGTGTAGGGGATGGGGTGGGACCTGGGATTTCATCAATATAGGAAACTCGTAGATAAGGAAGCTCCCTTTATAGAAGATGGGCATCTTCTATAGAGTCTTAGAGAAATGCTTAATATATGAGAGGATAAAGGACATGCTTAGGGTCAGAAAGCTGGGCTGTGTTAGAGGCATGCCTTGAACCCAGGTCATCCTGACTTCAATGCCAGCTCTCTCCACTATTGCCTGATGCCTCTCTTCATGTTGTTGTATAATTGTTCATTCCCACGCCTCTCATGTTTCCTGATAGGATTTGTGTTAATTCCATCTGATTCCCAAATGAACTTCAGCTTAACTAATATTCTAGACTTCAAAACTTTAAAGCCTCCAAGCCATTGTTACTATGGCCAAACAAAAAAAATATCACTGCTGGTAAACCCTCTGGTGATAAACCTTTTTAAAAGTTAACTGGAATGGTACTAAAATGACAAACACTTCAGTTCCATACTTGATATCTTTGGTGTACTAGGCTACTCTGACATTATCTACAAGAACACATGGTCACCTCTACACCACAATAAGGCATTATTAAAGAAGTACTTTATGGAGACTCTTAATAAGTATATATAGAAAGATAATAACCGTCACAATTAATTTATGTGTGTGTGTGTGTGTGTGTGTGTGTGTAATATATACTAACAGGTGAGTATATATGTGTGTGTGTGTATACACACACACGTGTGCTCACATAGTATATACTAGCTGGTATTTATTACTAGGACAACTACTAGCAAGTTGAGTTCTCCGAGTTCATCTGCCTACCCCTCTGCTTCAGTGTGCTAGGAGTATACTACCCCTAAAAAGCTGTAGGGTTCTTCAGTTATTGGCCCAAGCCCCCATTCTAGTATTCCTCCCACATCAGTCACCAGTGATTACTGCCCCCAAATCATTTACCAGTTAATTCCTCCTCATTATCAATCAATTAACATCAATTAGCTTTTATCAAAGGAGAATTACTGAAAAGATTAGCAACAAAGAAAGTGGAAAAATTAGCCCCCTGAAGTAGAGCTTATTTGTCTCTCTACACTTTAGTCCTTGGAAGAGTGATCTCAAACTTAAAAGCGGTAGCCATAAACATTTTCCCCTGAGATCAAGATCCTAGGACTTGGTTTAGCCAGTGGATGGGCTACAAGATCCTAGGACTTGGTTTAGCCAGTGGATGGGCTACTATGTTAGGTCAAACAAGTTGTTCTTTACCTAATGGTCTTCCAAAGTTTCAAAGTTCCCTCTCTGTATTTTTTTTTCTTCTGAAGATCTGGAAAGGCTAACAGGAACAGAGGAAGGAGTAGGGCCAGGTGTTCACAGGCCACAAAAAGAACTTAGTGGGGAGATAAATGCTGAGGTCTCTTCCTATCCAAAGAATTCCTTCCCTTAATGGCTGTCAGAAAAGAGAGATCCGTCCTGTTAATGTTTTTTTTAATGTATACCCAGGGCTGGCTCTGTTTTGCCAGTTAGAAGGGTTTCTGTCATCACAGAGTAAAGCCATGGAACAGTCACAGAATACCTGTATATGTTCTAAAGTAGAGGGCTGAGCACACCAATATGCTTTTTCAGAAGCAGACTCCCCAAGGACCCATATAAGTTGTAATGAGGAAGAGCAGATAATGTTTACTTAAGGTCCTGGGCCCTTGTCTGCCAGGCCGCTGTTACCTATAAATAAATTGTATCATTGATCACAGTATGTATAACTTCAGGTCTGCTTCTGTATATTATGGTTTCAGGTAAAATATCAGTAGTTTTTTAATGTCTAGAATCAGAATTACCAGCTTTACTCTCCACTAAAATTAATCTTCTAGTATAAATCTTTATATACAAGGAAATTGTACAGTTGGGATAATCAACCAGATAATTCTGATACAAAATCCTTTTGTCTGAAATATTTGGATCATTCTGACAAAAACAAGCGTCTTCCCCCATCTTTGAAGTGAAGAGTGATGTTTCATGTATTAAAACGACTTGGAGTAATTTAAAGTGCTTTGTAAGTAAGACAGAGCAATTGGAGAAATCTTGTATGATTGTAGTAATGGCTAAGCTAATTAGCTGGGTTTTTCTTAAAACACATAAACACACAAAGATATCTGTGAAATATAGTTACTAGAATTGGCAACATCTTGGATAGAATATTGGATTTGGAATCAGGAACAACAAAGTTCTAGTCTTTCCTGAAGCACTTACTAGCTGTGTGACCTTGGGCAAGTCATTTAACTTTTCTCACTTTCATTTTCCTCATCTGTAAAGGGGGGGAAATAGAAATGCATATCTCATAGGGTTGTTGTCAGGATCAAAAGGGATAAAATATGTAAAGCACTTTGCAAAATTGAAAGCCCTATATAAATGCTAATTATTATGTATAATGTCATACATTATATATAACAACAACCTCCGTTTATTTGGAGTCCACTAATTTAGAATTTGTTGTAATTTCATTTGGGACTGAACTACAATTTAGCATTGAAAAAAGTTAGCTAAATGAATGGATAGCATAAAAATATTGCATTATAGGGGTCATATTTATCTTACATAAAGGAACTCCTTAATTTTAAGGACATTTTCCTGGATAATTCAATTAAAAACATTTATGAAGTACCTATCATAGCTGATAGAAATTGAAGAAGGTAAAAATAAAAATAAGTCCTTCATTGGAGGAGTTTAAAATCAAGTAAGGAAGAGATAATGATCACAAATAACCATTCAGTAAGGGCAGGAGGTACAAAGTACTATTTACATACATTATCAATAATAATTCTATTGATGCTATTTCACCTTTTTGTGGTGTATGAAGTTGAGCAAATGACTTTGCATATATTATGTCATTTGATCATCACATCAGCCTTGTCAGAGAGAGAGAGACTGTTATTATCTTTATTTTTGGTTGCTTCATTCTTGTCCTTTATTTTCCAGGATGACCAAAATTACATCACTATGTTAGAGGCAAGTTCTGTGCATCTAACTATGACTGATCAGACTAATATGAGCTTGGAGTGCTCTCCTACAGGTCAGGCACAAATAGTCCAAGTGATCATTTGGGATGGATTCTCTAAATTTGCACAACTCACATTTCTTTTGAGCTGCTACAATTCTGCTTTGCTCATAGAGCACAGCTCCTTCTCTGATGTGGCCACACCATGCTGGGCTTTGCCAGTGCCTCCCTTGTCACACAATCAGTTCCAAAGTTCTTCAGAGAGACCTTGAGAGTGTCCTTGTATCACTTCTGACCACCATGTGGGTGTCTTCCTTGCATGAGTTCTGTGTAAAAAAAAAAAAGTTCTCTGCCCTCTTTTAGGCAAACAAGAAAACTGAGGGCTGAAAGAGATTAAGTGATTTGTCCATGAACAGAGATAGTAAGAATCTAAGTTATATTTGCACTCAGTTCTTTGCGAATCTAAGTTCAGCACTCTAACCACTAAGCCAGATGAGAAAACTAAGTCTTGAGAGATTAAATAATTCTATACATGAAAACCATACAAAATGATACACAAATAATTCTGCTAATCAGTTTCTTAAGGGTCATAGATTTAGAGGTGGAAAGGACCTTAGAAGCTATCTAGTGCAATTCCTTAATTGTGCAGATGAGGGGACTGATACTCAAAAAGGTTCAATGGCTTGCCTAAGATAGTTGTTGTTCAGTTGTTTCAATCATGTCCAACTCTACCTGACACCATTTGGGTTTTTCTTGCCAGAGATACTGGAATGGTTTGCCATTACATGGGTTGTAAACCAGTGACAAAAGCTAGTCCTCTAACTATACACTTAGCCTGTTGTTCATTATACATAGTGCCTCGGCTGTTTACATATATCTATCCACCCATCTAAATATATATACATATATATGTATGTGTATGTGTGTGTGTATGTATATATATACAGCAAATGTAGACACAAACTTAAAAATCTTAATTATCTGTAAACTTTGACTCATCATAATAATTACTTGAATTTTACAGCTTCCCATCTAAGCTGTCCCTTCACAGGTGGATTCAAAATCATAAATTCATTTCTCCAATTTGAGTCTAAATAGGAAAGAGGTAAATGGGGATTTGAACTGTGTGTCTGATTTTACCAAGGTCATGCTAGCAGAAGTAAAAATACAGAATGCCATTCCACTACCCAACCACTGACTTTTTGTATCAGAAAAAGCAGAAGGAAATCTCAGGTTCATTTCATCAAAGCAGACAACCCATCCAGACACTGCTGCATAGACGTGGTGTTCTTGAATTTAACAAATAGATGACTATGTGTGACCTTAGTCCAAATGTGTTTTTTTTTCTTGGCCTGAATTATCTACATTGGCTTTCTGCTTCAAGCCAACCAACCCAAGAACTCCCTCTACTTTTTTTTTGTCCAGACATTCTTACTCCCAGGCTGACAGTTAAGGGAAACTTTTAGTTGGTATTTTCCCAAGGAAAGTCTATGTTAGATACAGGACAAGATAAAACCATGTTCCATTAAGAAAGTTTTCCCTATTGGTTTTGGCAGATTATTTTTCTTCCTATTTTAGGATAACTGCCTTTGATTTCAATGTCAAAGATAAAACCTTTGAGGAAAGAGAGGGAAATGAAACACAAATCCTTCAACTCATGAGAAACCGCTTATTCTGTGATGGCAAAATACTGTTTTGGGCAATAAATATTCACAATTCTTTAGTTTCTAATCTGTTAAAAAAAAGTTCATTTAGGTTGGATGTACTTGTTTTACTAAAGATCAAAGTATATTTGTTCCCCATAAACTTTCTGGAGAAATCAGAGCATCATAGATTAGAGATGAAGCAGACTGTTGAGGTCAATCCCATTTAGCTCTCTCATTTGACAGCTAATGAAACTGAAACTTAAACCTTGCTTAAAGTCGCATAGGCAGTAAGTGTTCAGAGTCAGAATTTGAACCCAGTTCCTCTGATTCCATATCTAGCATTCTTAACATTGGGCCATCCTGAATCAAACATTGGAGTCCTAATTCAGCATGTTTGTAGAAATCAAGGAGCAGGTGAATATGGCTCTGATAATTGTCTAAAAATCAAGTTCTTACTTGAATTTCTTCCATCATGAGTCTGGTCAGGAAGTTATAAGGATTCCTATAGTTCCTGATTCAGAAAGGCAAAAATACTAGGATACATCTTCTATATGGTATTTCCATTTCTGCAATTCATAGGCCTAAGTACAGGTATGTTTAGAATAATCAGGCTATACAAAGGCACTTCATGAGAAACATTTTTGACATTGTATATAAAGTTTAAATTTGGTTTAAATTGAGAAGGGCAGGGGAAGGCCTATTCATTTATACTCTTTTTCCAAATGGATTCCCTCAATTACTGAATGTGTCATCTTTTACCGTAAGTAGAAAAACAAATCCTTGATCCCATATAAAATATGAGAATGTACTTTTGGACAAATTTTGTAGCTTTTAAATTTATTTTCATTAGAGGTCAGTAAGGTTTTTTTAAAGAAAAATAAATACTAGCTCTTTGAAGTATATGTATTTGACCTTTCATTTTCCCTCTTTAGGGTTGGCAAACTGTAAACTTTAAGCAGGAAAGCAGTGCTTGGAACACTGTGGGCCCTTTGCTGATCTATTGTGATAGTCCAGGCCTGTGGAAATAATTTCCTGTACTAGGATGGTTGTAGTAGGAATAAAGTAGGGGGAATGGATGTGAACTAATTTAGAAGAACCAAGATAACTTTGTAAGTGACTGGATATATGCATCTTAAAAGGAAGGAACAGAAAAAGTTTTCATACATCAGAGACTAGATGCTGTGCCACTTAGAGAAAAAGTGAATTCAGAGGGAAGAACAAATTTCTGGGGAATGATTAAAAAGTTCATTTGGAGACATGCTGAGATTTAGAATATCCAGTAGAGCAGCTAGCCAGTGAAGCTGGTAGAGTACTAGGCCTGGTACTAGTACTAGGCCTGGTCAGGAAGACCTGAGTTCAAATCTGATCTTAGACACATTACCTGTGTGACCTTGGGCAAGTCACTTAACACTGTTTGCCTCATAAGAAGATGAGCTGGAAAAGAAAATGGCAAACCACTCCAGTATCTGCCAGGAAAACTCCCAATTGGGTCACAATCCTCACTGAAATGACTGGACAACAAAGGACATCCAGTAGGCAGCAGGTCTAGAAGTCACAGATGGAGACAGATTTGACTTGTCAAAGACAGGGGAGCCAGTGTGATTGCAGAGGGAAAGCACACACTAAAAAAGAACTGATGTGAGCTAAGGACAGAACCTTGGGAAGTGCTTTACAATTATTATCCCATTTGACTCTTGCAACAACTCTGGGAGATAGTTGGTATTTATTATACGAGTTTTACAGATGAAGAAACTGTAGGGAACAGAGGTCAAGTGATTTGCCTAGGGTCGCACAGCTAATAAATGCCTGAGGTTAGATTTGAACTCAGGCCTTTCTGACTTCAGTTCCACTATTCCATCCACTGCAGTTCTTCTGAAAGCTGGGAGAGTTGGTAGGGACTGGGAGGTCTGTAGGAAATGTCAACAAGGAAGGGGAGAGGGTGCCGTAAAGTAATTGCATGAACTTTGAAAGGAGCAAATGTTATGGAAAGATGGTGATAGAGGAGTGCTTTGCAGAAGCATTTGGGAAAGACTGTACTAGCCTCTCCTGGCCCTGTGAGTCAATGGAAGTATAATGTGGAAAAGAAGGTGGAAACCCATGCAGAAGACTGTAGGAGATGCAAGTACTTTTTGGAAAATGAAGATTTCAGTTCAAACCAGGACGCAGAAGGGGCATAATTCACAATAACTCTGATTCAAACTCGTGTTGGGGTGAGGGGGAGAGTTGGTTGTGGGGAAAGTGGGGTGAAAAGGAAGGAGGGAAGAAAAGTAAAGGTGTTTGTTGGTAATGAAGTGGAACTTCCAAAGGGCATAATGTAAGAGCACAGGGATGGATCAGTCAGAAGTACACTGGGGTAGAAGGAAAGTTGACCGATGCTCAGGAAAGGGTGGTATTGGTTATGACGTTCACATGCCAGGTAGTAAAACCAGATTACTGGGATGGCAGTTTTAGTTGACTGGCTCCACTGCTCTAGTAGAGAAAACACTGAATGTAGAATTCAGAGGACTAAGTCTTCAAATTCTCTAGGTTTTAGCTTCCTCATCTGTAAATTGAGGTCTTTAGATGGGACCTTTATGATCACTTCTGTCTCTAATGGCCTATAAGGAGGCTTTTAAGTCTTCCTGCACAGTTTCCTTTCCCCTCCCACCTACCCTCTCCCTACCCATCCCCTCTATCTCCCTAACCCCCATCCCAAGCATTCTTTGACATATATGGATGAAAGCTTACAGGACTGATCTGGGCAGAGGGAGAATGAGACAGTCACAACCTGGTTTTACCACTCTCCAGCTGTGGCACCATCTCTCTGAGTTTCATTCACTCATTTGTAAAACAGGCATAATGATGCCCATCATGCCTCTCCAGCCTGTTGTGGGGGAGTGGAGCGGGATAAAAGGAAATAAAAGCCGTGTAAAAGGACCTTCATAAAGTATTATTACAACTTTTTAATTTTTTTTTTATTTTTAAATGTTTGCAATTTATACAGAGGCAAATACCATGTTAATTACATTATGAAAATTGATATATAAGGCATTAAGCCCTCAGCATTCCTCTACTCCCTTACCTGAATTTGGGCAAAAGAGAAATTATTCATCTCTGATAGTAAGCAGATATATCATATGTTTCCTCCATTCCACTGCTCAGTAATATCAGAGTTTCAAAAACCTATTTTTCTTTATCATTGGGAAAATCTGGCTTCCCTTCACACTCAGCTAAGTGTGAGCCTTTGGCTGCTTCTGTCCCTGAGTGCTTGTAAGAAAATGCCTTTACGGCAGGCAGCGGTTGTGATCTTGTTGGCCCCAGAGTGCAGCTAGTCCCAGGACCCGGAAGGCTAATCCTGGTGGGGCTGTTGACTCCATTGTGTGACCTTGAGTGAATCACTTGACCTCTTTCTGTCCCCATCAATCCACTTAGGAAAAAAAAAAGGAGGCTACATAACAAGAGCCTGAGGCAGCAGCTGATGAAGAGCTTTACTGAGAAGATGAATATGTAAAAATGAATCTTAGAAATGCCCCGTTTGTTTAGAAAATGCTAAATTGATAAATATGGGATAAGGAAAATATTTTTGAATTTCAAGTTATGAGAAGAAAGAGAAAACCACTTTCAGGAAGGGAATTCGAGGGATGGCTTTGTTTTGAGAGGAAAGAATTTGTAAAATCTTAAAGCACTCCATAACTAGATATCAAACCAGACTGAAGACCCAGGAAATGTTTTTTTTTAGCTCGTTCAGGTTTGGTGTAAAGTAGCTATACAATGATCTAGAGAGAAAATTTACTCATTGAGCATTTCATGTTTGACTGTTTTGAATATTGTAGGCATCATGAGACTCTTATTTAAAGTGGTTAAAACTAAGGCCTTCCGGGTTGAAAAAATGACCTTTTTCTTTTCCCTCCTAGACTTGTTATCTGTGTCTGGTTTTAGGTTCCTAATCAAGGTAAAAGTAAAGTAGTGAAGGTGAGCTAATGTAAATATGATGAATCCTCCAGCAACTTTTTTCACTTAGTTTTTTGTTAAAGAACATAATCCCTATTCATAAACACAAAAATGTTTCTTAATGGAAAGGAAACCTTGTCTCCTAGGAGGCACTGAGGTTTTAAGGGGGCTTCCCAAATTCTGGGACAAGATTAGCAATGACTGCATCAACCCAGCCAGTGTAGTCAGTGCATCCAAATAATTGGGAATTTAAGGAGGTAGGGAGGAGGTCCTTAGAATCCAGGCTATGTCAGAGAACCTCAAAGACCCTCAGAGACCCTTTGAACCCTCAGAGTCCAAACCATGCATGGTCAAGAATCCCCTGGCTAGCATTTTGTCACAAGGTGAGCTATATCCTTCTGTTCCAGGTCTGAAAACGGACCTGCTGCCCTGCGGAGTTGTGCTTTGTAGTAAATGCTGTTTGTAAAAATTCCAATGGAATTTAATCCAGAGCCTTTTATGGGATCCTAATTAATTATGTCATCCTGGGCTTCATTTTGGTTTAAACTTATTGAAAAATGTCTAACTTATTTATCACATTTGGGGGAGAGGGAGTGCCCTAACAGTGCCATTAAGGAAAGATAGCATGGTATAGGGGAAGGAATGCTGGGTTTAGAGACAGCAAAGACCTGTGTTCAGATCTTGCCTCTAAAATGTATTCATTACGTGAGCATGACAAATCAGTTGAGTGCTATTAGCTTCTGTTTCATTATCTGTCATCTTTAAAAGATATTATTAGCTTCCTGAATTATTTTGAGAAAATACACATACATAATACAAACATACATTTATACATAAGAAAATACATGTGAATTGCTCTACAAACTTTTAAATGCTACATAAATACCAGTTATTAATTTACAAGGATAATTATATAATACATTTTCCTTTCCCTACTGAGAAATTTTGATATAGCTTGATACAGAGGTAAACTTGTTGGATTTGGAATCAAAAGAACTAGGTTCAAATTCTTACTCTGGTACTCATTACCTATGTGATCTTGGGTAATTCACTTAATTTCTCTGATTCAGTTTCTTCCTGTGTAAAATTAGAGGATATGATCAGATGGTGTCAAAGGTCACTCCTAGTGTTTAATCTATAATCCCCCAAAATCTTGTCTTTAATTCTCTGTAAATTTAACACATGATTTAAACAAATCATCTATTCCTGCATTGTATTCACATTTACTCTTCATTTTGGATATGTGAACATAACAGGATGAACAATAATCGGGAAAGTCAAAGAAAGCAAGGTGCCATCTTTTGGTAATAGTGGGGTTTTAGAGAAATTCAAGATCTTAAATAAGATTTAGGATTGGATTGAACAGACTTTTAGCAAGGTCCAGAGTATGTCATCTTATAGTTATTCTACATTTAAAGTCATAACTTGGCAAAACTGGGGACAAGAAAATAACGAATAAAAGTAATTCCTTGCTCTAGAAGGTAAAGAACCAAGTATACAGGGGTGGCTGGGTGGTGCAGTGAATAGAGCACCGGCCCTGGAGTCAGGAGTACTGAGTTCAAATCTGGCCTCAGACACTTAACACAAAAAACTAGCTGTGTGACCTTGGGCAAGTCACTTAACCCCAACCGCCCTCCAAAAAGAAAAAAAGAAAAAAATTAAAAAAAAAAAGAACCAAGTATACAGACTAAATATAATCCTCAAAGCAAACCTATTTGTCCAAGTAATCAATGTTACAAATGTAATATTATCTGAAGTATCTGAAGGGAAAAAAATACCTTTTCACATTGGTTTAATATGAAACGAGTTGAATAAAAATAAAATAAAATTTTAATTAACCATCAAAAACTGTTTGTTTTCCAGTTATCATACAAGTCTACTTTTGGTCACATTCTTAAAAGTTTTGCTTTCTGAACACTTCACATTACATATAAACTTCAATCAACTGTTGCTGGTTTTTTGTTTGTTTTTAAAGAAAAGTACTGATATTTTCATTTCTGGTGTTTTCTGAATTAGGCTATGAGCTACCAGTTTTTGTTGTTTGTTTTTTATTTTGTTAGACAGAGGGATAATAGTTATATCTGGCATTTATATTATGCTTCAAGGTGCCCAAGTATTTTCCAAATATTATCTCATTTTGTCCTTACAACAAATTTGTGAGGCAGGTGCTATTATTATCCCAGTTTTATAGGTGAGGAAGCTGAAGCAGACAGAAGGGAAGTCACTTGCTTAGAGATCTTAAGTGTCAGGCAAGATTTGAGCTTAGGTCTTTCCAAATCCACTATATTCAGTTCACTGCACCACTTAGATTACTAGGTGATAGTTACTTAAAACAGGACTCTGATTCATTTTCTGTCAGATTAGAGGTCAGAATAAATCAGCTTGAGAATTGGACTCTAGTGGTTAGACCTTGGCAGGCACTGTTTGCAATGTGAAGTTTACTCAACTAGATTTGGGAACTGCATTTTCTGATGAGCAATGGTCTAAAGGAAGTAAGAAATTATGAGTTTGGGGATGATGTGGGCAAGGGAAGAAAGATCTGGGCCTTAGGGACTACATAGTTCATATTTATTGTTAAAGATGGTTGCAGATGTGATCTTTATTAATCCCAATATTTTATTTTATACTTCACTTTATAATTGGGCCTTAAATTCAAATGAGATGTCATTGCATCACCATCTGTTGTCTAAAAAACAACAATAAGAAAACTCAGAATTTGTGGATGGCCACTTAGATGAATGCTTTTAGAATTGTAAAGCTTTTTGTACAGCACTTTCGGACTTTAAAAAAAAATTGGAAATAGAAACTGGAAATGTAAGTGTAAAAATTCAAACACCTATATTGTTATAGTGTGGAATAAATAAATGGTATGTTGCTGTTTCCTCTCCACCTATCTCAGCCCCCAACTTCCCCAATCCCTTGTGGTCTTTCTGAAAATATATCTTTCAGGAGATTTCTTTTTCCCTTTTGAAATGCATTTGGATTTAGTTTTCAGAAAGTGTAAGGACAACAATCCTCCAAGGTCAGTCTTTGGCCTCAGAAGGTAAGAGTATAACAGAGAGGCCATCTCTGCGCAGTAGAGAAAAACTAAATGGCCATTTTTTCTTGGAGGTGACCCCTTTGGGTCTTAGTATCTATACATTTGGCAGACAGTAGTGATGAGAGAATCTCACAGCAGACACACAGTGGCTGGTGCTAGTCTAGCTTAAAAAAAATCAACTAGAAACACATTTTCTCCAGCTGTCAATCTGATATCTTTCTTAAATACACATACACACACACACATAGCCAATAGTATTCTCTCTTGATCTGAGTGTTATGGTTATGATTTTTAAAATACTGCAAATGATATAATAGGAATATAATTATGGTTATTGGAATAAACAGTTATTCCAATTATCACTCTGTCAACCCTATATACATGTATGTATATATGTGTGTATATGTGCATATACATACACATGCATGTGTATACACATGCACACACACATTTCCTGCTCAAAATCTGCCCTTGCCCTACTGATCTCCTTTTAGAGCTAAGCAAGTAGGAACGCCAAACCAAAAATACACATTAACAGCCATGAGGTTAGTCCAATTCTATTTCGTTTGAAACCTAAACTATCACTTGAACCTAGGCTTCAAAAGCAAAAAGCACAGTGAACTAACCCATTATGCCATATGTCTAGGGCAGCCTGCTTCTTTCAATCAGAAGCATGGCTGCATCTGTCACAAGACCTCAGTCTGAGCTAAGCTGAAACCCAGCTCAGGCATGGAGCCTTCCGATGGCATAGAACTACAATTCCCAGAACTAGGCTACTAAATTCCAAGGCAAAGTCCTCCTTGGGTGGACTTATACCCCTAAGGCTGCCTGTTTCAACTGGACCAAAATACCCCCCAAAAACCCCAACAAAACCTTGGGGGCAGCATGTACTCAGGGTTGGTTCTTTTTCCCACAGGATGGACACTTCTGAATTGGAACATCTGAACAAAACAACCAGGGAAGAGAGGTTGAAGAAATAAAAATCAGAGCAACAATTCCTGCCGGTTTCCACTGAAATTTTAATGGTATATCTGCGGAAAAGTAATAAACGGGATATAGTCCATTAGGCAAGAACAAATTTTCTTCCCATAATTTTATCTTTGTTTAATTGAATATTTAATTAGTATAAATATAAAGCTAATTTTTTTATGTGTTCAGTACATTTAGCAAGAAGTGTTGATCCTGGGCTATATCTTGAAAAGCATTTATGCAGACACGGACAGCAACCATGCCCTTCTTGTCCCCTTCTGTGTGCTAATAGAAGTGAGCGGGTCATTTGGCATTAGCAAAGGAGTAAGTTAGCATTTGCACTGAGCTGAATCTTGCCAGACTGTGTGCATATTGGAGCCAGTAGACAGTGGCTCCTTTCACGTTGATGAATGGCTTTTTTCAAGCGTTCTGCTCCCTAGTTATGAGAAGGGTGACCCGGTCAGGAGACGACTTTATGAAGCTATAAAAAATGTATGTCACTTCGGACTCTCTAATGTCACGAAAAAAAAAAAGTGCAAAAATGGCAGGGTAATAAGGCTGTTTTCAATGCTCTAAATAGCTTTCTGTCTACAGTCCTGGGTGTTGCTGGAAGTGGCGCTGAAGATGACTTCAACAAAGCATTGTTGTCGCTTTTTAAGAAAGATTTGTTTAGCTTTGCTTTCTTTCACAGAAATCCTTGTGAGGATGACAATGAGACATTTTTAGAATGCAGGTTGGACGGCTCTGTATTAGGAGCTCTGAGAGGTACAATATATTTTTAAAAGCATGTAATCTACTCAAGGTGGTGACGACTTTTAAGTATGCAGAACAGCTAGAAAGCCACTACAAAGCAAAGAGAGTTTTGAAAGGGGGCTTTCATCTAATATTTTAGAAAGTCTTCCCTCTGTGTCACAAAGAATAAAAAAAGAGAGAGAGAGAAAGAAGAAAAAAAGTAAAGGGTTGCCAGGTACACTTGCCCCTCTGCCTTTGGTTGAATACTCTGGAGTTTACAGATACTGGCATGTAGATTTTAACAAAGGCAGCCCTCTGTAGACCCATAATTTAGCATTCATTGAATTTGCCCATTGCTTTTTAAGCTTTGATATGCATATTTCATTGCGTCAGATGCTTTCTTTTTCTGGGATGTAGCACATTTAAAAACTGATGTTAAAATGTTAATTTGCACAAGGTGAGTGGCCTGGAGGATGGAGGTCAAAGATTTTGCCTTTATTAAGGCTTCAATTTGTAGCAGGTGAACTCAGGAACACCCCAGCTGGGTTTACCCACTGTGGTTGCCAGGGGTTGGGTTGCAAAACAAGGAGTGTCCTATTCCAAGTTCAAGTTTGTTTTCTGCTTTCCATGAAGGGACTTGAAAGCTTTCCCCCAATATCTCACCTACACAGGAGCAATTTGCATGAAAGGCAAGGAGAGCAATATCAAACCACATCAAATATTGGATTCATGGATGGTTCTGATGAGCAACTCAGAAAGGAATGGATGATTAACAGGTAAACCCAGGGTGCTCTTTTAGCCAATTCTTTTCCTTTCCACCTTACGAAGCTCTTCCTAATTTGTATTTCAAAAAGAAGCTTCTCGTTAAAAATAGCTTTCAACTTTACATGGAAGGCAACCAGGTTTAAAAAAAATGGTTTGGTGGGACCTTCTCTCTGTGCTAAAGGGTAGAATGGTGAAAAAATACCGATTTAAATAGGAAAATGAAATAGAGATTAGAGCCTTCAGAATTGTCAATACTTGCAAAAAACAAGATGGTGGCTTCACTTTAAAAATACTGAAATCTGAGAACCAACTAATACATAGAGAGAGATTTGGTTATTTTTGTCAAAGGCCATCCTTCACTATTAGAATAGTGCAACTTGAAGATGATTGACTTGGATTTAAGACAGTCATGCAAATTTGGATGATCCCAGAGGTTCAGGGCCTAAAAGACAATAGTTTGTTTAAAGAAAGCAGGAAAGAAAAAATTTTAACATATATAAAAAACGTGACACACAGTAGCTGTGTTCCATTGGTCCCAGATCTCATTACCAAGAAAGCCCCTATCATCTCCATGATTCCCAAGTACATAACAAGTTATGACATAATATGCATTGTTCCTGTAAAGGTACAAGTTGTTACTAAGCCTTCTTAGTATAAGGCTGTGGTGGTGAAGGGAGTTCCGTTTTTTTTTTTTGTTTAAATCTTAATTAAGCTATTTATCTGACCTTAAACAAGTCACTTAACTTCTATGAACCTCAGTTTCCTCATCTGTAAAATGAAGAGAATGAACTAAATGACCTCTGAAGACCTTTCTATCTCTAATTCCATGATCCTGTAAGTCCTGGGCCTAAAAGACTAGTCTGAAGATGGATATTTAAATCTACCTTCCTTCACTGTCCCTCATGCATTTATGCCCCCAAAGAGTCCTATAACATAAAATATATATTTTTGCAAGAAAAATTCCACACCACTTAAGAATTTATTAACAATTTACATAATTGCTTAAGTAATCTGCATAATTGACAGAAAGTCTAATTTGACCCTAGTTCAACTGCAACACTTATGGTTTTAAATTGAAACTGGTATAATTCATTTATGAGAGTAATTAAGCCATGGTGTCTAACAAATACAACGTATGCTGCCTGGGGCCTCCAAGGCCAGAACATGCTATTAGAATGTTTTATTTAAATATGCCAAATCTGTTCATCTGTATAGTCACCCATGTTAAACTATATCAGATGCCTTCTTTTGACCTTGAATATGCCCTACCCTCTTTAACAAAGAGGACAGTTAATATAAATTGATTTTTCTTTTGAGATCTAACCAATGACTAGAATGGGTTGAAAGTAAAAGTAGCCTTAATCACCAGGAAGAGTTTTCATTTGAATCTATCATAATCCTAGCTTTCATGTTTTCAAGCATGAACTCTTCAGAGTTATAGTATTTACAGAAAAATAAGGACCAATAATTACTTTTTTTTTTTTTGGTTTTTGCTTTTTGGAGGGCAGTTGGGGTTAAGTGACTTGCCCAAGGTCACATGGCTAGTTTTTGTGTTAAGTGCCTGAGGCTGGATTTGAACTCAGGTACTCCTGTCTCCAGGGCCGGTGCTCTATTCACTGTGCCACCTAGCTGCCCCCTGTCTTTTTTTTTTTTTTTTTGGAGGAGGGAAAGGCAGGACAGTTGGGGTTAAGTGACTTGCCTGAGGTCACACAGCTAGTACGTGTTAAGTGTCTGAGGTCACATAATTACTTTTTGGTTAGGTTCCTACAAGATGACTAATTTTCAGTTGGGTGAAAAAAGTGGAAAATCTTTCTGCTTTAACCCTAAATGGGAACTTATTTAAAATGCATAATTAGTTTGACTAATTGAGACTTAGTCAACCCAAACATGAAAGAAAGTGCAAAGAAAATGTCCATGATGTTATCTACAGAAGGGCAAGGTTAATTTGACCACAAGCACATACCACTCAACAAAATCTCTTCAGGTGGAACGTTTCAGATCCCTTGCCTTCCTTTATCCCTGCCACCTGTGCAGCATCATGAACCTTGAGAACATAGTCAGTGCCAGGTCTGAGTAACATAATAAAGTAAGGGAGGTTTTTTCTGTAGTGTCTCTTTCATTCTGTATTTTTTCCCCTCCATCTCATTACACTGGATTCAGTTTAGAATGGTGGGAATGCCATTGAAATTACAACTTGGCTGAATGTTTTGTATTTCCTTGAGAAGGCAAATGTCAACCCTCTCTCAAAATGAAATAAATACAACAAAATACAACAAAGTAGAAACTCAGCTTCCAACATATTTGGAACAGTATTTTGTTGTTGTTGTTAAATATTTTGTTCAGTCATCATAGTCATTCCTGACTCTTCATGACTTCTTTTGAGGTTTTCTTGACAAACGTACTGGAGTACTTGCAATTTCCTTCTCCAACTCATTTTACAGATGAGGAAACTGAGGCAGAGTTAAGTGACTTAACCGGGGTCTCACAGTTAGTAAGTATCTGAGGCCAGATTTTAACTCAAGAAGATGAGTCTTCCTGACTCCAGGCCCAGGACTATACATTGCAACACATGGCTAAAGAGAAGCCTGAAAGGATAAAAGAAAAAAAGCTTTCCATGTTTCAGATTGCCAGGACTAGGAATGTGTACCTCTCCAGCGATACACTCAGGGTAGAAGAGAGGGGATAGTGGCTTTAATCTGTTTTGGGGAATCCAAGAAGATCAGAATGCTAAACAATGTGCTGTAGCTGAATTTCTTACTTGTCACTAATCCTATGAGGCATTCTTTGTTTATATCTCTTACTTTGTCTATGGTTATTGACTGACTTCAAATGTGAAGAATGATTATATGCCTTATTTAGAAAGTAGGGAAGCTGTTGAGAACAAAACATCCTATGGATACTGACGTACTGGACTGACTTCCTAATATGATTTTGTTAATCTGTGTAAACTGAGCTTCAGTTGAATAATTTTGACTCAGATGGCCTCTGATAATCTGGCAGATCTGTGATTTTTGTCTATGAGGCAAATGGCAAGAAAAGCAACATTAGCACTACTGAGGAGGTAGGATCGCAGGGTGGATTAGAAAAGAGCTCCTCTAGGTTTCGGATGCCCAGGGGAGGAAGCAGACACCATTTGGTAACTTCATATTCTAACTAATTGTTCTTGATAAGAAGGAGCTAAGAGATAGCCTGGCCTTTAGTTATAGAATGCTTGGATCTGGAGCTTGGTCTTGGGTAGTGGTCCTGGGGTGAGAAAGGCCAGTGTGCCAGAGCTTGGGGTGGCTATAGAGAGGACACCATCCTCATAGCTCTGGCAACTGTGAAAACCCCAGCAATTTGGGACACAGCTCTCTCTACTCTGAAAGCAGAGGTCTACCATGGCAAAGAGCTAAAAAGTCAAGTAATTGGCTGGCAAAATGAGTAAGCAGAGGAAGCACAATCAGACCATAGAATCCTTTTTTGGTGACAAAAAGGACCAAAACATGGAACCAGAAGAAGAAACACAGTCAAAACTCCTGTATCAAGAGCTTCCAAGAAAAATATGAGCTGGTTACAGGCCACGGAGGAACTCAAGAAGGATTTTGAAAATTAAGTAAGAGAAGTGGAAGAAAAATTGGGAAGAGAAATGAGAATGATGCAAGAAAATCATGAAAAGAGAATCAACAGCCTGCTAAAGGAGACCCAAAAATACACTGAAAAAAATAACACCTTAAAAAATAGACTAACTCAAATGGCAAAAGAGGCCCAGAAAGCCAATGAGGAGAAGAAAGCCTTAAAAAGCCAAATTACCCAGATGGAAAAGGAATTTCAAAAATTCACTAAAGAGAATAATTCATTCAAAATTAGATTGGAGCAAATGGAAGCTAATGACTTTATGAGAAATCAAGATACTATAAAACAGATCCAAACATGAAAAAAAAATAGAAGGCCATGTGAAATATCTCATTGGAAAAACCACTGACCTGGAAAAT
>CM053598.1:105376089-105398136 GCA_028646575.1 Pseudocheirus occidentalis | reverse complement strand
AGGGTGGGAAACTATTGGAACAAAGGGGGCTAAAGGTTTGGGCAGAGCCGCATCTCAAAGCTCATGACCTCAGGCAAATGTCTTCCCTGGGAAGGTTTACTTTCCCAGAGCCTGTACCTCAAAGAATCAAGGAGAGCTCAAAAAGGGGGGAGGGGTCCCAGAGCCTACACCTCATCAGGTGGCAAGCTGGTAGAGCATAAGGAGAACTGGATTCAAAGCAGGAGACCCTGGCTCTGACACTTGCTACCTTTGTAGCCTTGGACAAGGCTCTGTACCTACCTCACCGGAGAGATGACAGAATTGTACTAGATAACCTCTAAGGCCTAGATCTATGATTCTATGGATGTGATCTGGTATGAAAACAGGAGAAAATACTTGATGAACATGAAATGTTTCTTTCAAGCCCTTTGAAACAAAGTTTCTGATCCTTCCATTAAGGACTAAAAAGATAGAATAAGCCATTCTCTCTCTTAAAGATTTCCAAAAAGTCCACATATTCCCTTTCCTACTCTGGGAAAAATGCAAAAGCTTAGTGAGATTCTGAATAAAATTAATCCACTTTTATGGAACTTCTGAATCAATTCCATTTGAATTTTGAGCTAAAACGTTCACGGAGAGGTCATGTTAAATCGATTCAAACTTAGATTCCTCTAATTAAAATCTCCAGACCAACTACACTTGGATTCTGGTTGACAAACCCTATCAGTTGAGGCTTAATTCTCTGCAGCACATATTCCATTTAGGCTCACACTGGAGAAGTGAACTTTTCATTTTTTGCCCTTTAGGCCCTCAGACAAAGGGCGCTATTATTATGATTCCACTCACTGAAAACTAATACAAAGTTCAAGTTAAATATTTCAACATGAGAAAAGGTAGGAAACTCTCCACTGATGGCTGGTGTTCCACTAACTTGAAATTCCTTTCAGTCTCTATTCAGGAGCTATGTCCATCTTCACTGATTTATTAACCTTCTTTCTGTCACTGCCATTCTTCTATGGGCCTCGGAAAATACAGAGGAAAGAACTGATATGGTATGGAAATGAGGCTTGGTCATCTTCATAAGTATGAATGGAAATAAGGGAGCAGAGTCAAGTAACAGGCAGATACTTTAACTAAGAATGTCATCCTGCCTCCTTCCCCCACTTTTTGTTTCTCAAATAATGGCACAGCTAGCTATTAATGCAGAACAAAGTTTATTCCCTCCAGCACTGTAAAGCTGAAAGGCCACTGGAGATGGTGTCACAAGACCCAAATTTTAGCCCCACCTCCATCACTTGCTTGCTCAATGTCCTTGAACAGGTCACTTCATTTCTCATTTCCTCATCTGCAAAATAATGTAGTTTCAAATTCCTTCTATGTAAAATAGGAATAGTTTTTATACTACCTTCCCAAAGTTACTGTAAGGAAAGCTCTATTCAATATAAATTTTGCCACCTGAATGGACATGTGACCAACATGAGTACTATTTATGACAACACAGACCATAATCCATGCCCTCTTATTCTGAGTGACTCTTCTCCATGTCCTCCTGGTAGGTCCACCTGATCATATATCACTGTAGCTAAAATGTGAACATTGTATAAATGTGGTCTATTATTATTCCTGGCAATTCTGATGCCACTTCCGCAAGATTTTAGTAGACCCATTCTTCTTTTCTGGTCCCACTAATAAAACCTATTCTCAGGTTCATTATACTGTGGTGTAACTACTAATAACATGAACAATTGCTAAATATCTAACTAAAATGGGTAAAACCCTTAGAGCTGAATTTCAGACAACATTCAGTAATACATGTATAACTCGAGAGAGGTTAATAATCTTTCTGATTCACCTGAAATCATACAGTCTAGGAAGTCTACAGGAAGTTACTTGTAATCTTCCTTTAGCTTATTCAATCTATTTATCCCTCATATGCAAAATGGCACATTTGCATTATTTGATTCAGGACATCTCCTCTAGTTTTAAGCCATACAATCCCACTTAACCCATATTTAAGGTCTGTCCTAAGTGACTATATAAACGGCAGTGTTGTCTAATAGAAAGAACTGGGTTCTAGCCATTTATAAGCTTTATGATCTTGGACAAGTCATTTTATCTACTTGGGACTCAATGTTTTTTTCATCTGTACAATAAGTAAAGAGGAAAGTTAATGACCTTTGCAATTCTAAGATTCTTTGTTTCTATAACTTCTAGATTTCTATTCTACCTCCTGTTATATAATTATTGTTGTTGAGTTGTTTTTCAGTAGTCCAACTCTTCTTGACCCAATTTGGGGTTTTCTTGGCAAAGATATTGGAGTGGTTTGTGATTTTACCGAGGCAAACAGGGTTAAGTGAATTGCCCAGGGTTACACAGCTAGTTACTCACAGCCAGTGAGTATGTGAAGTCACATTTGAATTCAGAAAGATGTCTTCCTGACTCCAGGCCCAGCCCCCCTACACACTGTGCTACCTAGCTGACCCATTTTATAATTAAAAAGCACCCAGACTCAATGATGTTCTGTAGTTAGGTTTCCGTTGCTGTTTGATCTTTGAAGTGAAGAAACATGTTATTAAACATATTATAAAGTTGTGTCCTCCATTAAAAAAAGAAAGACAGATGAACATTCTGGAAATTTTCCAAACTGGTTATAACTATTGAGCTTATAGAAGTTCCATCTTAAACAATAAAAGTCCAATACTTTCTGAAAAGAGCAAGGATCATAGAAAAGAATGGGTACAGAAGGAAACCATTGACCATAAGAGTAGAGCCTTTTCCTATGACCAATGCAGCAACTTTTTTTGCGTATTTTCTTAAGCATTTTCTCTTCCAGATCTATAAATACCTTTCATACTTATATTTCCCAAAGAGAGTTTTATCAAGTCAAACACTTCAAGATGACATGTAAACAACAAAAACACATAATCTAAACCACACAACAGTTATTCTTTGAAGGAACTATTGGAAAGTCAAAGGATGTATTTGAAACAGGGTGAGTGTTTGTTTGATTCTTCTTGATGAAAAGCAAAGACATAGAATTTTTTTTATTTTCCTGAAAAAAATATGTAATATGCTGCCAGATTGCCACACCTAACATTTCAGCTATGGAATTTTTAAAAATAAAAAGGGGGAAAAATTGCAATTTACTTTGGTTTTTGTAATTTTTGAGGTGAGTGGCCTTCCCAGGAAAGTTGGATAAATGCCATCCCTACCCCTGCCTTCAATCTTCTGAAGAAAATTCGTCATTAAAACAGTAGACCCTGCAAATTCAGAACATTCAGCCTGCAGCAGTTGAAAACATGGGATATTTTCCCAACTGAGCCCACAGAAAAATGTGGCCAGATTATCCTGTTCTATGTCTCTCCATCTGACATGTCAATGAAATAAAGTCTCTCAGTGACAATATCACCATTCAGAAATGATATGGTTATAATTTGCTGTGGATATGTCAACCTGACCCAGGACCTGTGTATGGAGTCTCTGACCCACTTCTGTCTAATTTCGATGCCCATCCTGCCCCCCACATATATTATAAATCCACAGAGTGGTATGCTGGGCTGCTCTTCTGTAACATGAATTTATGCTAATAGCTGTCTGCATATGCTTATATCACATATCTATATTAAACTTAATAGTCTGTTACATTGCTTCTTAACCCTGTGTCCACACATGATTAACTTTTCTGATTTCTTTCAAAACCGTTATTAACACAGTGTAGCATTTCACTCAACATGTCACTAAGTTTCTCTGCCTAGTATGGGAGTTTGGAGTAATTATACAGCTATGCAGCTTTTACAAGTGAAACTACACACACAAGGAATTGCAAACATATTCAAAATGAATCTTTTATTTTCTTATTTATTTACACAACCTAAACTTTAGGCATGCTGGCAAAAATCTACAGATGATCTCAAAGGCAGGCTATGACTGAGTAGACCTTTAACTTTGCATGCATGTTTTAAGAAGAACAATTTTAAGAAAAAACTATTTTTTAAAAAAATCACTAAGAAATAGAAAGACAAGATATTACAGAGAGAGAATAGATTCTTAAAAAACAAAATCTTACAGGTATTCATTCTTCAATGAGAAAGGCCAAGGTAAGTATGAATTTGGAAGTAATTGGATATGTTCCACCAACTCTGATAGTTGATGACAAGCGAATGGATCTCTAACGTTCAGAACTTCAGTTTCTATTACTATAGGGTTGGGAAAAAATGTAGGAGGATATTCCAGCTGTTTAAAACTCCCTAGGAAAGAAAGCTTTGAAGTGGTTGTCAAGGGGTCGGTCTCCTTTTGAACATGTCCTCTTTATCCATACAAGTTGGCAGGAGCTCACACTAGAGCACAGTAAATCTTGAATTAGAAACAGGATGCCAATTTTACAGCACCGTAGTCCTCAAATCAGCCAGTAAATAGGTTTTAAAGAGATAACAGCTTTGCAAGATTCCTTCTGCATCATGCAGCCAGTGGGCTATGTCTCAGACCTAAAGGACCTTTATCAAGGAAATAGAATTTTAAACACACTGGTTGAAGAATCTTTGGTCTATGATCTGAGGAAGCCAATAAGCAGCTTAATCTTTGCATATGATCATAACAGATAAAATGTCACCATTTTGTGCCCAAAGGTAATTAATTCTGTGTGTGCTTGTGAGTTACTGTAGTATTTTGCTTCCTAAGTTCCTAGATACCAGCATAAGAAACTTAAGTAAGTGTTAATATTTGTATTTTTTCAATTAATTATGCATGTATATTTTTCATCGTAAGGGAGCAATTTGTATATGAAATTCCTGTCCCGGACACACTCTGATACAGATCATTAGTAACTTATTGATAAGTTTCTTATGGACTTAGAGAGATGTCTGGACTCAATGAGAGTTTCAGTGACTTGTTTATCGATGGTCACACACCTGGTATGTATAAGAAACAGAATTTGAGTCCAGGAATTCTCATCCCTAAGACTAGTATTATATTCATGATGGAATGATGTGCATATAATACAAGGTAGCCCCAAAAGTCAAAGCCGTTTAAAGTACCTAAAGCTTTAAATAGCTTTAAAGTGCACCAAGACTTTGTATGTATGTATATGTGTATACATATACATATATATGTAGATAAATACATAATTTATTCATACAAAGCATCAAAAATATATCATGATTATTTTAAAATATTGCCCCTCTAATTATAAAATGCATTTTAAATGATAAATACGGCGATTAAAAACTTAGCAGTCTGTCTCATTGTTCCTGTTCCTTTTGTTCAACAAATCTTTCAAAGCTCACGTCATTTTTCAGGTAGATTCTGTAATGGTCGTCTCTAAGTAATGTGCTACAAATAATAAGTTACTTGTGAGTTCTGGGGAAGATGTTAAATTTCATCAATGCTTCTTAGTTCTAGGGAGCCACTCTGTGGCCTTTGTCAGCTTGTCTAGTCATTCAAAAGTTCACACAACTTAGGGACAGAATATTTTCCCACGGTCACTTTAGGAGCTAACCTTAGGGATAGTCAACTTCTGTCCATCTGGAGATCTACATAGAGTCCCTTCTTGGAGAGACAGAAACCAGGGAAGATCTTCTTGCTTGACTGTAACAGTGCTAGGAATGAAAGATGAGAGGGGAAGGGATCCCTAGGAAAGGGGTCAGAAATCCATATACACATATTTGCAACAAACTACCTAAACTAAGTGGATGCAGGATTACATTTTACTTACCTACAGTCTAGATTTACCTTTCAATAAAAAGCAAGAATAAAAATTTTGTAATACCTGCCTGGTCTCTTCATGCCCTCTTTAAAGTTTCTTGGTTGATTTGTCCTCTTGTGATTCACAGCATTTACTCCCTCAGTAACAATACCTTCTTCTTATCAGTGCCATTGGGTTAGATCAGGTCTTTTTTTATTATTATTACATTTCAATGTATAAATCTGTGGAAACTTTAAGGGATAGGGTTTTGGCAGGAATCTGGGATAACATACTTCAAAATGCAAAACAGCTGACATTTAAGGTGGAAGGAATAAACATTTATATGGCGCCTACTATGTGCCAAGACTTGTGCTAAGTGCTTTTTATAATATTATCTCAATTGATCCTCACAACAACCCTGTTAGGTAGGTGTTGTTATAATCTCCATTTTACAGTTAGGGAAACTGAGGCTTTAAGACACTGTAGCTTTCTGAGTGACTTGCTGAAATACTGTAATCCACAGATCTAATCATCAAAAGTGAAGAAAATTGGCAAACGTTTTGATATATAGTCAGAATACATGTGTTATTTGTAATATTTCATATATATTTTTAAACTGTAGTTGAGACTTTTATCAGCATAGTCATTTTCTTGCAAGGAATTTCCACTAATAATGCAAATCAGGACCTTCTCTGAAATTTATCATCTTGCTATTCATTCATTCATTTATAGAATTCTTTTTTTATTTTTAATTTCAAATTCTTCTCTTCCTTCTAGCCCCTCCTCACCCATTGAGAAGGCAAGCAATATGATATCTATTATATTTGTGAAGTCAATGCAAAACATATTTCCATGTCAGCCATCTTGAAAGAAAAAGCAAGAAAAAGTGAAAAATATGCTTTAATCTGCACTCAGAGTTCATCAGTTCTCTCTCTCTGGAGATGGATCGATAGCTCTTTTCATTGAATCTTTTGGAACTGTCTTGGATCGATGTATTGATCAGAGTAGCTAAGTCTTTCACAGTTGATGATCATTACAACATTGTTGTTACTATGGACAATGTTTTCCTGGTTCTACTTACTTCACTTTACATCAGTTCATATCAATCTTCCCAGGTTTTTTAGAAGCTCTTTTCTGAAACTGTCTTTTCTTAAGGCATAATAGTACTCCATCAAAATTATATAACACAACTTGTTCAACCATTCCCCAATTGATGGTCATCCCTTCAATTGTCAATTTTTTGCCTCCACAAAAAGAGCTGCTATAAATATTGTGTGTATGTATATGTGTGCATTTATATATATAGTTGTAATATTGCTGGATTAAAGTTTTATGACCCTTTGGGCATAGTTCCTAATTATCCTCTAGAATGATTGGACTAGTATACAACTCCAACAGAGAGCATTAGTATATGTGTTTTTCCATATCCCATCCAGCTAAATTAGTCATTCTATTTTTCTGTCATATTAGCCAATCTAATAGGTTTGAGGTGGTACTTCAGAGTTGTTTTAATTTGTATTTCTCTAATAATTAGTGATTTAGAACATTTTTATATGACTCCTGTTGGTTTTGATTTTTTCTTCCAAAAATTATTTGTTCATATTTTTTGACCGTTTATCAGTTAGGAGTAGCTCGTTTTTTTTAATAAAGGAAAACAAAGTCAAAAGAATTTTTTTAAATAGAAGAAGCTGTCATTTATAATGAGAGAAGTCTGATGCACTAAAAGGTTAAGTAATTTTTTGCAGGGCCACACAGTTAGTACATGTCAGAGGCAAGACTAGAATACAAATCTTCCTGAGTGTGAGACCAGTTCTCAATCCACTACATGATACTATCTATATTAAAAAGCTATTGTTATACATACCTAATTTTTTAAACTTACTTAAATATATTTTAAGGATATTTTATTTCATTGGTATAATATTCCCTTTTTCATGGCAAATTGAAACCTCTCTACAACTTAGAATGTTGTTTTGACAGATAATTACAGAATGGAATATCATATTGGCATACACTCTGTCACATGGGGTCATTCTGTCGAAGACTTACCATTTGGATAGGACCTGCCAGGCTGGTGTTCCACTTACCTGATAGAGACAAATCCAAGGTTCTTTTCCTGCCAAGACATTAGAAGATTTCAGTGAAGAATCCATGGGTGCTGGTTTATCAGTGTTATATGTCTGTGTGTTTTGTATAAATTTGAATGGTACATTACTGAATTAAAAAAAAACAAACTATTTTATTTCAATCCACATCTTTTCCCCTGGGGTTTCTCATGATCATGCACCAGAACAATCACAGGACTGGGAAATAAGACAACTGGATTATAGGCCCAACTTTGCTTCTAAACTAGGTTCTGAAGTAGTGTAACTGAGCAACTTGATTAACTTCTCTGAGCCTCAGTTTCCTTATCTGTAAAATAAGAAGGTGACGATGGCAAAGATGCTCTCAGTTCTAATATTCTACAATTTCTATTTAACCAGACTCCATATCATTGATGGCTTGGAAAGGCTGGGAAGGATGGACAGCTGCAGTCTGCTTTTAGACAACTAATGGAAAGGTCAAAGATCTCATGACCACTAAATTGTCCTAACATGTTAAGATATTAAAAAAACAAGCTGCTTTTTCTGGTGTTAATTGTAACACAGAACACAAAACTAAAACTATTCCATGTGTATGGCATGATCTAATATGGTCTGTTTGTGTTTAAATAGTTCGAGGGTTTCTAATGGTATAACACCACGCATGATGACATATATTAGCCAGTTGGGTACTACTTATTTCAGTATGCATTGCTATTTATATGGCCTGAACATATGTAATACATATGCCAGATAAATAAAAGGAAAAGATGTTTCTCATCAGAGTGGAAATAACCTGGTAATGAACAAGTTTTCATTAGAATAAGAAGTGCTTTAAACTTTGGATCTGATGCAAAGAATCTATAATAAACAAAGTCCTTGAGCCCCAGGACTTCCCATCCTGACTGGGTAATCCATGTGGCCTGGGTAGGTTTTAATCCGTACTTCTTTATTACTAGAAAATCCATATGTATACTACATGATTTCACACACAACAAAATGCTCCGGAGAATTCTGGTTTTTTGGGGTTTTGGTTTTCTTTTATAAACCACTTTATGTTAGCAGGCCTCATAACAGTTTCATTTTGTTTTGTTTACTAAGCTTTCAAATGACTACCTGTTAATGTCAAATTGGCCGGTTTTTTTTTCTTTTTCATTTAAAAGCTTAGTGACTCAACTATAGATGACACAGAATACATTATCTAACCATTTGGGTGAGAATAAGGGCCATAGCCCAGTGTTAGACTCAATAACTTTCTGCAGATATTTGGAAAATTCGTCGTGTGGCTAATTATACATTTGGAAATATTTATAAGACAATTAATATGGCAATTGTTATATGCCACCTGGAACGAATTTCTAGCTCGAGGAAAACTTTCTCTATTTTTACTTATATCTTTAGTTTTATCAACTAAATTATCTGAATTAAAATTTTTAAGAAAGAAATATCTGAGATCAATATTTTATAAAATCTTATGTATCACTTCACTGATAGAAGCAAAGTATAAAGAACAGATGCTAGCACCATAAAAATGCTATCATATATGAATATTATCCTATTAAAACACCTTCTAAATTGTGAGCCCCTGTAAGTTAATAGGTCCTTGAGAGCAGCCCCATATCTTTTTTCATCTGTGTATCCTTGGTACTCAGCACAAGGTTTTGTTTATTGGGCTTTTTACATAAACATTTGTTAAGTTACTGAATTCAGTTCTGTTTTTCCATTAGGGGTGAGGGACTACATTGAGTCGTCCATATTTTGTCATCCAGTCTCCTTTGGGATCTACAACATTTGTTTCAAGTGGCCAGATAGAGTCCTTCAATAGAGTGTGAACCATTCAGGGCCGTTCATAATAGGCTTCACTTAGAACACACTTGGAAAGAGGGCTGATAATAATGCAAATGTCAAGTTGCCTCTAACTTAAGACTAATGGAATAAACATACAGTGATTTTTATGATTGTGGTACATATTTTTCACCTCTATACTTGTTGTTATTTGTGGGAACACTTATAGTCTATTTTCCAAGGAGGAGTAGCAAAGGCCAAAGTTCTTATGACCTTTACATTTTTTTAAATGGGAAGGTACTAAACAAGCTACATTCTTAACACAGATTACATGTATGGTACTGCAAAATGAAAACTGTTTTGTACCTGTGTGTAACGGCATAATATAGACATAATATGACCAAAAAACCCCCACCAATTTTGTGGTTATCTAATGACACAAAACAACCTATAATGACACAAATGGCACTAAATTAGGCAGTTGGGCACATTACAAGATTCTTTTGAGACATGCAGGCTTTAAGAATTAGGTATGATGACTCTGAAAAACATTTGGGCAGAATATATATGATTATTCCAAAATAGACATGTCCATGACAGACTAGGCAAACTTTTAAAGCTCTATATATCTACCTATCTCTGTATGTGATATATGTGTATACTGTACATGCATGTGTATTTATACACATATATGTGTATTATATGTATCTATGTGTTGCATATAATATAGATGCATATATATACATCACCTCCCTTTGATAAATGAAAGACATTTGCAAAATGTATCACCAAGAACAGTACCCATAAGATAGGTTAACATATTCTAATTTGTCCATGTTTCTTTCCTTATAGAACCCAGGTGAAGCTTGATGTTTTTCTCATGATAAAAAGACTCTGGAAGGTCTTCTCAATTTACCAACTAATTTTGCATACATAATATGATGCTCATGCAATTTTCTGACGAGATAGTTCCAACCTGTAAAATTACTACAAATACTCAGAAGATATAAGTTCATTGGAGAGCATTTCATTAAATGGTTTTTTTGTTTGTTTGTTTTGGCTGACCATTGGACTATTTAATATAAATAATAATGTCTTTCTTGGCAGATATAAAAAATGACACATACTCAAACATTTGTTTCATGTTGACTGGTATAAAGTCACATTTGACTGGTATAAACAACATTTAACTAGAATGGTACTAGTCTTAGTTGACTAGAACCAAGCCAAAAGGTAATTCAAGTGGTAAAGGCCTACATTTGAAAATCTATTCCCTTTGTTAGATATGTTATTTAAGTGGTGACTATGATACTACACATTTATTACAAATAAAAGAGGAAATCTATTTTCATCTTGCTTTGATACAGATTTAACCATCAGAAGAAAAACGTTACCATTCAAACACGAAATAGGTAGAAGACAAAACTGGATTAGCTCTTTTATTGGCCATTCTCTGGGGTAAGAAGAGTATTGGTGATGAAACCAGATAGGTGCTAGGGGAGTCAAATACAGTGGAATGCTAGACTGCTCTAGGGAGCAGGTGAATTACATAGAAGAATAAAAAATGGGAAAGGAAATGAGACTTTTCACTAGTGGAAAAAAATGACTTGGCAACTCTGGGACGTGTTACAACAAGCACCTGAATAAAATAAATAGGAAGTGTTTTTCAGGCTGTGGGGGTTGAATGAATGCAATCAATCTTCCTTGTGCGAGAACTGAATCACTCCTACCCACAAGCTCCCTCTAGTGAATTAAAATCTCATGGCAACTCAAGCCATAAACAAGAGTCAGGCTTGAGCAATGGCCATTCAACGATGACATTATACCACAAATAATAAGTAAGCCCCCAGATGATTCCATATTTTGATTTGACAGCCCCATTCTCTAAGAGACCAAAACCCTACTTCAGTCTCACTTTCATTCTTGCTTTACATTAATCACTTTAAGTTTATGTCCATAATCACCTTGCTTTTCAAGTAAAAACATAGTATGAGTGTGTTTAAATGCTAACATAAGGAGTTCACAATCTTACAATTTTCTAGTATACAAATATTTAAAGATCCTTATTGGTTAGGAGATTGTTCTAATTTAAAATAATGTGAATGTGGTAAAGGAATTTATTAATTAGGCCTCAGTACAGAGAATGACTAGCTGACTAGCCTCTAGTTACCAAATCTATTGAAATTGCATTACAAATGGTCACAATGAAATTCAGCTTGAACAGGAGTCTTTCTTGATCAGACCTTGATATGTGGAAGTATTGAAATCTAAATGTTCTGGAACTCAATATAGACACTTAAGCAAGAGGACATGCTTTCTTAAGGCAGGCAGCAAAAAATCTAATAGAGACAAGACTCACAAAGATATGGGGCAGTCTGAATCTGGAGGCTTCATCTGAAGAGCTGGAATCAACAGAAGTTACAGCTGTAGTCAGGATTTAGTCAGAAGATACATCCCACTAGGACGGAAACAAGGAAGAATAGGGTTAAAAAGAAGATTTAGGCTTTCACTTGGTGAAATAGGCAGAAAACAAATCAATGATCCAATACAGGCTTAAGTCAGGGACTTTTCAGGACCCAGGCAAATAACAATAACCAAACAAAATATCTTTCACTTCTTTCCTAGTTGGTCCCTCCCTTGGTATGGGGATCTCTAGGCCTGAAAAGGCCTCATCAGGCCTGTTAAAACCATGATTGTTGGGGAAAACATAAGCTTCCTCATCTATTAAATAACCTTCAGTCATATCCAATGTTTAGATCATGTCCAGGTTAGGTTTGAGGTCAGTGGATTGAGGAAAGAATTATGTCTACTATGAGCTCAAAGTGCATTGATTCTTTAAGGGAGAGCTTAGGCTCCACTTTTATCAGTCATAATCCTCCATGATAAAGCCTTTTCCTGGAGCAGAGAAGACTGAATCTGATGGACTTTGCCATCAGATAATGATCACTTAATGTGGACCAGCTCAGTAGGAACTGTGACAAAGCCAAGGAAAAAAATTTAAGACCTCATAGCCCAAGTTAGTCTGACAGATTCCTTATTTCTTCTCATCCTGCTGCTGACTTGCTTTAGCAACTCCCTTGACCTTTCTGGGCCTCACCATCTCCATCTGCAGGGTAGAAATAATAGCATATGTTTTCTGTCTGTGTTATGAAGATGATGTAGTGATTCATAAGACAGATTTCGGTAGCATTAAAGTTCTGTCAATGGAAAGGTATTTCTTCACTAGAAAGATAATACATATATAGCGCTATAGGCTCTTAAGATTAAGAGCTGGAGAATATCTTGGAAATCAGCTAGTCTAAACCTTCATTCTACAGATGAAGAAACTGAGGCCCACACAAAGGAAGTGACTTGCCTAAGGTTACACAGTAACTAGCAGAGTTGAGATTTGAACTATAATTGTATTTACCCCTAGAGAGTTAACAGAAATACATTAAAACACGGAGGCAAGCTGAACATTGCTTTTGTTTGCCACTATCTTATTGGATGAATATTAAAGGAGTTTCAAGAATGAGGATGAGGGGGGTGGGGAGATGGGGAGAACAGAGACTGGAAAGACAGACTAGGAGTTCAGTAGCAGATTTTGCAGCCAAAGGGCTGGCAAAGATTGTTAGCCTCAATGGCTATGATCATTCGACATTTTTGTCAAAAGATTCCTTGACTTGCCCCCTACCTTCCCCTTCCCTTTCCCCTCCCTTCTCATCCTCTTCCCCTTTTCTATGTGAATAGTGAGAAAATGACTGGAGACAATGTGCCAGTTTACCACACTTTACACTGAGGCCCTTTTCTCTTTGCCCCTGACTTGTGAATGACTGAGAGTTGTTTTATTATAAAAAGTTTCTCAGAGAAAAGGACTTTTATTTTACCCAATAACACAAGAATGGGCAGCAGGCAAACAGTCAGTGCCTTGTTTCCAGCTGCCACTCAGGGGTTGCAGACTTTGGAATTGTTAATGGGGTCTCTATTTTGCTGAGCTGGTCCCTCTTCTCCAGCTTGTCCCCCATTGGCTATGGATCTGTGAGGTTCAAACACTTCAGAGATAAGCCATTTGGTTCTGTTTAATTCCACCTTTAATTTGTCAAGCAAAATATCAGGGGTTTTTAGCATCAAAATGAGAAGCTTCTGAAAGCTCAATTCCCATTGGGATTGGAACAGAGGGGGAAAAGAAAATGTCCTGGCAATTTGTCCCTCTACATAATGAAGTGCTGGGATGTAAGAAAGAGGAGGAAAGGAGAGCTACCAGGGGGTGTTGATGTTTAAAAAAAAAAAAAAGCAGACACTGAAACTCATTTGCACTAATACTTTAGCTGCTGATTCATACTTGATATCTAAATGTCAGCCATTTACAACTTAATCAGGCCTTTTTAACCCTTTGTTGACAAAAGGAGCATTAAGAAAAGAAATTAAGAGTAAAAATGGAATTTCAGAATAACTAGGTTGGCATCAATTAAAAAACCAATGAAGATTCTTTAAAAAGAAGAAAATATAAAAAATATTCTGCCAAAGGCTGTACTAATATTTGACTTCATCAGCACTCAAGTGGAAAAATTTTCCCTAGAGGTTTTGCCAGCTTGTGAAGAAAGAAATATGGACTCCCCTTTTAGGTCCATCTTCACAAATACAGTTTGTCTAATATAAAATGAAATGAAAATGTCATTTTCTGTTTGAAGGTTGCAAGTAATGTGTTTTTTTTTTTTTAAAGAGGACCAAATAGCAAATATGTCATGCAAAATAAGATACATTCTCAATGATGAAGTAGACTTCTAAAATTCCATCTAAAACTTTAAAATGGCCACAATTTTATTACTGTAGAAGTTTCAGAAGATGTCATGAATCCTAGTATTAAATGAAAGGATTCATTTAATGCTATCTTAAAAGTTAATTATTTAAACTACATAGTGCCACAGAATCTTAAGATTAAGAACTAGACAATACCTTTGGAATCAGCTAGTCTAACCCTTCATATTATAGATGGGAAATTGACACAAGGAAAGTGACTTGATTGAGGTCACATAGATAGGTACTAGAGAGCTGGGATTTGAACTACTATGTGTACCCCAAAATAGTTAACAGAAAATATTTATTCAGTTTATAATTAAGCCTTCAGGTAAAAAAAATAAAATGCTTTGCTCTCTTGAAAAGGAAAGGAAAAACAATATCAATGGGATTGACAAAATTGTTTTGTGTTAGTTATGTGCTAACTTTGGCACTAATGTCTAAGAATGGATGTTTACTCTGAATCTTTTCTCAGTAATGCACCCAATTCTACACTTATACCCAAAAGAATAGAGATGGAATTGATAGATCCATAAAACACAGAGTTCATTGCTAGTCAAACAAGGAACAATCAATGGCAAACTCTAAACCTTTTTGTGTTTTAACATAAAGAGTGGTTTTTTTTACTTACTTCTTACCCAGTTCTGCTGAGTTCCATTATAGAACTCAAACTTGATTTGAGAGTTTAAAAGCTCAACCTGGCAGAAGATTTGCAAAAATTTAAAAATCTGATTGGTTTTTCTAAAATGTTATTATAGAAATCACAAGAATGCTTAATTTTTAAAAAGGGCTACAGGCTCTAAGGATATATAGTGCTAATTTCTAGAGTAACTAGACTTTGTTTTAAGACATCATTTTGTCAGATCAAAGCTTTAAGTTTCCCTTCCCTGTTTCAAAAATGCATGCTCCTCAACAAATATGGTTTGAATTCAATACAATTCAACAACATTTACTACCTACTATGTTCAAGGCCCTGTACCAGATATTGAATATACGAAGAAAACATGAAACAATCAAGCAACCTACATACTACTATAGTGATGCAATATGTACACAAATAAATAAATAAGATGATACTAGATAAATATAAAATCTCAGGAGGGAGGGAATTGGAAGTATCAGGAGAGGTATTATAAAATAGGTAGTAGGTCCTGAGCTAAGTTTTGAAGGAAGCTATAGATTTCAAGAGGAAGAGACAAGGAAGTTCTAATATGTTCTAGTCATGACTACAAAGACATGGGAGGAAGAAATGGAATATCCTCTATCAGGAATGGCAGTTTATTTAAAATGTGGAGTGTGCACAGATTAATAATTTTGGAGAGGCAAGATGACGCCATGATTGTCCGGCTTTTAATTGTGAAAGTAGAGGAGTTTGTATTATAACCTATCAGTAATAGGGAGCCACTAATGATTATAAATCAGGGTAATAAAATGGCCACCTATGCCTCAGGAAGATTATTTTGTGAAGGAAGAGACTAGAAAGAGAGAGACCATTTAGATGACTGTTATTATCAGTGAAAAGTAAAAAATCCCTACCTGCAATGAATTTAATTTTAAAGAGGAAATCAACAAGTACATATAAAAGGAGTTTGATAAACTGGAAGACCAGAGCTTTTGAGAGGCTATCACCAAGCTTATTAAAGACACTAATTATAAAAGCAGGGGTAGGAGTAGAGAGAAAGTTAGGAATACAACCAAGGTATATTCCAAAAATAATAACATGAAAATGAGGTTAATTGGAGACTAAACTTTTGTAAAGAATATGAAAATAATTCTTTTTCCCTTCCACATTCAAAGGATGCCTTTCTCTCCACTTCAATAACCTTTATTTATTTAGTTTTTAGTTCTTGTCCGGCCGTGATCTACAAACCATCATTAGATCATGATGCAAGAGGAAGTTTATAAAAAGACTTCAAGTCCAAGGCAAGCTTAACACGATTTCCAAGATCCTCTTTGTCTCAGGAGGGCTATTTAATGTTGCTATCTAGACCTGACTTTGACTCATTAACTATCCTCTCTTAATTCCTAGATTCTTTGTCATCCTTATTTCCTGAAAGCTTATCTAAGTTTCCCTTAGTACTGTGTCTTGCCCTCCAGCTTTTGTGCACTACAGAGACTCGGTGTCCCCTTTGACTTGTTTCTTGAAACACACGATGAAATGTAGAAACTCATGCCTTAATAACTATAATAGCCTGCCTTAAGTCTCTCCCCCTCCAGTCCATCCTCCACCCAGTCTTTTTTTTTTTTTTGCTTTTTTGGAGGGCAGGTTGGGGTTAAGCGACTTGCCCAAGGTCACACGGCTAGTTTTTTGTGTTAAGTGTCTGAGGCGGAATTTGAACTCAGGTACTCCTGACTCCAGGGCCTGTGCTCTATTCGCTGCGCCACCTAGCCGCCCCCCTCCACCCAGTCTTTAAAGTGATTTTCCTAAAAGGCAGATCTGATCATGTTAACTCCCTGCTCAATGATCTCCAGTGGCTTGCTATTGCCTCCAGGAACAAATATAAAATGTTCTGTTTGGCGTTCAAATCCCTTCATAACCTAGTCCCCTCCTACCTTTCCAGTCTTCCTATACCTTACTCCCCAATGTCTACTCTTCTCTCCAATGACACTAACCACCTTGCTGTTCCTTGAATAAAACACTCCATCTTAGGCTCAGGGCATTTTCTCTGGCTGGCCCCCAGTCCTGAAACACTATCCCTCTTCCACTCTGACTACCGACCTCCTTAACTTCCTCAAGTCCCAACGAAAACCATACCTTCTACAGGAAACCTTCCTCAACCCTTCTTAATGCTAGTGCCTTCCCCGTTATTTCCAATTTACCCTGTATACAGTTTACTTTGCATATATTTGTCTGCATGTTGTCTCCTCATTTAACTATACGCTCCTTGAGGTCAGGGACTGTTTTTTGTCTCTTTTTGTATCTTCAGCTCTTAGCATAGTGCCTGCTACATAGTAGGCATTTAGGAAATGTTTGATTGATTGATTGCTTCTCCATCTATATGCAATAGCCCAATTTCCTTGATCCAGTATTACATATAGTCTAATTTGAATATTATTTTTATTCCCCAGAGAAAATATATTCTGTAAACAATAACTGGAGGGAATACATAAAGTATGCACAGCTAATGCACTTGGCCTCATTCTGCAGGTAAAATAAATTCATCAATACGTGTATTTTTTCATCTGTTTTTCACTGTGATCCTTCGCCTATTACTATGATCATTTCCATAGAGAGCTCTTAGTTAACTATTGCTGAGATTGGAATCTCAAAAGCAATTCTGACTGAGAGAGCAACATTTCAATTAAACGAATAATCAAATTCAAAATCTTATTTGAATAATTTGAGTTCTTAAATTAAACACACTTTTTTTGCAAGTAGGCTATAAATTACATTTTCCGCTACATTGGCAGTAAACGGGTAATTAATATCTCAACTTTTCCTTCTCAATGTTGATTTAAAAAATAAAATTAAATAAGCACAGAACATAAATCAGCTCTGCTATCCCAGATTAGATGTGATTGCCCATCTCTTGTTCATCCCATTTTCTCCAAAGTGGTTGTCTTCTGTTTAACATGCAATATTGCACATGAAAAAGGCAGTTGTCATCATAGAGTTAGCTGTAGATTAGACCTTAGAGATCATCTAGATAAACTCGATGTTGCAGAATAGGAAACAGATCCATACAGAATAGAACACTGGCCCAAGGTTCCAGAAGAAGTTAATGACAGAGCTGCAATTGAAGCCAGATTTTCTGACTTACTATGCAGTGTCTTTTCCTTTAAACTACAAGTTACATATGTGGATGAAATTTAGGAATAACTAAGGTGTGATTCAAAGAATCACAAGCAAGGGTTTAGGAAGGGTACAATTTTAAATCAGTCAGAGTTCAAAATTTTTAAATCCAATAGTCATCCTTCCTCCCCCATATAATCAAGGTATTCCAGGAGTCTTGGAGTGGTTTTTAAGTAATTAATTATCTAAAACCACACTAAGACTTTTGGGACAACCTGCATAGAGACATATTTCCAACTGAATCAGTCTGACACTTAGTTTATAGTGAACACAAAAATTGTATTATCATAGTAAAAGTATGGACTAGTTTATGGTGAACAAATAAGTTATATTTTTATAGTTAAAATATCTGAATTTCAAAAAATATTTCCCCAGATTATAATCTATAGTATAGCAACTAGAAATAAATTAGAAATAAAATAAATACAAAATGAGGGATTAAGCTAGAAGGCCCTGAAGTTCTTTCCAGTTTAAAATCTGTAATCCAATAATATACGTGTTTTTGCATCTATCTGTGATTCCATCTATGAGTATGCTTCTTCCCCTGGCATGCAAAAAATCCATTATTTCTTTTCCTACAGTATGCCATTTCTACTTATCTCATTCTCAAAGATTATCTACCAACTATGCCAAAGATCTTCCTCTGGTTCTTTCAATAGCAAATATACCAATGCAATACTAAGGCTATTTATCTATTATCTCTCATTTTCACTTTATGACTAATGAGTTTCTGTTTCCAATCATATATATCCTTAACATCTTTTACACTACTTTTAACATGTAACATAGCAGAGATAAAATATTACATCAAGGTAAAAAATACCAGATTTAAGTTATATCTACCCTGCCCCTTTCTTTTGCATATATAGACATACAAATATGTATATACTTATATCTACCATAAATCTTTCTTTTGCATAGACATATACTTTTGAGTGTGTATATGCATATGTATGCAAAAGGAAAAAGTGTGGTTGGCAGAGTATGGCTGTAGTATCATATATTACATATGCACACGTACCTGCATATATATACAAACACACATATATTCACATATACACATGTACATATATATGTATGTATTCATATAATACACACACACACACACACAAACATACACACACACCTAAGTTAAAAAACAAAGTTGCCAAACTACAATGGCATAGGAAGTTACCTCACTGGAATTTTTCTACCTCCAATGAAACTACAGGTTCAGTCAAAATTACATATCTATACAATTCTGGTTAAGATGGTGTTAGGGGTAGACCTAATTCCAGAAATCTTGTCAGTTCAGGTTTGACTGAGGGACAAAATGGGGCACTTACAAAGCATTCAACAGTTAATTAAAGATAGAATTTGTCCTAATACAGGAAGGACATGCAACAAGGATACAGTGGCAGTTAGATTCTCTGTATGTGGAGTGCCTTGTTCTCTTACAAAAATGTGTCTGGTCAACAGAGCATGCTAGGGTTACTTGTGAAAAATTCAGATGTCTGCCAAGTTAGAAGGGCATCAAATTCATTTGTGTAGGACATTTCAAGCCCTTAAGTGATAAGAAGTTGTGTCATGAGAGGCCTGTGCCAGTAAATTCCCAGGGACATATTTTTTTATTTGTCTTATACAGAATATGAATTCCTATTGCAGGGAAACAAGGGAATTCTAGGTCTATCATAAATGGAGTTGTAAAAAGTTCTAGGCTCCTCTTAAGTACACACAAGGAAAAATGTAAAAGGGCAGAAGATAAAATAATGATCAATAAGACTAAAGGGAAAGACCAGAAAGTTCCTCTATCTAGTCTTGTATTGAATAAGAAATTGCCCAGCATATTATGAGAACTCTGAACAGAAATGTGGTAGGGTGGCATGAAGTAAGACTAATATCCAGGAAATGGAATTTGAAGGCTTTAGATGCTCTGAGCAGAGATACCAAGGTCTAAAGTCAGTGCAGCGTCCTTGGCAAATGATGTCTGAAGCCAGCAGGATCTTAGTCTTGTCCTGCAGGCGTTATAGCAGGGAATGAAGTCAGGCCCTGGGAGATTACTATGCAGGGAGATGGGACTGCAATGCTCATGGATGCCTTGAAATCTTCCAAAATGGATTGAGGCCATCACTACTATTTTAGCCATAGAAAAAGACACGGTCAGCTCTTAGTGGGTAACCAACTGGGAAGGGAGATAACACAGTAGTATGCAGTAGGCTAAGCATGGTATCCTCCAGATATATGAGAGAACAAACTCTACTATCTGATAAGAGTAAAGAAGAGGCTGTAAGTTTTTTAATCAGAGAACAGAGCCTACTCCTGTTTGTAGAGTGCACACGAAAAAAAGAGAGACTGCAGTCCACTCATTGGGCCACCAGAAGACAGATGTAAAAGCCAAAGCTGAGACTTGGTCTGAGCCACAGCCTCCAAGACAGAACAGCAGCAACATGATCCAGGTTATAGAGAGAACAGGGTCAAATAAGATCTGTCTAACCCATCTGAAAGTTTGTGAAGGGGAGGAACCTGGCCCAATTACAAGTCCCAGTCCAGGAGTTCAGACTGGAGATTAAATAAACAACAAAACTCCAAATACAGCAAAGAAATACTATGAACTAAGAGAAGGTCAAGGGACAAATAAAAACAGAGTAATTCCATAGTAAGTAGAAGACAACACTCAGAAAAAAGAATAACTCAGACACTAAGACTCCAAGAAAGGATTTAAACAAATAAGCAAGAGACAATAAATCAAGTTAGAACTTTTGAGTACAAACATTGGAAAAAGAATGAATAGCTTAGAACAGAAAATGGAAAGCTTTACCCAAGCAGTAGATCATCTGAAAAGAAGAATGGAAGAAATGGAAACTGATGATTCAATGAGAAAGTAAGAAATATTGGAACAAAGTTAAAAGACTAAATTAGGAATACATTTAAGTTATCCACTATCAAAAACAACTAAATGATTCCAGGGGGCAGAGCCAAGATGGCAGAGCAGAGGAAGCATTACAGCTAAACTCTCCCAACAACTTCAAAATAATGCCTCAAGTTGAATTCTGGAATGACAGAGTTGTGAGACATTCTTCTAGCCCAAAGACAACTTAAGAGACCAGAAGGCCTCTTCTCTTCTCTGTGACATGGCAGTGAAGACTCGCAGTCTCAGGAGTTCTCAAGCAAGAGACCTAAGGTGATTGGGCAACTGGTCAGAACGAGATTATAGGGAATCCTTGTGCTAATACTGGGCACAGAGACCAGACATTGTTTGGCAACTCTATTGCCTATACCTGCTTCTAGGTCTCACAGTGCACAAAGGAGAACTTTTGGTCACGTGAGAGTGGGAGACTTGAGGAACAGTATTGTTTATTATCACAAGGAAACAGAAGACTTAAGTATCAGTACTGACTGCAATCCCAAGAGATCAAGGGCCTTTCCTAGGTAAGGACGAGAGCACAGACTAGGAGAACAGTGAATACACCTCTCCTGGGAATCACACTATCTTGGAAGCTCCAAAAACTTCCAAACCCCTGGAACTAGCTCTTAAAATGGTACTGCAAAAAAAGTCCAGAAGTTTAGTACACTGCTCTTCACATGCCTCAATGTCAGGAACACAGTCCAATTTTAACTTAAAGCTCAAATTTGAGAAATAGGCTGGAAAAACAAGCAAGCAATAACAACAACAATAACCTGACCACAAAAGGGTACTGTGGTGGCAGAGAAGATTATGATGCAAACTCAGAAAAATGAAGTCAAAATAGCTCAAAGGAGATAAAAGTATGTTGGATTCAAACCCAAGAATTCCTGTAAGGACTAAAAATTGATTTTCAAAATCATGTAAGACTGGCAGAAAAAAATGGGTACAAAAATGAGAGAAAGGAGAGAAAATTATAAAAAGAAAATTAACAGCTTCATAAAAGAGACACATAAAGAAATACTGGGGGCGGAGCCAAGATGGCGGCGTAGAAACAGCAAAGCACCACAGC
>CM053598.1:105351460-105375589 GCA_028646575.1 Pseudocheirus occidentalis | reverse complement strand
GTTCCTCACATCTTGGCAGATGTGGAGCTAATGGAGGCTGTAGATCTCTCCTGCAGACTGGCTCAGGTGCCCGCTGGGCTCAGCTCAGCCAGGCTACTTCCCACCGTCCCAGACTTGGCCGAGGTCTTGGCTTCAGGCTATTCCATCCTCCATTCCAGCTGCTGTGCTGAGCCCCTGCTGCCAAGATGCTTTCAGGGAGAGATGTGTTCTCTGTATTTTTGTGTGAGTCTGAGACTCCTAGACTTTATCTGGGCTCATATTTTATGGGTGTTTAGGGTGGCGATGTGGGAGCTGCGGGACCTTGCTGCTTCTACGCCGCCATCTTGGCTCTGCCCCACCTTGTAAACTTTAAAGCACTATGTGAATGAGTTATTATTTTTTCTTTGCATTTTATTGTTTCATAATTATTCTTATGTTCTTCATGTTTTAATGGAGTTCAGACAGGCAAAAGGACAAGTCACTATCCTTAAATGTTATCCATAAAATGGTTACTTTTGGTAATTGAATAAGAGAATCAGGCTATAAGTTCATATTTTCCAGACTTTCTAAAATAATCTTCAGATGGCAGGTATGGCATGTACATCCTTCTTTTCCCACACGGTTTTATCTTCTTGTTCTAAATCTATAATGCTATTAGCTTCTTCTGCCAAAAAAACCTTTTCATTCTACGTACTTCAGAGGTTATGAATATTAAGTTGGGTGATATATATTAAAATTTTTATTCTTAAATTTTATATATCAATATTTTGTTTATCCAGATATGAACAATAAATCTTTCTGTCATGTGCTCCAGTCTTGGTGTAGTTTATTTGTTTAATTCTCAAGAATATTTTGGGATTTGAATTTTTTTTTTTGCTTTTTTGGAGGGCAGTTGGGGTTAAGTGACTTGCCCAAGGTCACACGGCTAGTTTTTGTGTTAAGTGTCTGAGGCCGGATTTGAACTCAGGTCTTCCTGACTCCAGGGCCGGTGCTCTATTCACTGCGCCACCTAGCCGCCAGATTTGAATTTATAATATGGGGTTTTCTCATCTGTTCATTTTTAAATGGGTGTTGTATATATAATCTGGTTACCTGGTTATATATTTCTAGTTATACAATCACTGCTAAACTTTTTCAATCTGTAGTTGCATGTTTCACAGTTTTCATCACTTCACTGGATACTTTTCATTCCTCAAATGTCTGAGCTCTCTAAGAATATTTTTTTTTAAAAATTCTTTTGCATAAGCAAATAAATAAATAAATAAATTCTTTAGGAAATATCTTGATCCTGAATTGCTGTCATAAACCTGTACATTTTTACAATTTATCTATGTGACTCCATAATTTATTTGATACTTCTTTGTTGAAATATTGTTGATTGAGTTCATCTGACTATTATCCATAGAATGTATCCTTATTTCACTCAAATCTTAGCCATTCCATTGACTCTGTCCAGCTATAAACTACTTTTAAGTTACATACTCCTGTTTTTAGTCATTACTGTTACTTTGAAGAATAAGATCTGTGTGTTTTAAAATATTTTAGTAAAATTTAACCTTTTTGTCATGTGCTCTAAAAACATCTTGTCAATTATCTTCCTCATTTTTTAATGAGGAAGTAGTCATCTTTCTCTATCTGCCTTGTGGAGATGGATCCAGTTTTCATAAACATTGTAGAAATTTTTGTTTGGATGCATTTTAGAAACATAGCTGACTCATATTGCACAGGTTTTAATTGCTCCAAATATGTTCATTCCATTAAGCCTTGACATGAAATGCCAGTCAGTCTCTCAACATATGCAGCCTCATCCTTTTCCTCACTAGCCTAATGCTCAATATAGTTTGCTTGGATAAAGCCAATATATTTATAATTCATAATTAAATGTTAACAATAATTTAAATAAATTTAAATAATTAAAAACTAAGATATTTCATTTATTGGTTTAATTTGACATCTGTATTCAAGTTCCAAGTCTTTTTCTTTTTCTTCCTGGTCATGCATTAAGAACTTTGCCAGTACAATATTTAAATGACTTTTTGAAATCATTGGAGAAATATTCCATGAGCTTTAGTAACTCTTTTAATGTGTTTTCCAGTAGAGGTATATATCTTGATGTTATCTACATATACAAAGTAATTATTACTGTATTTTAGTACAAAGCCTTCTTTGACTTAAAAAACTGCCTTAGTTCTATTTAGGAGTTAAGGTAATGGGTTCCAGGCTAAATCAAACCACAGAAGGCTTAAACTATCTTGCTGGAAGATACCACGGTTTATGTTGATTATTCTTGACATTATTGTGTTAATGGAATGTTTTAAATGAAGAAATTTCATTGTAATTATCACATATTCTAGCATTCTCACAATGTTTGGGATCTAGTTTCTACATTTACAGTACATAGCTTAGCTATGAGTGTAGAAGTGATCAAAAGGCTTTATGATAACCAGTAATGGCACAATAAATATTAGATTACTTTGGGGCAGTTTGTTCAATAATTAACACATTAATGATTGACACTTGATATCCCTTGAACTTTCTGTTATTCCATTTTTGCTTTTCAGCCAATATTTGATTTGCTTATATATTTATAGTTTTGGGTTGTTTTGTTTTTCAGGGGTGAGGGTTGACATGGGGAGTTGGTGGTTGTACAATACAAGTTGTGAATGCTGTTTTACAAGAATATAAACATAATTGGTCTATGTTATAAAGATAACTAGTATCATAATATGTGATAATACAGATATGATTCCTTATGTCAAGAAACATGGGATAAGATTTATATTAGGAAGTTTTCAGTATGGGGGTAGTGAAGGAACTTTGGTAATAATCCATGCACAACTGTGAAACATTTATACAATTATGAATCTTTTTTGGACCAGCTGCTATTCTGTTATTAATTATATTAATGGTACATGAGCTTTTTATTTTGCTTTTGATCCAGCTCTTGCTTTTTGTTGAGTTGGAATTCTAGAGATACATAGAAAAGCAGAAATCTTCCACATCCTTCTTTTGGGATTCTCTTTCCCTTAATTTCTTTTCTCAGGTCTCTATAGTTTATTTATTTATTTATTTTGTGGATGATGTTGAATTATTTATTTTGTTCTTTGTATTGCTTTGACTCATATCATTTTAACCCTTTGACTTTTTCTTTAAATTGTTGATTAAGGTTTTCAAGAATTTCAAGTATAAAATGTCTTCTGGATTCTATTCCTGAGATTCCTTTTTTGACTGTGAATAATGGCTAGATATGTACATACTCTCCCAATGTCTTTCCACAAGTCTTTTCTATGTGTAGTAGTTGTCTCAAGCCATTTATTCCATGATGAAATAGAGTCACAGCCTTGGGAGGATTCTTAGACATCTCTACCTTTTCTTCTGTGCTACTTTCCATGGCAACAGACACAGAATATATTGCTGTGTATAAGTCCTAAAGTGTTTCTAAACTCTGTCATATATTGTAGGAGAAACTATTCATTTATGATAGTTATACTTGATACTAGCTTTTGTGAAACATTCTTCTGTTCTCTTTTTAGGGTAAATTAACATTTATATAGTAATTCTCCCACAAATATCTAAATCAATTTAGTTCTTTAACCTACTCACCTTCCATGAGCTTCTCTGCCACCCAACATCAACCATACATAAAAATAATCATATACCTGATCTTATCATCACCCACAAATGTATCACCTCTATGTTTAAGAATTCTAAAATCCACTTATCTGGCCATAATCTATTGACTTTTTACCTCTCTCTTTGCATTCCCTTGAACAATCCTGTTCTTCATCCATATCATGACCTCCAGTCATTGACCTCTCAATTCCCTCCCAGACTTTTTCCTCAGTACTAGCTACTAGGGGATATCTTCATCTCCCAATCTTGACCCCTTGGTAAACCAATTCAATTCTATACTGTTCTCCTTTCTTGAATACCTAAGCTTCTTATCATATAAGCCTCAATCCTGGATGACTTCCATCCTTTGTCAACTTTGCTCCTACTCACACACTACTGAATGATGGTGGAGAAAATCCCACAGCTATTCTGACTTAGTCCACTACCAATTTATGTTACACAACCTCAACTGGTCTCTGACTATAGCTAGTCATGCCTACTATTCCTCCCTTAATCCATTATCCCATCCTCTGCTGAAGCTCTTTCAAACTTTTTTCTTCACTCTTTAAACCTCCCATGGTTCCCCACTCTCCCCACTCTCTTGGCTGAGAATGTTGCCTCATATTTTGCAGAAAAAACTGAAACCATTCCCCATGAATTCATTTTCCCTCTTTTCCTAATCTCCTATCACTCAGTTACCTTCTTCTACTTTCTCCTCTTTCACTCCTTTGTCACCTGATAAATTGGCTTTATTCTCTACCAAGACTAACTGATCTACTTGTTCAAGTGATACCATTCCAGACTGTTTCCTCCAAAAGATTGCCCACTCTGTATTCCCCATTCTTTCACTTATTTTCAGTCTGTCTACTGACTCATAATACCTACAAACATGCCTATGTCTTCTTTATCCTGAAACAGCCTTCCCTTGATCCTTCCATCTCTGCTATCATTCTATTTCTTTTCTAGTATATGGTTAAACTTCTCAAAAAGACCCTCTAAAATAGGTTCTTCTACTTTCTTTCTTCTCACTTCCTTCTCAGTCCCTTGCAATCTGGCTTCTGACCTTCTTCTTCTACAGAAACTGCTCTCTTCAAAATTACTAATTATCTCTTAGTTGTCAAATCCAATGGCTTTTTCTCAATCCTCATTCTCCTTGACCTTTCTGCAGACTTTGACAATATTGCCCACTCTCTCCTCCTCTCTTCTTCTTGGTTTTTGGGATACCACTTTCTCTGGGTTTTCCTCTTACCCATATGACCATTTTTTCTCTGTCTCCTTTGTTAGATCCTCTTCCAGATCATGTCTTCTAATGGGCAGTCCTTCAGGATTCTTTCCTGGGCCTTCTTCTCTTTTCCCTCTCTATTACTTTACTTGGTGATTCTCATCCTCTTCCATGGCTTTAATTTCCATCTCTATGCTGAAGGTCTTCAAATCTACCTGTGCTGCTCCACTCCTTGTACTGACATCCAATCTTGCATCTCTAGAGGTCTTTCAGACATCGTAAACTCATTGAGGGCAGGGACTATCTTTTGCCTCTTTTTGTATCCCCAGCACTTAGCACCATGCCTGACACATAGCAAGTACTTAATAAATGTTTATTGATTGAGTTTATTTTGGCATATTGTAGCTATATGTCTTAGATTCATGAATTCGACTTCCAAAGGAAACTTTTAAAATACCTTTCTAAGTATGCCTTTGACTTTTTAAAAATCTCCCATGACATTGGCATTATTTTTGTCAAATATTTCATTGCTAAACATAGTTTCTAGAGTTTGTAGTAAATATGGATTTTCAATGCCTTTTACGTCATTAGTTTTTTCTTCATATTTAAGTAATTCTTATTTTTAAAATCTTATTTCTTCTAAACTGAATTTAAGAACAGAAATATATTGTCCTAGAGTGGTTGATTTGAAATATATTATTTTAGAAGCTTAGAGCTGAAGATGTCATTGATAAAAAGTAGTATGAAGCTACTTACATACATATTAGTATTGTGTCCAGTTATTATAAGGCAATGAAACATAATAAAAGTACTCATATCTTTAGAGTATTTCATGAATGGTTTGCTTGCTTTAGTAGTCACCTTGATCTACTTTGACAACTTTCCAGCCAAAAAGGGATTGGTTTTTCTGATCAGTTTTAATGTATCTTGCCTTCTTGTGATACCAGAACATGAAGGAATGTCCTGTTGTCAGCTTTTCTTCATGTTAATATGTTTGCTATAAAGATTTCTAACAGGGTTCTCATCCGTAGGCTACCCCGACCATTATTTAGTTTCACCCTGACTAGGATGCTTATTAGTTATATGCTAATCAGTTATATCACCATGTGCTATATATTTTCCCCCACTAAGTCAGTCAGTTTTATACTATTATATATATATATATATATATTCATTAATTATTCAGTATTTCAGTGTTCTATCAGCCCTTCCAAACTATGATAACAGTCTCAGAGCACACAAAGTTCTGTAATTGACTGTTGACAATCCAGCCCTACAAGGTATGAACGGATGGGTCATTGATGATGATGATGCTAACAACAGCAATAATGGTAATAATAGTAGTACCAATAATAATACTAATGACAAATTATCAGGGCTGAATGTATTGTACCTAGCCTTGGCTGACAAACCTCTCAATGTAGCCTATGATCTACTTAACTCTTTTGCCTAGCATAAATCACTGTTGACTCATAGTAAGGTTGCTACCTATCACCCAACTTAAGCTATCTTTTGAAGAAAAATGACTTCCTATCCAGTCTTATCTTACTCATTCTGACTTTAGGCTGATTCTTGATTCCTAGTATAAGGCTTTATATTTTTCCCTATTGAATTCTGTGCTATTAGACTTGGCTCAGTGTTCTAATCTCTCAAGGTGTTTTTGTGCTCTGTCTTCCAGTGGAGCTAGCCTATGTCATTGGTGCAACCTTCAAATTTGATGTGTGCCATTTTAGCTTTTTGTAGTTCATTAATAAATTATTTAAGAGCATAGATCTCTGGGGTACTCCACTGTAGACCTTCCTCCAACTTGCCATTAAATAATTAAACTCACCATTTGACCAGTTTTGAATATACCTAATTATACTAATGTCTAGCAGAGATCTCTCTTTTTCCCCCTCTATGAATATGATGGCAAACTTTTTTGTTTTTTCACTAAAAGTCAGAAAGCTACAAAATTCCCTTGTCCTACCAACTTAGTAAATTTGTCAAAACAAGAAACAAGACCTTTTTCTGGTAATCACTATGTCATGTTGCTTAAGAGAAGGTCTATGACCCATCTATCTACATTTTTCTGCTGCCTGGAAAACAACTATTCGGGCCTTGAAGACACTTAATAAATATTTGTTTAATTGAATTTATTATTTTTCTCTGGAATGAGGGAGTGCCTCAAGGTTGTTTAGAAGTCTTCTTTAGATAAAGCAAAATAAGTGAACTGAGGCATAGTTGGATTGGATCAGTCTAGTTAACCACTGGTCATGATTAAAATGCATCTTTATAGAATAAGTGTGGCTATCTAACAAGCACCTTATTAACACAATACAAGCTATTGTGAAGTTCTAACATCCAACTGTTAGTATACAAAAAGTAGGACTTTAACACAACAATGCACTCTTTGGTAACTGCTTCTTTTTGTGATAAGGTGTTGTTACCTGTCTCCAAAGGCAAATGCTATCCTAGCTCCCTTTTTAAAACAGGTAAATATTTTTCAACAGGTGTGGTCATTCAGGAGAGGATCAGAGAACTCACAGAAACATAGATTTAGATCTGGAAGAGACCTTTGGAGTCAATGAGTGCAACTCCATCATTTGAGAGGAAAAAGAGACTGAAACATCAGAGTATTTCTAGCAAATCGGAAAATGAAGGAATTGTATTTTTCTTCTTAATTTTTTAATTTATATTGCCTTTCTCCTTCTGAGAAGTCTCCATTGGATAGTATTAGAAGAATAATTATTTTAAACCGTCTTAAGGTAAAGCTACCTGATAATTTAATAGGAAATGTGCATTTCTTATCTTTTTCATTTAGTTCATGTATGTGATAAAAGTCAGGAATGCTTTCCCCCTACCCCTTCCTGTCTTCCTCCTCCCGTCCCCCCTCCCCCCAAGAAAGGCCAATCAAAGTAGAAGGAATATAATTGAAACAGCCTGCTGTAAGGTAAAGGCAGATTCTATCTGGATGGCCTTATCTCCTAGGGTCTCTTCTGTTCAATATATCATCCTCCAGCCAGCTGTGAACTGTATATTCCTTTTTTTAAAGTGCATGATAGCTCGGGGCATTTAACAATGCCCCCTTTAAACATCATTGAGAATGAATCGGTTTGTTTAAGCATCAGGGGGGTGGACCACTTCTCCACCTTTCCGGTAAATTAGGGTGGGAGTCCTGGGTGTGGTGGAGAGTAACAATGGTAATATCTGCTGATGGAGATGCTGATGCTTCCAGGTAAGGAAGGCAATGGGATGGGAGGGAAGGTGGGTGGCTTGGGTGGAGAGGGAGACTAATGGCTGAGATCCGCAGAGCAGATCTCTGAATTTGCTTTGTTTTAACTTTCACTTGAGTGTCAGAGAAGTTCAAACAATAAAGCCTTGGGGCAGATCAAGTTGAAAGGGCCTTATCTTTTGATCCCAGAACTTCCCTTGAGTGTGTGTGGGAGTTGGCTTGTCATTAATTTCAAGCCACTCTGGGATTTCAGCCCTCCCAACAGGAAGGCCCTATTACAGCTCTATAAAACACCTCACACGCTTAGCCAGTGACTAGGGAAAGCACAATCTGGCAGCTGCAGGGGTTTCCCGTAGCTTCCTCTCGGCCAAGTGCAGGCCCTCTATCTCTTCCTGTGAGGGTGGCGGCAGTGAGGCAGCGACCTCCTGTCCTCAGGAAGCAGCCTGTACATGAGCAGTGGCCAGAGGTAATACAGGGGGCCGGGGAGGGGGGAGGGAAGAGAGGTGGGGCCGACAAAAAATATTTGTTTGGTGGCCACAGCACCGACACGCGCTGGCCAGGCACCGGGAAAACAAAAGAGGGATGTCTGCATCAAAAAGCCAGGAAATGAGACATGTTGGAAGGGGGAGACCAAGAAGACTATAGGGACTGGGTTGTAGCTTTTCTCTCCTACTACCCTATTGTTTGAAAAGCACACATATACACACACTTTAAAAATTAGCAAGAAAAAAAATGAACACATCCTGCAACCTCTTATCAAGTCATCAGGAAAGTAAAACAAACAGCTCATTCATTCTGACTTGGATTTTTTTTTTCTCTCTGTAATTACTAGTCCCACGAAATCCATCAGAGAACCAGATTTACCCCTTCTGCCTTCCTCACTAACTTTGTATTCTTTCATAGCCCTCATTTGCCATTTTAATGGTTATACATTTCTTGAAGTCATTAAATGGAGATTTCCAGGGGAACACCAAAGGTTGCTCAAAATGTTCTGTTGCTACAAAATCTGCCATTCCTTAAATTCTAAAAACGGAAAATTTAATATGAGGTACGGGTTGAACTTGGTCCTTTCTTTTCCTCCCATTATCACCCCTAACCTTCCTTTTTTTGGCTAGACTGAAGTATTAATGACCTTAGTATATTTGCCAAATAAAGCACTTGAGCTGATTGGCATTGATCTGTTGCTGTCATAATGGCCTCCATTGATTGCCACTCCCCTGGGGAGAGCCTGTGGGCACTCCTATACCCCCCCCCCCCTTGAAGTAATGGATGGCTGATGTACACACACTTTTATTTTTCAAAAAAAAGTTTAACGCATGAAAGGAAATTAGAGAATTAGATTAAATTTTACTTGCCTATAAGAGAGCTCATTGGGTTTTCATTTTATTTTGTACTTTGTGATGTTCCAGATATTGTTACTGAAATGGCTATATAGAAACTTTCGAAGAACAAATTGACCTCGTGAAGAGAATAGAAAGAAGCATCCACTTCATAAAGCACATCATTCTCCACATTGTTGTTATTCGTAATAACTCCCACTTATATAAATAGGGCATTTCTGAGAACATTATAATCTAGCTGTACAAAGACAAACCAAAGCAGACCTTACTGGTCTATTGAGGATGAACTGATTACGCATACTAGACAAAGCAACCACATTTTTCTTCCTGAAGAATGTGATATTAAATTTCTAACAAATTTTTTTCTATATTCTAAATTCTGTATTTTCCTACAATGCTTTTGCACAATGTAGTTGATTGATGGATCTTCATTAAATTGATTTTTTTTAATTGCATTTCTTCAACAGTATGCTAGGGAAAAGTAGAGCTGAGAATATCAGAAATTTCATTCATAGGACCAAAAGAGAATTAGAAGAGATTGAAGTTAGCCTTCCCCTACATGTTTATTGTCAGAGTTCTCTTCCAAAAATGCAAGATGACCAAACTGGAAAGTCTTAACATTAATGCAAAGAGGCCTAATGTATCTATTAAGAATAACAAAAGAGTAATTATACATGACAAATTTTTCATATCTTCACCAAATTATCTTTTGGACCAGTTATTGAGATTTTTAAAAATCACCTTGATTAACACAAAAGGACTCCGCTCTATCCCCAAACTCACTAAGAAACAAAACCAAAACTTGAAGTAAATGGCTTTCCCAACTTTTTCTATAACTTTTCAGCACTTCTTTTAAGAGAAATTAACTTTTTTTCAATTAAAATATTTGAATCAAATCAATGAACATTTATTGTGTGCTTACTACATTCAAGACACCATATGAAGCTCTGTTAACACAAAGACAAAAAAATGAGATAGTCCCAGTCCTGGAGAGATGCAAACTTTACTGAAGGACTGCTACTTGAATGTGTGTGTGTAAATGCAAAGATACTGAAAAAGGAAGAGAGCCTTAACAACTGAAGGAATCTGGAAAAGCATACTGTGGTAGGAGGGAGGTGGATCCTAATAGGTTAGAATTCTAACAGGGAAAGGTGAAGAGGAAGCGCATTCCCACATTGAGAAAACAAATGCTTGTGTAAAAGTACAGGGATGTGAGATGATGCCTTGAGTTCAGGGTGCTGCTGGCACATGGAGTGCATGGAGAGAAATTGACAGGTAGGAAATGTAAGTGGGGATCGGATTGTGGAGATTAATTAATTAATTAATAAAAGTTGAAGATTTTGTATTAGAAGCAATACATACATTTTATGGATAGTATTTTATATATTATATGCATACATACATATTTTGTAGGTATATATATTTATATGTGTGTATGTGTGTATGTATATATGCACATATGTATGTATATAATTTGGAGAGAGGGAAGCCTAGAAGCAGCAAAACTGACTAGGAATGCTATTAAAATTGTATTATACCTATTACTATTAATATTACTAATTGGGGCAGCTAGGTGGCACAGTGAATGGAGAGCCAGGCTTTGAGTTAAGAAGACCTGAGTTCAAATGTAGCCTGACACTTAACAGCTATGTAACCCTGAGCAAGTCCCTTACCCCTGTTTGCCTCAGTTTCCTCCCCTGTAAAATGAGCTGGAGAAGGAACTGGAAACCACTCAAGGATTTTTGCCAAGAAAACCCAAAATGGGGTCATGAAGAGTCAGGCATGACTGTAATGACTGAACAACAACAATCATAAAAATGTTGCTAATAGTACTTACTATTAAATAGTAAGAGGTGGGGCTGAAATGAGGCAGTAGCTTTGTGAGTGAAGAGCGGGGAGTATGATAAAAGCTACATCCCTATGTGAGCCTCTGCTGCCTCAAGATGTCTGTTGGCCTCTCTCCTGCTTGGTGAATACCTAGCCCCCTCTTCCCATCCTGAGAAGACCCAGCCACCCTGACTTTTTCTTGACTCAAATCTCTCTCTGGACTGCTCCCACTCCTCCTATAAATATCCTATTTCTCCCTTCCCCCTCCTTGCTTTCCTGATCCTTTTTTTTTTTTAATCTTTCCCTATTAGAATGCATGCTTTTTGAGAATAGGAACTGTCTTATTCTCTCAAATGCACATCCCCAGTGTTAGCACAGTCTTGGCACATAGTGAGTGCTCAGTAAATATTCTCTGGCTTTTTCCTCTATTTTCTCTAATATTTAAAATAGTTTCTGCTCTTTTGAAATATTTTAAGATCTGATAAGTGGTACATGTAGAGAAAACCTCTTAATATATGCATTTATGAGAGAAAATGAACTAAGCTGCTGAAATTTAAATGTTACCTCAGAAATGGCAATTCTAGGCATATTATTTTATCTTTTATCAGAAAATTTTAAAAGTTGTTCTCATAAAGCATTATATACACATGGTATACAAAGTTCTTAATTATTTTCCTAATAAAACTATGAAATAACATAGCCTCTCTCCTAAGGTAGATGTCATTTTCATATGATCAGCTTGTTCTTCCTTATTGGACATAATTAAGACCAGAGTAGTAATTCCATTTATTGGTTCTTTTTGAAAGAACAGCGTTTATGATAGATGATACCATACCAGGTACTCAGGATATCTAAAATATGTGAAACAAACAAAAAGCTTTGAAAATATAGCAGTGTTCCAAAAGTCCAAGAGAGTTTTGTGGTCGTGCTCTTAAAATAAATGCCATTCTGTCAAGTTTTGATATAGTACCTAAGTCATCATCTATACTTAACCATTTTAAAATTAAACCTCATGTTGTTATTACCTGTACCTTGAACATTTGTATGCGTAAATCTTAAGTCATATGATTTTTTCCCCCATATATTTCTGGAAATTTCATGCCCCTCCATTATTATTCTTCATACCTGTTGTTCTCCACAGTAGAGAGTTATATAATATTTTTTCTAAACCATTTTATCTTTCCCTATTCAAATTATGCTTAAAACCTTTGATCAAATCACCAAGTCTCTTGCCAGATGCATTGTTACCACTTTTTATAAGCTACATCTTCCCTTGTCCAGAACTCATCATTTTGTTACCATAACCCATTGTACAGAAAAAACAGATCCTTTAATCTTATAGTTATATCCCAATTAAACTTCTATAAGGAATTTTCTAAAATAAAGTATTTTATATTTTATATGATAGATGATCCTCCCAAAGATGTCAAAATCAGCTAGAGTGCTTATAATTAATTTTTGTAGCACATTATAAAAATATTATTTTGGAGCCTAGTTGACCTTCTAAGTTTTGTAATTTACACAGAAATTCTACAGTGCATAAATTATTAGAGTGAGAATAAATATTTAGTTTCTTGGAATTCTGAAGAAAAAAAAAGAGAGAAATCAAAGTTTTCTTCACAGACTGTAGCACATTAAAGACGACCAGAAGGTGAGCTCAAAGGTGTCATTTTCAACCATGGATATTGAATGAAGCAGTCAGTCTCTCCAACTGCAGAACTTGGGACAGAAGTATAGAAAGCATTTGAGATTGCCGATGGCATGAAAATAGTCTCCAGTCAATTAACATTTGCACATGGGGAAAACAAATCTGTCCCATAGCCACCAATGGCATCCTGACTCAGAGCCACACATTTGGAAGATGCAGGTTTTTGATTAGAAGAAGAATCCAGTTGGAGAGTATAGCTGTCTCAGTGTAAACCACCGCTAGGGGGGAAAAGAAATAATTTGAAAATAAATGAAAGTAATGACACAGCTTTTACAAAATGGGAACTTATAAGATACATACTAACACTCTAGATACCAGAAAAATACTAGGAAACTTGTTTTTTTTTAATACACACAGCATAGAAATAATCATATAATTAATATTAAATCATAGAATATTAATGGTAGAAGGGACATTGAAAATCATTTAGTCCAGACCCTTCTGGGAATAAGGAAATAGGTGGTCAGAGAATCTAAGGAGCCTGTGAGAAGTTACGTAGTTTAGTTTTATATGGTGTATGTATAAATGTGTGTGTGTACATATATGTGTGTGTATAAAAGTATATGTACATATATATACGCTATATATATTATATATACTCTGTATATGGTATAATTAAATTGTACATAATTTAATATCTAATTGTAAAGTTTGATTTTTATGTACCTAAATGTCTTATGATGTTAAATTCTTTAAAAACTGGAAACCACTGTGCCCTAAATTTCATCTAAAGTTAAGCCTCCAAAATAATTCTAGAGGAGGCAGCATAGTACAGTAGAAGAAATGCTGGCTCTGTTTTAGAAGACCACAATTTAAACTCTACTTCTGACGTTGTATGAGAAGCAAAGTGGTGAAATGGATAGAATGCCAGGCCTTTAATCAGGAAAAGACTCATCTTCATGAGTTCAAATCCGTCCTCAGACGTCAGCTGTGTGATGCTGGGCAAGTCACTTAACCTTGTTTGCCTCAGTTTCCTTATCTGTAAATTGAGTTGGAGAAATAAACGGCAATCTACTCCAGTATCTTTGCCAAGAAAACCCAAATAGGGTCATGCAAGAGTTGAATATGACTGAAATAACTGAACCATAACAACAAATCTGACATTATTATATGAGAACCTTGAAAAGTCAGGTTTGTTTTTTTTTACATATAAAATAAGGGCATGGGCCTCAATGACCATTAAGTTCTTCTCCATCATTGTATTTAGATTAGATTTTATCAGATCTAAAAATACAGTTTCAGACCTGACTAACAACTGTAAATCCAAATAGTTTACCAAGTTATTTGCTTTTATTTTTTATTTCAGATCACCTCATAGGAAGAAAATCCAGCTTGCTTTTTTTTTGTTATACACCCCATGTTTCTCTTAAACTTCATAAATTTAGGATAACATTGTAACCAGTGGTACTTCAGAACTGTAGCTCTTACTTAAGCTATCAGAAGTAAATTATTTCTAAATGTAATCAAATGAGTAAAGGAGAGGGGCATAGTTTGTTTTCTAGGATGCTGGGTTCGTTTACTTTCATTTCCTTTTGGTCCTACTGTATATCATTTGGTCTGTCATCTTTAACTCATTGTTCTTTGGTGGATATGTCATTTATCTGGTGTAAGTTCTCCTGCTGCTCTAGACGGCAACACTGCCCTCTCATCTCTTTCAATGTTACCCTTTTTTGTGTTTCAGCATAAATGGGGATCCACTACAATTGTGCCAAAGTTATTGGAGGACTTCTTTGTTTTGTTTTTTTTTCTTTTAATGTCTCAAGGTTATATATACATTACTAAGACTATTCATTGTTTTTCGTTCTCCCTATGTAACCTGCCCATCTCCTATTCTAGCATCCTAAATAATGAATTTTGTGTCACTTCTCATACCCCTTATCATGGCAAGCACGTTTCATTTGACAAACAGCTACCATGCATCCATTGATTGTTTTTTGCTTACGGTGTCATTTTAACGATAAGATCCTGAGAGGAAGCATGGTGGAATGGAAAGGATTCTGGATTTGGAGTGAGATGACCTGAATTCCAATCCTGACTCTTCCATTTACTACCTATATAAACTTAGCAAACCACCTAATGTCTCTTGCACTAAGTTAGCTATAAAGGCCCTAATTACTAAATCCACGATGTTTCATAAGTTGTGATGGTACAATATAGTGAAGCATTTGTGTTTGGAACTCTCCTACTATCCCTGAGCTTGATAAAATAGTCTTGGACAGATGTTGTATTAGATATATAGACTACCAGGGGTGGGGAACCTCTTATCTCAAGCCACATGTGGGCCTCTAGGTCCTCAAGTGTGGCCCTTTGACCAAATCCTGACTAGACTGTCTCAGAAAGGCTTTATCATCACAAACTCAACACTAAGGCACCAAGTATAAACACAGCAGGTGACTTACAGAGGAGGGCAAACACAGATGCACACACAGCTTATCTGGACATCATCTATAGGCTCAGGCCAGAGAATAACCCATGCCACAGAAGGCTTGCAACAATCCCAGCCATTCAAATGCATCCTTTTACATTCTTGGACTTCACTTGGGCCTGAGTTGCTCTCAGAAAGTAGCTAAAACTACCATTAGACCCTATGTTAGTAGCTACTCTTTTCCTACCTGCAGTGATGTCCGTTTGTCATGTTTTGTACCCCATTATGTCTTATAATTGGGCCAGTAAAGCTTAACTGTGCTGGCTCACTTGCTGCTGTCACTGAGACTTGCCCCTGCCAAGATTTGGATAACTAAAAGAAGGGCAATGTGGTTTGCTTTTTAGGGTGTTGGGTACATTGAATTTTATCAACTTCATGGTAAGCTTCAGTTGGTCTTTCGTCTTCAGGTCAATTAAGGTTTTTTTTTTTTTAGCACATTGCTAGATTCATGATTTCATGAATTTCATAAGGGTTTCCTTCGCCATTGCACTGAACAACAACAAAAAAGTTTTATGCCATTTTCCAAATATGATGTAACTTTTTTTTCTTTGACTTTGTTGTCTTCTTCTGAGTGTGTGTTTTGATCTTCCTTGTTATCATAGTAACTTTCTAGGGTCAGAATTTTTTCTGTTGTTTTCTTATTTTCCCAGCCTATTACCTGATTTTTAACTCTTTGTTAAAGTGGGGCTCTGCTTCTGGGATAAAGATTGCACTGTCCAAAGCTTCAGGGGTTTTGTGCAGCTGTTTTCAGAGATACTTCCAAGGACTTGTAAGTTTTCAGTTCTTCCAAGGTGGTGTGATCAGAAAAGAGGCACTTATTACTCTCCTGGTCTGTTCCTTGGTCTGTGAGCTACAACCACAAGCACTCTTTTCTGCACTGGAACTATGAGGAGGGTCCCCACTCCACTGCAGCCACAAATTGGTGTGCTAGTGCTCCTCCTTACTCTGGGAAGGTCAACTCAGGAAAAAAAAAATGTGTCTCTATTTTGACTGATGAGTTATCTTTTTAGATAAAAGATGAACTCAAAGCTGGAAATACAAATCATTAGAGTTTGTAGCTACATTATTTTTACCTTGATATTTGTTCAAAAGCTATAGTCAATTTGAACATTCCAGTTGTCTGAACATCACATATATATGTATGTCTGTATGTCTGTATATATGTATATGTATATATGTATGCACACACGCACATACACACATATATCCAAAACTGTAATTAAGAGAACTCCATTTTTTTTCCTCCAGGATGATACAGATGCTATTAGAATGTTGTACAAGAATCAGAAATCTTATCCAAATGTTATTTGTGAAAATTCTAGGGGAATTAGAGGAAATAATTTATGCTAAAATATTGATTTTCTGGGGCTCCTGGTGTCACTGAACAGAACCTTTATTGGGTGTGTGCTTTGGGGGGACACTGAATAAAATATTGCATAAAACTTAAGTGCAATATGTGTCCCTTTTAACCACAGTAGAATCTACAGACATTCCCTCTTTCACAGATGATTCACCTGCTATGCCAGGTGTCCTTATAAACCATATGTATAAATATTTGTCCAAGTTCTTCCTTTTTTGTCATTCTGTTTTCATGTGTATTAGGAGAACTGAAGCCAATTTGTTTGGGAAAAGCAGCTTTTTCAGATTTCTTTTGGCTGATGATGCTTTCGGCCTCTTCAAACAGCCCCTGTTGTAGTTGGCTGATATTTTAGTGAGACAAATTTCTTAGACCTAAAAGCAAACTCATTGAAAAAAGGATATTGATAAGATATTATCTTCCCAAGTGTCTCAAGGTTCATACAAAAACACATAGACACACATAAGTATCTTCTCAACATGCCATTTCTCAAGTATAATTTATTTCTCTTATTTATCTTAGAGATATTGAATTTTCAGAAGGGATAGTTATGAATATCTCCTGCTTAAGCACAGAATACCAGATGATAGCAAAACCAGTTATGACTACTATGAGACAATGGTGAAAAGACTGGCCTATTTTCCACTGGCTTATGAAAATCATGAGTGGATTGGAAGGAAGCAAGAAATAGATATAATCTAACACTTATTCTAATCAAAGAGAAATGTAGCTTTTGATCTCCTGCTATATAGATAATTACAATCAAGCTATCCAATATCACTTTATTGTTGCTTAGTCTTGTTTTTAATTTGGTTTTGTATATAAATGCTCTTTGGTGTGGTATGTAGAGAACTGGATCAAAGTGTCAGGGTCCTGGTTTTAGCCCTGACACAGACTATCTGTTTAACTTTGAAAAGGCATTCAATCCTCTCAACTTCAGTTTCTTCATCACTAAAATGAGGGATTTGGATTAGTTGCACTCTAAGATTTAAGTTCTAAAATTCAAGATAATTAATATGGATACTACCTCTATGCTTATAGCACACAATTCATAAATGCTCTATCATCCCATTCAACTATTGTCCATATCCTACGAATTTTCTATAGGATATACTCAAAATCTAGAGACCTTTTTCTTTATCTCTTGATGTATATGTAATAAGGCCATTTCAATGTGTCTCTTAGGGTGGCAAGCCTAGACATCTGTACCATCTCCTCCCCCAAATCTTCTCCAAGGGAGATTCTAATTGCTTCTGAGAAGGGAAGCAAGAAGTTGGAACCAGTGACTGAACACTTTGCTGTCCTTAGAAAGAAGGATTGCTGGGCTAAAATCATAGGTATCTGTTTCCCTAAAGCTGGTTAATCTAGGACAGAGGTGAGAAACCTGTGGTCTTGTGGCCACATGTGGCCCTCTAGATTCTTAAATGTGGCCTTTTGACTCAATCCAAATTTTATGGAACAAAATTTGGATTTTTACAGAACAAAAATTTAGATTTTGTCAAAAGACCATATTTAAGGATCTAGAAAGCTACATATGGCCTTGAGCCTACAGGTTCCTCACCTCTGGTCTAGTAAAGTAACTTTAGGGTTACTAGTAATTAATGAGGATAAAGGGGGTTCCAAGCTTTACATACAAGATTTGACTCTCTTCCTACCAAATAACACTTCCATAATACCCACAGCAAGTAGCAAAGAAACCTATTTATCCAAATTTGTAGCAAAGCAAATCACAGAAATTTTACATATGAGAATACATACCAGGCAAAATAGATAGAAGGAGCTCTCCCTTTTAGAGTGAATTAACTTAGCTCAAGCAAGAGTCCCAGATCTCACCCAGCATGAAAATTTCCTGAAGTCTAGTATGGCAAGCTGAATATGGGAACACAATAGAAACTTGTCACCTCCTCTCATGTTGCCTTCTCAGTCTTCTTCATCCTTTAGTGTTCTGAAGAGAAGTTGGCATACATCTTCTCTCTCAAAGCTGGAAACTAGGAGAACCCAATCTTGTTCTTGTTTTTCTCTCTTGTTCTTGCCAACTCTGTCATGTCCCTATACCACTCCCACATATAACCACACAGGCGTGGAACATTAACCTTCCCCAGTAAGGAGAGAGTCTCATACCAAAGGGCATTGGGGTTCAGATTGCATATAGATGACAATGGTGGAACATTCGCCTGAGGCAAACAGGTTAACGAATAAGAATAAGTCATATTTGGTTTGCATTGACTATTCCAGTACACATTTAGAAAACTATAGAATATGTGCAACCACATTTGCAGTGCTAGCACCTTCCTTGAACTTCACGGAAGAAGTTCCTTTCTATGAATTTTGTAGCCAAGGCACCCCTTCTGGATCTAAAGATGAAAGTAATACCTTGAAAGCATGGGAAGAAGTCAAGGAAGTTGTGAACACTGGACGCATTCTATGTGTTAAACTGGGCTTGGCATAACAAAGGCTATATAAGAAACAGAAAGTATGGCTTCTGACCTCATTTATGATCCAGTTGAATAAAAGGTGCATGTTGGTTCTAAATCTAGGTACATTACTCACTTCAGTCACCATCACCCCATGGACACTGAGTTGCCATTATTATTCTTTGTCAGTTTTCTGGTATTTATCCTCTCCTATGTTTGGTATGTCTTTTTTTTTTTAAATACCCCAACATTTAGAATGAGTTAAAGGCAAGAAAAATATTTAGCCACCTAACCAACATAACTCACATATTCAGTGACCCCATAGTCAGCTCTTCCTTAGGGCCAAATCAGAACACAACACAAGCACACTCAGGCTTAAAATTCTTTTTTTTAGAGAAAAAGAAACAGCTTCTGGAGAATGTACCCAGATTCTTGGGAATCTCTTATCTTTTTTCTAATGATAGAAAGAGAGATGAGGAAGGGTACCCCATTACAAGGCTTTACAAAAGAATAAGTCCATGACAGTTTAATTTTACTAATTTGATTCTCTTCATATTAGTAACATGAGTGACTTAAGCCAACTTATATAAAGGAATATATTTGACTCTGCATCCTCTAAATCCATCTGTTCAGACTGGCTGCTCTACAGTTAACTGCATTAATTTCAAACTGGAATGGATTGGATCATATAATATTACAGTTTAGGTGATAGAAAGTGCTTTAGAAGCCACCTAGTCCAATGCCTTGGTTTTACTGATAGGGAAACTGACACCCAAGATAGCAATGTGGCATGGTGGAAAGAATGCTGATTCAAGTCAGAGAACTTGAATTCAAATCCTACCTTTGAGGTTACCTACTGTGTGACCTTGGGCAAATCACTTACCTTCCTTGGGCCTCAGTTTCTTCATCTGTAAAACAAGAGGTTTGGACTAAATGAAAAAAATCATATTTTCTTATTAACTCTTTTAACCTAGCTATTTAGATTGGTAAAATAAACAGAACAACTATTGTCTAAAAGTTCTGTTCCCAGGTTCCAGGTAAATGATTAAAACAACCACTTGATCCTCAAAATTCTCAAGTATAATTCAATTTAATTAAAAATATGTGAGTACTTACTATAGGCAAAGTAGGAGCTATATGAGACCTTGTGAATACAAAGTTAAAAAAAACAAAGAAGTATTCTCTACCCTCAAAGAGCTTATATTCATTCGTAATTCGGACTGTTAACTACTAGAGTTCCATATTAGGAAGTACTATAAATTCTTGATTTCTCTCCATGTTTTTGAGATTTGGTTTTCTTCCATAACCACATCAACAAAGTAATTCAATTAATGCTACTGAAACAAAAATATTGGGTATTCTGTAATCCTTAGAATTAAACTAATGTTCTGGCAGCTCAATTTGGATTGTCTCAGTATTTACGCTAAAAAACTGCTGTGCGTTGTCGCTGCTGTAAGTAAGGTAAGTAGAATAAGTTTTCAGCTGTGTAATAGTCAAAAATCTGATTGTCCATTTAGCAGTTTCACACCTTTACCTTACATTGCAATTTCTTGCTCAACTCTGAGCCTTGTTTACTTTAGAGTTTATATGTGTGACCCATGCAGTTATCACCAGACACAGTATTTGTTTTTTCGCGGCTTTCTCAGTGTTCCAAGAAGCACTAAATATCCCATTTGATATTCATAAAAGAATTGGTACTGTTAATTTGAATATTCAATCTTTTCAACCACATTTACACACTGAATCTGCCATCTTGTTACATACAAAGAGCCCCATTATAAATATATCAGAGTCTTGATATTATAGATGTAGTTAGTCAAAATAAACGCATATACAATAGGAAAACTAACCAATAAAGATCCTCCTAGAAATAATTTAGGTTCTTGCTATATGTGGTGTTTTCTCTCACATAAAGGATGTTTCTGACTTTTTAGACTCTGTGATGGTTCCCGATTGTCAGTTTCTATTATCTTAGCAATCCTAACACATTTTTCCATAACTTAAATCAACATTCATTCAGGCAAATTTTCAGCAGTTCCCTTAAATATTTTTTCAGCATACTAAACTACATCTATTATCTATCTATCTATCTATCTATCTATCTATCTATCTATCTATCTATCCATCTATCTATCTATACATCTATCTGTTTGTCTTTCTATTTATCCATATATATGTGAAATTTATTGTGGCATCAAAGGATAAGAGGTGACATCAGAGGCAATCTAATCCAATACCATGTTTTTACAGATGAGGAACCTGAGACCCAAGGTAGCAGTGTGTTCCAGTGGAAATAACACTGATTGAAGTCAGAGAAGTTGTATTCAAGTCTTATCTCTGATGCATGTTTTACTGTGTGACCTTGGGCAAATAACTTAACCTCTCTGGGCTTTAATTTCTTCATCTGTAAAATGAGAGGGTTAGACTAAATGGTCTTTGAGGTCCTTGTTAGGTCTAGATCTATGATGCTAAGTCCTTAAGTTGTGACTTGCCCAAGGTCACACAGTCAATAAGTGTCAGAAATGAAATTTGCACCCTAGGCGGTGGATAGAACACTGGACTTAGATTCAGTTGCTGATTCAGGCACTTCCTAGTTCTGTGACCTTGGGCAAATCACTTAATCTTTCAGTCTCACCTTCATCATCTGTAAAATGGGAATAAATAATAGCACGTTCTTTCTTTCTTTCTTTTTTTTGGTTTGTTTTCATTTCATTTAAAAAAAATGTTTTTAGCATTTTCATTTAAAGTTTAGAGTTCCAAATTCTAACCCTTCCTACTCTGCCCCCTTCCTTAGTGTACAATCAAATATAGATTTTAAATGTAATGTATAATGTAAAACATTTCCATATTAGTCATTTTGTATAAGAAGACTTAAATAAAAGGAAAAATGAATGAAAAAAGTAAAAAAAAAATAGTGTGCTTCAGTCTGTACTCAATCAATATCAGTTCTTTCTCCAGAGGCAAATAGTATGCTTTTGTTAGTCCATTGGGATTGTCTTGGATCTTTGTAATGCTGAGAATAGCTAAGTCATTCACAATTCTTCACTGAAGAATATCGCTGTTACTGTGTACAATGTTCTCCTGGTTTTGTTCACTTAATTATGCATCAGTTCATGTGAGTCTTTCCAGATTTTTGGTAGCACATTATTTCACAGGGAAACCAAAGGAGAGGGTAAAAGGAGATAAAATATGCAAACCTTAAAGTTCCATATAGTAATTTATTATTATTATTCTATGTAAATTCCATTTTTTCAGCAGGAGGAACATCATCATAATCACTATTTTTCTGACTTCTTTAAGTTAATACATCAACTTCTTAAAAACTCTCAATACATAATAGAGACTTGCTCCTCTGTAATCAATCATAGATGGTTATAGAAGTGAAAATTATTATTGAAACACTGATTTTTTAAAAAAGAATCCAAGGTATTCAAAGCATTCCTCTGAACAAATTTTGATTCTTTCCTTTTATAACAAGGCCAATGGATTAAATGAATAAATATCTAAAACACTATGTATTTTTAACAATTTCTTATAATAACAAACATCACTGGATTTTGAGCTTAGAGGTCTAGTCTCTTCATTCTACATATTACAACCCAAATTGCAACCCAGAAACGGAAAGTAATTCCAGTAGTATTAGCAGAGCAAGAATTAGAATCCACTTTCTCTGACTAAATCCAGCATCTTTTCTCAAGGTTTTAACAGTGTTAACATGTAGTAGATAACCAATAAGTATTTCAGAACACCATCACATACAATATATGGACTGTTATTAATATACCACTACTTCTACCTTGTTCTCAGTATATATAAGAGCAGCAGAAAATAAGACACTTTTTTTCTTTAAAAAATAAAGTTGCATTGAACTTTTCAAAAAAGATACATTACTTTCACATCTCATTGACTTTATACCTAACCTCCATCGGCTATAGTATTTCTTCATAGCAAATAAGTGTAATCAAGCAAAATATATCAACCCATTGGTCATATGTGAAAATATATACTTTCTCCTTTACCTCTTTTTTATTTCTGTAAAAAAAAAAAAGGTGGGAAGAATGCTTCACCATCAATCTCTGGAAGCTTTGATTGATCACTGTATTGATTAGTGTCCTGAAGCCTTTAGATCTTGTTTTTCTTTGAATTGCTGTGGTGGTTGTGTAAATTGTTCTCCTGGTTCTGTTTACTTTGTTCTGCATCTGTGCATAATTATTCACAAGTATTTCCTAAATGAATCACATTTACCATTTCTTATATGTCACAATAGTATTCCATTATATCCGTATATCAGTAATTTGTTCAGTCATTCCCCAATTACTAGACACCTCCTCAGTTTCTAGTTCTTTGCTATTAAAATAAAAAACAAAACAAAACAAAAACCAAGTGCTTTTATAAATGTGTTTGAACTTCTTTCCTTTACATTTTTGGGATTTTTGCCAACAAGTGTTATTGCTAAGAAAAAGCAATTTAGTGATTTGGGAGATTCACTTACAAATGAGTTGTATTTCAATTGGACCAATTCACAACTACTATAATGATATATTTGTGTATTTGTCTATCCATAGCCCCCCAAACTGACCGTTTTTGTTTTTGGTCTTTTTATCAGTCTGATGAGTGGGAGATGAAACCTCATAGTTGTTTGAAATTCCATTTCTTATTTTGAAATCTGCCTGTTTATAACCTGGTAGCACTTCTTCATTAAGGAATGGCTTATAGTCTTATACAGTTGTATCAATTAAAAATATTTTTATGTGCCTTTATACAAGGCACATAAAATTTATAATATTTTAATTAATAGTATTTATTTTCTATGCCTTATACATCCACTTGAAGAAGAGTAAAACCTCAGAATAAATCTTTATAGTCAAGTAAAATTCCCACATTGTCCATGTACCAAAATATGTTTCTGTTTTTCACATTTTGTCTATCACATCACTGTCAGATATTAGGCAGCATTCTTTATCATCATTCTTTTGGAATCATGGTTGGTCACTGTACTGATTGGCATTCTTAAATTGTTTTCAAAAAAAA
>CM053598.1:105320739-105345279 GCA_028646575.1 Pseudocheirus occidentalis | reverse complement strand
ATATATAATATATATATAATATATAATACATAATATAGAATTACAATAATACCATTGCTACTGGATCATAAATATAAGATTGAAAAAGGCCTTAGAAGACACCTCGTTCAACTCTTCCATTTTACAGATGAGGAAGCTGAGGACTACAGAGGATGAGTCTTGGCCAAAGTTACAAAGACAGTAAGTGTTTCTTATGCCTGGAGCAAAGTTATGTGGACTGCAACATAAAGGATGAGAGTGCAGACAGACCAGAAATCCCTTTCTGGCTACCACTCCCCTAGTATTATGTCCCCTTTTAAGAATATGAGCTCCCTTGGGGCAGCTAGTGAGTAGAGCACCGGCCCTAGAAAAGATCATACATTTATGTATTTGGAGCTTGAAGGGATCCTAGAGGTGACGAAATCCAACTCCCTCATTTTCTACAAAACTGAGGCACAGAGAGGTTACATGATATGCTAGGGGTCACATAACCAATAAGTATCTGAAGTAGTATTTGAACCCAGGCAGGTCTTCCTGACTCTAAGGCCAGATCTCTATTCACTGTTTCAGGGCTGCCTCTCTCTACAGATATTCCACTATATCATATAATAATAAAGTATGAACCTCTCAAGGTAATAAAATTGATATCTTCATAAATTGTTAGAATCTTTAACTTAATCAAATCCTTCAACACTGAATAAAACCCAGTGGCAGAAAGCTATTTAACAACACCAAATGCAATATCTCCTAGGCCTATCTTTATGTTCTAGAATTGGATTCTGTAAGCTATTGTGAACTAGGGAAAGTTCCAGGAAAACAGATAGGGAATAAAAGGAATACTGGAGAGCATTACAAGTTATTTATAATTATGTCCCTAAATCCTACTATTTATAAAATGCCCTGGAATCAAAGAATTAAAAAAGATCTTAGAGATAACTTAGTCCAACTCTCTCATTTTATATATGCAGGAATTGAGACACTGAGAAGTGATATGGTTTGTATAAGGTCATCCAGAGAGTGGCAGAGTCAGCACTAAGACTTAGATCTTCTGAATTCCAGGTGAAGGCTCATTTCATTAAATTATGGAATAGTATACTCCATTAGCAATTTAATGCAATGTCTTCTTGTTTTATAGACTACCATGATGATGCCACAGGCAGCCCCCAAACTCTTCTAACAATGTGGATTTATAGAATGATTTCCGTTCCCTATTAGTTAAGATTCTTTTCATTTAAATTAAACATGTGATAGTATACCATACCTTACTTTTAATGGAGAAATCAATAGGGTTTACCTATTCAAAAAGGTAAATATGGACATGGTAAATGGTAAAAATGGTAACTATGGAATACTATTGGTAATTGAATAGATTTAGTCCAGAAATATCTAGAAGATTTCAATACTTCCTCACAATCTACCTGAATAGGTTTAAGTCTGCCTGATAATGCTAAAAACACAAAATAAAATATATCTAAATAAATATCTAATATAAAATGTATTGACATTATCTAAAATATATTTAATACCTTTGGTACTTTTTTCTTCAATTAGATCAGAAATCACAAACACATGCCTAGCATATTGAAGGTGCTTAATAAATGATTATTTTCCTATTTTTAATTAATTGAGGTATGTACAAAAATAGAATAATAAAGAGGAAAAAGTGTATGGATTTTTTCTAAAGATTTTGGACAGTTTTCTCTTATGTATAAATCTCAACTAAAACTAGGGTCCCTATTTTCTTTGGAGTCAAATATTACATGGGTAGGTCCCATAGAATTTCCTCCCATGGGAGCTCTTCAGGAAATGCTTGCTTTGAGATATCTACAGTCTTAATGCTCTAAACAGGAGCCCCATGAGGATGGAAATAGTGTCCTGTCTTCAGGTGTCAGGAAAAGCACTCACTACTTGAAACTTTTAGCTCAATGAAAGGAAAAACTTCCTGCCCACGTAAAGTTGCCAACATTGTTGCCAGCTCTGCGGCATCTCTGTCCCTGTAGCATATGAAGATGAAAGTATACCAAATACATAAATATATAAATATATAAGCAGAGCGGTAGAACCCAAGGAACACAAAGATGCAAAGCAATATTTTCCTTTTGACATCAAGGCCGCCAGTATAAAAAAAATAGGGAACAAGTAAGTGTCAATTTCTATTGTGGATGCCTGGTATAATAGCAGTGTGCCAAACAAACAAAAATAAATGAACATCATGACAAACTTGGAGTGGCCTTTGAGAATTGAGGGAAAATGCTGCTATATTATGTTATACTTTTTTTTAAGAGGCAACAGTCCATATTTAAACAAACATAATTCTTTGTAGCTGATACTAGTTTCATTACTTTAAACATTCATTCAAAATTCAGACACAAAGAAAAAGAACATATGAAATTCAGTAAGTATGCTGATTTTTTTTTGCCTTTCACATGTGAATAAAAAGCTTATTGCTAATTAACAAATGTAATCCTAATTACATGCTTATATCACATTCTACTTAAATATGATCTGTTCTGACAAGGAAATTCATGTAATTTGCCATATGAGATGTGGATTCCTGGAATTTTTCAACATTTCCAAATTTTAGGCTGAAAAGGAACATATCTTTATAGTGAGAAAGCAGAAGGTGCTTAATTTTAATGGAAAACTCTTTTTTAAACACAGACGGATCCTGCTGTGTTTGACAAATATGTTCTAGAAAGAAGCTCAATCTAGATGTTGTGTGTAACTTTATTTTATTCCCCTTTGAGCACTACTGTTCTTGCAAAGTGATCTCTCAACTGCCCAAAGTCATTACACTTTTTCCCTTTCACATTGTACCTCTGTAAATGTCAGGCATAACTACATTTTTATTTGCAGAGATACCACTGCTATGAATGAGTAAAAATTTTCTGCTCCCCCGCCTCCTTCTCTTTACCCTGTGCGCATTCTACTAATATGATTTGTTGAACAAATTGTTCCATTAATCTGGGGCTGTTTGACAGAGTGAGAAAATAAGTGCCAAAGTGAGAAGATTCACAAGAATCGGAAATCTCAGTCCCTCTTTCTCAAGGTAAATAGTTATTATATCAGGGTGTCAGACTGGTGAAATAGATGTGCTCTCATTCTCAGTTTGTAAATGTCACTTTTCCTCAGCCCATCAGGGTGACAAATGAGGTGTGGGTTACAGTAAGAGTTCATTCTTTGACAAAGTTCTTGTCTATTTCAACAGAAAGTACCTAGCCTCCCCCATCCTTAATCTCACCCATCACTAATGCCAAAATGTGCCCCAACACACTACTTGTGCTCCCCCACCTCTGTTTACCCTCAACCCCAACCTCACTCACATATACGCTTCCACAGGAAAGAAATGAAAAGTTTCTAGCAAAGGTGGAAAGCAAACGATAACTTATGTATTAATTGTACTTTGTTATAGATTAAAAGCTGTAAAGTGACTCTAGATTTTAACCAAAACATCGGCTTACTGTCTATATCTGACTCAAATAAAATGTGTATGTTTAGTACAGAATGAATGCTTTTATTCCTAACTTTTCACTTCAATTATTTTAAATTTGGTGCACATACTTTTGAGTAAAAGCCAGTTTTGTTTCTGGGCTAAAAACAAAATGAACAATGCTTATGAAAGGATTGCTTTGGTTAAGAAATACCATTATTGAACAGAAAAATGGATGGTTGGTACTATGAAAAATAAACCTGTAGCCATGGAAAAATATGCCTGATGTCATATGAAGGTAGATTCCAAAATATGGAATAATAATTGGAGCTTTCATACTGCAGATCTTTATTTTCCAATTGCTAGAGTGAAATTCAAATGTTCTAGAGTTTCAGAGTTAGTATTTTATTTTGGAAGGGCTGGAACATTTGTAGGTACACATAGCAAACCAAAAGCCCTCACTGATTCTCCACAACCTGCCTAGAGTTTTAGTAGTGTCTGAAACACAGAAATAATTCTTGATTCTTCTATTTATCTCATTTAATGAGTTATCAGGAAAATAAAATAGGTCAAAAGTTTTCAAGGGTCTAATATTTTGTTGCTGTCTAAAAGAACCCATTGTCAGGTCCGATTGTATATTATGTTATACTAGATATCATAGAAAGATAATTACACAGGCTTACCCTTGCCCACAACGAATTTAAAAGTAGATATAGAGACACTAACATTCACACATTTATTCAGAATGTGGAGAACATAATAAAAACATTAAGCCAATAAAATCATGAATAGGAAGTACTGGTATATAATGGATGATCAATATTTGTTGACTCGAACTGAATTAAACTGAATTTAGACAAATCATCCATGATAGAGATTCACAGTTTGTTTCATGTAAAATCTCTTTTCTGCTCTATTCTATATATGGAAATGTTTATATTACATGACATTTATTAAGGTCAGATGAAAATTAAAACATATATAATTAAATAAGTTAATAATGATTCAAATAAAATAATATCTAAATGAAGGGCCCTAAAAGGGCCTTTATAGCCTTTCTGCATGAAATTGATTTCTCCTTCCTCGAGTTTCCCTTAATATGTGGATAAAAGAAGAAGAGATGACTCTTAGAAGAAATCTCAGAAATAATCTAGTTTAACCCTAAACAGGAATTCCATCTACAACATTCTAGACAAATAGTCATTTAGCCTCTCAATGATGACCTCCCCACTCTGGTGAGGGGGCTCTCCCTTAGCTCCTGAAGAAACCTATTCTACCTTCAAAAATGGTTAGGAAATATATGCATATATATGTATGTGTATATATGTTTTCTTATTTCAAAATTAAACCTGACTCTCTGCTAATTTTATACACTGCTCCTAGTTCTGCTTTCTGTAGCCAAGCAGAACAAACCAAATCCTTCTTCATATGCAAATCCATCAACTACTTGAAGACCTGGCCTCAGTTTTCCTCTCTCAAGGCTAAAAGTCAGTACTTTCTTCACTTGACTGGCATGGTCTCCGGTCATCTTAACTTCCTGGTCATCTTGTTCTGAGGACACCTCAGCTTTCCTATGTAGTTAGTATTCAGACCTGACTCAAGACTATGTTCCTAAACAAACCAGGGAAAGTACAATGGGACCATTATCAACCTATTAGCAGATTTTATTTAAGCTAAGTGTGAACATATTTTTTAACCTGTCATATCATACTTTTAATTCTTATAGAACTTAGGGTTAACTAAAATTCTTAGTAGGTTTTCTTTCCAGATGAATCACTTTATGGATTCCTCATCTTATACTTTTCTTTTTCTCTTTGGAGGGGGAGAGGCAGGGCAATTGGGGTTTAGTGACTTGCCCAAGGTCACATGGCTAGTATGTGTCAAGTTTCTGAAGCCAGATTTGAACTCAGGTCTTCTTAACTACAGGGCCAGCTCTCTATTCACTTGCACCACCTAACCACTTTGCATTTTATACTTTTGAAGTTGGAATTCTGAACCCGAATTTAGAACTATATATTCATTTCTACTAAGTTTTATATAAGTACATTAAATTCAACCTAACATTTTAACTTGTCAAGGTGCTTTTGGTTCCCAAAGAACTAGAAGATGATATTTCAGATAAATTCCCAGAGTTAAGTTTACTGGACTGCATATGCAAATGCAAACACATATGTAATATTAAAGAGCCAAATCACAATAGTGACTGGGTATTAATGGAAGTAGATAGAGAATCTGCTTTCAAAAAAAGATATGGTTAATCTCAATTGATTTAAGTTGTAAGCAGTATGTGTAGTATGCAGTTCCTTAATATTTTTATAGAAACTGTATAACATGGGTGAGAAATGGCAGTATTCTAGGACACGTTAGAGACAAGAACTCAAAAAAAATACTGTCACAAAAATTTTGAATAAAATATTAGCAAGTAGGCTATAACAAAATATTAGAAAAATTATACAATATGATTAGGTTGGGTTTATCTCAGGAATAGTGGGTTGGTTCCACATGAAAAAGACTTGGTATTAAGCCACACTAATTTAAATAATAAAAAACATGATCATAACAATTGGTGTTTTAAAAAAGGCTTCTTCATAAATTCCAATATGTAATTGTATTAAAAACCTCTAGAAATCATAGGAATAAGTGAATCTTTCCTTGATGTGGTAAATAATGCCTATATATCCAATAATATTATATGAAATGGAAGAAAATTAGATGCTTTTTCAATAAAATAGAGGGTAAAACAAAGATTTCTATTTTCATCAATACTGTGAAAGATTGTACTAGAGATGTTAGCCAAAGCAATAAGGAAATAAAAACAAATAAAGGGAATAAATATGGGCAAAGACAGGAAAAAATATTTATTTTTCAGGTAATACAGTGATGTACTTAGTGAATGCATGAATCAATTGAAAGTAATTGAAATGATTAATAACTTCAGGAAAACTTAAGGCTATAAATTAAATCCATACAAATCATCAGTATTCCTATATATTAGCAATAAAACAAAGCAAGAAGAACAACAAAGAGAAATTCCATTCAAAATAACTATAGAGGCATTCAAATATCCAGGAAGGTATCTGCCAAGATTTATCCAGAATTAATTAGTCTTAAATTTTAAAAACTCTTTGCAAAAATAAAGATGGATCTAAATGATTGAAGAATTACTAATAGGTCATGGATAGGTAGAGTCAATATAATAAAAATGATGACACAATGCAAATTAATTTACTTACTTAGTGCTGTGCCAATCAAACTCCCAAAAGAATATTTTTATAGTGAGAAAAGTTAGCATTCATATTGAAGAGCTAAAGGTTAAGAATCTAGAGAGTAACAATGAAAAGAAGTTGGAAGAAAGGGTATCTAGAAATACCTTTATCTCAAACTATATTACAAAATAGTAATCATTGAAATGATTTGGTGCCATTAAACAGAGAATTCAATATATGAAACAAATTAGATGTACAACACATAGAAACAAAGGAACACAGAAGCATTGTATTTCATAAAACAAAAGACCCCCATTACTGGGGACAGATTCATTATTTGACAAATGGTGCTGGAAAAACTGTGCAGCAATCTGACAAAAATTAGTTTAGATAAATACTTTCTACCATACACAAGATAAACTCCACAGAGATCAATGACCTAGATATAAAATGTTATATCATAAGAACATGAGTAACAATGAAGAAGTCATCTTTCAGATCTATATATAAGGGAAGAGTTTCTTACTAAATGAATGACAGAGAGAAACACACAAGATAAAATGCACACTGTTAATGACATTAAATTTTTTTTGTTTTCACAAACAAATCAAATGCAGTTAAACTAGAAAAGAAAAAATGGTAAAAAAAATTCTTTGAAGCAGTTTTCTCTGATAAAAGCCATTATCCAAGATATAGAAGGAATTGATTGAAATTTATAAAACTAAGAATCATTCCCCAAAAGATAAATGGTTAAAGGATATGAATAGGCAATTTTCAAAGAAAAAATCCAGACTATCAGCAACCACATAAAAAAGATGCTCTAACACTGAGGCTCTATTAGACTGGCAAAGATGATAAGGGGAAAATGACAAATGTTAAAATGACTGAAGGAAAACAGATACACTATTGCAAAAAGAGAGAGAGAAAAATGTAGGCTATTTATGTTAGAGTACAACATACTTATTTCAATACAACATTGTTCTGCATTAAGGTGATTTTGAATTAAACCTAAAGCACTGAACCACTGTTCAAAAGAAGAATTATGAAAAGAGATTGCATCATCTCACTACTTAAAAAAAAAACATCTTACAGCATTGCATGAATGGATCAAAATTGCTTTGGATATGATTGCTATTGGGAATAAAATGGTATTATTTATCAAAAACATATATTACGTGCATAAGATTTAAAGTGGACACTATTGTATTTTCACATCATTGCTTTATGAAGATATGTGTTGTTAAAAGGAACTATGACTTTAAATTAGCAAAGAATGATAAATTATTTGCATCCTAATTAGATTACACTTACAGTAAAATTAAAAATATTGTGCACTATACCTAAAGTTCTTTTGAAAAAAGGTTTTCTTCACTAATAAGAACAGTTGAAGGGACAGAAGAAAATAATGGGTGGACAATGATATGAGAAGTGAAGTAATATTAAGTGATGGTGGGAAAATAAATTATAGAAGATTTAAATACAGCTTGGACTAGATGACCTTCTAACTTTGAGATTTTTTTTGACACTGATAATATTTTGAATTCCTTTTCTTCACAATTATCATATTTTGCTTTTAATGATGTTTATCTGTGTATACTTCCTCTTCCTCTCTGTCTCTCTGTCTCTGTCTCTCTGTCTCTGTTTCTCTGTCTCTGTCTCTCTTTCTCTTCTGTTTGGTCATGAAGTCTTCCCCTATCCATAAATCTAACAGGTAATTTCTTCCATGTGTCACTAATTTGCTTATGAGATCACCCTTTATGTCTAAATCAGATACCTATTTTGAGCTTATTGTCAAATATTGAGTTCTTACTGCAGCATCTGGGATCTTTGGTTTACCAAGTATTAGGCTACTGTGCTAATTTGCTTCCGTTTATTGTTTGCTTGTTTATTGTTGAGCCACTACTCTATTTCTTATTCAGTACCAAATTGTTTTCATGATTACTACTCTGTAATATAATTTGAGATCTGGTGCACTTCCTTCACATACTTTCTGGTTTTCTTACATATTACTTTTTTGCATATCCTCTATGTCCTAGCTATACTGGCCTACTTATAATTTATGCCCTTCATATGCCATCTTTATTCCTTTGTACCATCTGTATATGTATACCATCTGTATTCCTTTGTCCCCCACTCTTGGAATACTCTTCCTCTAAATTCCCACTTCTCAAAATCCTTGGATTTCAATAGTCTCTTCAAAGCTACCTTTTGCAGGAGAATCTTCCCTTTTTTCCAGGTACTAGTTCATTCCCTTCTATAGGTACTTTACACCTATTTACATCTTCATATACTTTTGAGGAAAGGATTGATCTCGTTTTTTCTTTATCCCCCCTGTGCTTACTAAAGTAATTATGCATATATGTGCTTAATAAATATTTAATTTATTTTAAGAGGAAGAAAGTAAAACTAAATATTTTATGTAGAGATAAAAAAATTAGTAATTAATTTACTCCCCAGTTTAGAGATATCAGAGAAGATCATCCCAGTAATTTTCTAAACCGCCAGGGCCACCACTCCTCTATTTGTAAAGCCTCATTCGGGTAGAATACAGACTTCTTGTCTTTACTTTTGTTTCTGTATCCCTGGTGCTCACTTACCACAGTGCTTGGCATGTGATAATCATTCAACCAAAGTTTTTTCATTCATTATGTTTGATGCCAGAAAACTTCTGTTCTCTATGACAAGTATGTATTTATTTCTGGAATAGGCAGAGCCACATGTATTACTATGTAGGTTCAAAGTATCACTAATAACACTAAGGGAAGGATGCTGGGAATGGAGAAACGTCCAAACCTTGCTTTGGTTCCATAAGATAACCTTAGCCAAGGACAAACGACAACTCTTTTGAATCATGCTACAAGGAACAAATGTGGCCTATAGGTGAAGATGAAGCAGGTTTTCAGTGAGTGTACCTGAAAGGTTTGGATAGAAAAGGACAGTACCATAGATGATGAAGAAAGGGAGGCAGTACAGAATGCTCATCTGTAAAACTCTCAAATGTGATGTGAAGATTTGAGGATTCATTCATATACTAATGTGAGAACTCATCTCAGAACTTTTAGATGGAAGGGTTGACAAGGTCAAAGAAATAGAGAGAACATTTTTGTTAGCAGCAAGTATGACTGGGGGACGAAGGGTCTGGCAAGAAGAATATTGCAATAATTTTTAAGAGATAATTAGGACTTACAATTAATATGAGGTCAAATAGAGATAGAACATTAAGCAAAGTTTAACATGAATGATGATTTTCTCACCAAAGGACTCAAATGACAAAGTGTCACATGTATATACGTTCTAATAATGTATCTCTGCTCCCACTTAAGCTCATAGAGGAGTCGAGGCCATACTTTATATTTTAAAGTAACCTGTAGCTCCGGAGAACACATGGATTTACTCTTGAAAGCTTCTCTCTTGATAACCTACATGGATTATACCTCCAGCTTGCTTCTTCCCTAGCAACATTGGAAACATGGCTTTTGTCTCTCAAAGGGCCTTGCTCACTTTGAAAAGCATTTAGGCTAATGAAACATTGACAGAGAATAGGTTAATGTTTTTAAAAGTAATAACAATAATATTCTATGGAGTAATCCTTTCATACTAGTACAACTTCCCATTCCCCTGAGATTCAGCATCTTTCCTACACCCCATAGTACATTTATAAATTCCATTTAATATGCACACTTCTCAGTGTTACCTAACCATGAAGGTGTAGGGGACTAGCTGAATACGCTGTGATTCATACAATGTAAATTAGAGACTAATGGTTGGAATAATCATTCCTAGTCTTAGAGTGAAGAAATTCTCATAGAAGCAAATCACAAAATAAACAATTACATCTCCACTGCACCCATTTTCCCCCCTCTCTGATTTACTTCATTATAAAATCTTACATTAAAAATGGCCTCTCCTCCTATTATAATCTAAAAGGAGCAAACAAAGTATTTTCAATGGGATGTATTGCCCCCTTGCCAGATGCCTAATTTGAGGAAGAAAAACTCTTAAAATTCCAATAAATGTCTCATTAATTAACACCCCATCTCCCTAAAGCCTCAGAGCAGCTGGTGAGAAGAACCGTGTAGGTAGATTCTGTGGATATAAACTAGGTCAACAAAAGAGATCCCTACTTGCTATTGTGGATTAATACCCCTTTAGGAAGTTATTAATAGTTGTTACCAGTTTTTTCAGCCTAGATGGTGAGACTACCAAAAGTCAACAGTATATACTTCTGAGTGATTCTAATTATTTTAAGTTACTTCTGGTGATATAATTACTTCTTAATTCTTAAGGTTCTAAGGGAACCTATTCAAGGCCTCAACTGAGACAATAACACAAAATATTATATGTACACACACATATATAACATAAAATTTATCACATAAAACCAATATAATGTAAAATCTTTACTATTTATGGGATTGATTCAATTTTGTCTGTGTTTCCAGTGCTTAGTATAGTGTCTTGTACAGAATAGGTGTTTAATCAGTGTTTTTTGAGTTGAATAGGTCTTAGAGGGGACAGGTTTGGTGCTTGTTGTTGTTGCCTTCTTCTGCAAGGCAGGATCATCATGGCTGAAGAACAAGGTGAAGATGCCCATCCTCCGCCTGGGCACTTGGAATTCCCCTCCAGGCAAAGTGGCTGATGCTGTGAAGACTGTGATCGATGCTGGTTACCGCCACATTGACTGTGCCCCGTCTACCAGAATGAGAATGAAGTAGGTGAAACCATCCAAGAAAAGATCAAGGTGAATGTTGTCAAACGGGAAGACCTCTTCATTGTCAACAAGCTTTGGTGTACATACCATGAGAAAAGTGTGGTCAAGTCAGCCTGCCAAAAAACTCTGAGTGACTTGAAGCTGGATTACTTGGATCTCTACTTTATTCACTGGCCTACAGGACTTAAGGCTGGAAATGATCTTTTCCCATTGGATGACAAGGGCAACGTGATTCCCAGTATCACAAGCTTTTTGGATACATGGACAGGCACGGAAGAGTTGGTGGATGCCTTTGGAATCTCCAATTTCAACCATGACCAGATTGAAAAGCTCTTGACCAAGCTGGGACTGAAGTACAAGCTGGCAGTTAACCAGATTGAGTGCCATCTGTATCTCACCCAGGAGAAGATGATCATATATTGCCGGTCCAAGGGCATTGTGGTGACAACCTACAGTCCCCTTGGTTCTCCAGATCGGCCATGGGCCAAGCCAGAGGACCCTTCTCTCTTGAATGACCCCAGGATAGAGGCCATTGCAGCAAAGCACAAAAAAACCACAGCACAGGTTCTTATCAGATTCCACATCCAGAGAAAAGTGGTTGTGATCCCCAAGTCAATCACCCCATCACAGATTGCTGAGAACTTTCAGGTGTTTGATTTCGAGTTGACCAATGAGGAGATGTCAACTATACTCAGCTTTAACCGCAACTGAAGAGTCTGCCCCTTGACCTGTGCTGCTTCTCACAAAGATTACCCCTTCAATACCCCGTTTTGAAGTTCTGGCTAGTTGCTGCCCAGTATCCGGATGAAGTCACCTGATGCTTCCAGCTCTGCTGACTCATCCTGACAAGAGCAAAGCATTCTTCTGCATCACATTGGTCAACCCTGGCCTCTGCTTCCAAGAGCTGGATCAACCATTGAATATCGCTGTCAGATCTCAGCTTGAGTAACTCCTGGGTTTCTGGACCCTCCTTCCTGTTCAGCTAGGAATACAGAATGACTATCCCCTCCCCAGATGGGCCCTGTAAACAAGAATTATTCCTTCAGTAAATGGTTTTCTTTCTTTTAGTAACAAGTAGATTTTATCGACTTGAAATTATAAACCCTCCCTTCTTGCTTTAAATTTTAAAAAATCTTTCATGTTGAAAAAAAAATAGGTCTTAGAAAAAGTTAACAAAAATGATAAAAAAAATTTTAACACAAAATTCTTGCAAATTCTGGCAAGTCCATCACACTTCCTTTCCTAACAAATGAGTCCATCATTAATAGACTGCATGTAGTCTTCAAAGAGAGAAGTCTTCTTAAACCTAGAAGCTAAGCTTTTCTAAAGTTAATTTACCTAATAATTCTTCCTTTGCTGTTAAGGGATAGTTCAATCTTAGTGCCTAACTAGATGCTTGGAATCCTCTATGTGTTTGTGATATCACTGAAGCAGATACTCCTTGCACTGGTATAGACTATAGCCCATCCAAAACTTCTTATTCTGTGTGATTCATGTCAATATTCTCCTATAAGTCCTCATCATGGGATTCCCCCCTTCTTCATACCTTGATATTGCATAGAAACCAGTGGACAATACTGGGCATTTATCAATTACCTCTTGTTTTCATTGCATGATCAGCCCACCTTCCATTCTGATCATTTGCTTTTTGGTTGAAATTTTGAATGTTGCTTCTGCTATATAATTCTCCAGTGGGAACATGCCATAGCCTGTTTAAACTCACTATGCTTCTCCCATTTACCCTTTAGAGGATCTGCAACTTTGATTCTTTAGAGATTGTGGTATGCCATGTGTAGCAGTTGCATAGCATCACTAAGAAAATATTAATGATAAAAAGACAGAATTTTGTGGCAGTGAGAACATTATCATATATCAAATGTTTTTCACTTTTCCCAATATCATCCAGCCAAATACCCTCCATGATTAAATCCAGCTAACTGTTTTCTGTAATGCCTGCCCCGATTTTTTGTCCTGGTGGAATACTTGAATTTAACTTCATATTGTAACTGGAAATACATATTTTTCATACTTTTTTCAGTGTGGCAATATTCTCTTCTGAATTATTATGGCATTCATTGAAGAGATTTTGCAGTGTACATGAGTATGATGCAGTAAGTGCACTTTCTAAAATACTACATTTCAAATTAATGATAAATTTTGGTTTTATGTGCTAAAAGTTAAAGAAGAAATTTTCTAATTCTAAATTCTCTCAGTAGGCAGACATAACCAATCCTTTGAGTTAGAATAAAGGAACCATGATTTGACTTTCTAAGATAACAGTGACTGAGGGTCTTGATTCCAAGAAGACAAGCTTGAGACTTTCTTCTGCTAAACTTTAAGTAAGCAATTAGAAATCTCTAAGGAACCTTACACAAATTCTAACATACTAGGATTACTTAATAGATTCTACTCTTGTATCTCATTTGCGGCATGGGGATTCTTTTATTTTTTATTTCATTAATTAATTAATTTACTTTTAGTTTACAACATTCAGTTCCACAAGCTTTTGAGCTACAAATTCTCTTCTTTTCCCTTCTCTCTTCCCTCCTCCCCCCAGCCCCACCATGACCCCAGGCGCCATGCAATCCTATATAGGTTCTACAAATACCTTCACACTAAACAAGAATCAAGTTGTAAAGAAGGATTATAACCAATGGAATGAACAATGAGAAAGAAGGAATGAAAATAAAACAGAGAAGAGAGAGCGAGCAGGTAGTTTGCTTCAGTCTGCATTCAGACTCCATAATTCTTTCTCTGTATATGAAAAGACATTTCCATTATGAGTCTTTTGGATTGCTGAGAGGAGCCCAGTCTATCAGTTAGTCGTCAAAGATATAATGTGTCTGCCATTGTGTATAAAGTTCTCCTGGTTCTGCTTCTCTCACTCAGCATCAATTTATATAAGTCTCTCCAGGTTATTATGAAGTCTGTCTGCTCCTCATTTCTTTCTTTCCTTTTTTTTTTTATTTGGAGGTGGGAAGGCAAGGCAATTGGGGTTAAGTGACTTGCCCAAGGTCACATAGTATGTCAAGTGTCTGAAGCTCGATTTGAATTCAGGTCTTCCTGACTCCAGGGCAAGTGCTCTATTCACTGCACCACCTAGTTGCCCCCCTTTTCTGTTCCTCATTTCTTACAGCACAATAGTATTCCATTACATTCATATACCACAACTTGTTTAGTCATTCCCCAATTGATGGGCATCCCCTTGATTTCCAATTCTTCGTCACCACAAAAAGAGTTGTTATACATATTTTCATAAATATGGGTTCTCCTCCCCTGATCTCTCTGGAGTATGATATCTTTGGGACACAGCCCTAGAAGAGGTATTGCTGGGTATACAGTCCTTTATAGCCTTTTGGACATAGTTCCAAATTGCTCTCTTGAAGGATTGGATCAGTTCATAACTGTGGCATAGAGATTCTTGCAGAATTTAAAAGTATTATCATTGGCATGCAAGCTCTATGCTCTGCCACGTTGGAAAGGTTTTGCTGCCCCAACAATAATCTGTGTCCACTTTCTAAGGAACAGAGATAGTGTTGGTCACTTGAAGATTAATTATTTGGCCATAACAAGCAAAAAATGAAGAGCAATGCAAAACAGCCCTCAGTCCTATGCTGCCCATTTCTGCACCATCATTGATACTAGCACAGTTGCAAGAAAGGGTTAGAAGATACCAAGAATCGTATAGGTTTTAGACAATCCATAAATATTTTCTTAACTATTGGTATTACAGATATACCATTCTTGTTGAGCAAGTGACAAATGATTCCCAAAATTTTAAAAGGAAACCAAAAGACAAAAAGAAGTTGCATCCATATAGAACAATGTCTCTTAACTTCTCCTTGTAGAGAGAAAGTGTTCATAGTACGTTCTATAGCAACAAGAAACATACAGTGGGATTCTTTTTGTGTTGTAATAATAATAGTGAACATTTGCAAAAGGAATACCATGAACATAACTACAATATCTATACCAATATCTTTTACAGAGAATGACGAGATAAAAATTCTATGAAGAATTTGATAATACTTTCCAAATTTAATTCATATGTATTTTATTATTTGGTGACATCAGTGCAAAGGTGAACATAAGAAAGGACAGTGAGAATATGCTTGAAAATATTATTTGGGAATAATAAATGAGATACATAACAGGATTACTGATAACAGAGAAGCCTTACATATATGAAAAATATTTTGCTTAAAAAGAGGATTGGAAAGGTGTTACATGCTACAAGTACTAAATATAATTTTTTTTATAATTGAGCGTATTCTAACAAATAGGAAAGAACCAGTTATCAATGTTCAAATCAGACATTTATAGAGGCAACAAACGTGTCTGGACAAAAATAAAAATCAGAAAGAATTTAAATATGGAGAGATGATGCAGAAATGTGGCAACTCCAGCCTACTCTTTTGAAATATGCTATTGAAATACACACAAAAAAAGGAAACTGATAAAAGAAAAAACAGGGACATAGATTATCACCATTTCCTAAGATGAAGAATTATAAATTTATTCCTATAATAAGGAAACTAGAATAGCTTAGCAAACATTTTAACCAGCAAGTACCTCATCTCTTTCCCAAGGAGAGGGGTATTAAGTTTAAAGCAGCAATGGTTTAGAAGAAGGATCCCTAAAATATGATCTTAAGGGATCATGAGATCATGGGGCATGATCTCAAAAGATATCTGACCAGTCAAGTTGAGGATCAGAACATGGGTCATATCTCACCTTCCCTATAATAGCCAATCATGGAGCTTGTCTGCAACATAACCACTCTCACATTTATCCAGTGATACTTATCCAATGATCCATCTGTCTGTCTGTCATATATAACAGCAGCTGCACAAGTACCATTAGGAAAATTCTGGCTCCCACTCACTGGCTTGTAATGATAACAACTTTCCTGAAGAACTAAAGATACAGGTTAAACACAAAGCAATGAGGAAGTGTATGAAGGACAAGAACAGATTATATCATCACTATGTAAGAATATTGCAGGAGAAACAGCATAAACATATAGACCATGGGAGAAATATATAAGGGTCTGGTGCTAGGGCCTCTGCCTGTTGCCAACTAACACTACAGTTTGGTGAGTCTGATTCTGCAGATATATTGTGTGATGAAGGCTGCTTCTCAGGGCTGCACTTCATATGAGGTTTCACATCTCATGAGGCTGATCTCTTCATGTGTTAAGCTGCAAGTAAAATATGGTACAAATTAATTTCTGGGCTCTTGTAACCTTTCAAAACTCATATGATCATAGCCTAGACAGCTATATCTCCTAGACTAATTAACCTAGGAGAAAAAGAGAATAAATTCAAAGAGGCAAAGACATAGAGGCATCATATGCTCCTGCAGCCTGGGTTGGAAGAAAAAGCATCTGGTGCTACTGCTCTTCTCTCACTTACCCAAAGAGAAAAAAAGACTTGACTTGGCCAGTAAATGCCTTTTGTAAATACACTCAGTTCCAATTCAACAGCTAACGAAAAGGCCAACTTAATTGTACATGCTCCTGCAACTGTACTGTCATTAGCCAGTATTCCTCTTCCCCTTAGAAGGGAGATGACGAACTAGTCTTACAGAAAAAATAAGAGATAACTGACAGACAACTTGCATTCCACCAATGTTATATGGGATGTCAAAACATCTTAGAAGAAGACCCCCATCAATAGGAAGGAAGGAAAATAGGAAAGAAGGAAGAAAAGAGGGAAGGGAGAGAGAAAGGGAGAGATGAAGGGAAGAGGGAACAGAGGGAAGGAAGGGGGTAAGAAGGAAGGGAGAAAGGAAGGAAAGATGGAGGGAAGGGGTAGATAGAAGGAGGAAAGGAAGAAGAGAAGGAAGGAAACAAATGCTTATTGTATTTCCTCATCTGATCCTCATAACAACCCTGGGAGGTAGGTATTATTATTCTCATTATACAGGTAGGAAACTGAAGCAAACAGAAATGAATTGACTTTCCCAGGGTCACACAGCTAGTGTCTAGGCAGGATTTTTACTCAAGTCTTCCTAATTCAAGGTCCAGCACTCTTTCCACTATGCCACCTTGGCTGCCTGCATAGACTTGTTATGAAGTATTTATTAGAGGAAATGGACACAAGTGGAACAGGCTGATTTAAATACTGCCTCAGATTCTTAATATTTGTGTGACCACAGACAAGTTACTTAACATCGATGATTCTCAATTTCCTGTAAAATAAGGCAGCTGGATTTAATGACTTCTAAGGTCCCTCTGAGGTCCAAAATTTATGATTTACACAATCCTATAGTGACTAGTAATCCAAGTTAATGCCAGGCCTTAAATAATTTAATAAAGAACTTCATATTTGTAGATAAATTATGTTTAGGTAGAAAAATCTAAATTACTTCTCAATGAATCACAACTGGGCAGAAGCTGCCAGCTTAGAAAAGGTATGACCACTGTTTACTTGGTGACATACTTACCCTCTAATGAAAGTCAAAGCACATAGAAAGAAATGAACAGAACAGAATCTCAAGTGATGGCCTTATAAACCCAAACCAGCAAATTTCACATCCTCAAATATGGACTTTTATATCCTCTTTACCACTATTGCTCCCTTAATCTTCAGAGACTTTGCTATACCCTAGTCCCCTTCTAGTCATTTTGGGTCTCTGATTTCCTTGATCAGTCTAGTATATCCAGTATATAGATATCCAGTATATAGTATAGTACAGCATATAGAGAGCTTGGTTTTCTTTATGCTCTAGGGAATAAGCCCTGCTTCTTTTTTTTGGAACCTATTTCTTATTCATGATTGATTCCTTTCTACCTGTGATATCAAAAGAACCGTTGCATATTTGACATCATTAATCATAACATCTCTACAAAGTAGAGACAGAGGGAGGTAGGCATTATTAGACATTGTACAGATAGTAAGTAGGAGGGGGTGCTGAGCAATATGTCAAGAGATACTAGACCATGAAACTTTGGAAGATTTTGTAGTCCCAAGTGATGGTTTTACATATCAGAATAAAAAGAACAATAGAGAAGCATTAGTCTGTTCCAAAGGTCCCCTACCTCCAGGATCACCAACAAAGAAAATACTAAAATAATACATGCAACTGAACCTTTTCTGGCAAAATGATCGTTTCCAAACTTCTGAGTAAATGCTGTTGAGTTACAGCTTTCACACTATCTTAACTTATCCTCATAACACATTCCATTGGGTTTTAAATGACTGACATGAAAAAAAGACAAGAGGAGCAGCTATTCCTTTACACTTAGCTGATCTGTCAGGACATCTTACAACTTCTAGATTAAGTAGAAACTGCTTAAGTATTAGGGAGGTTTTTTTTTTTTTAACAAAAACTAAATTGGAATTTAACAGCCAGAGATGAAACCAGGTATCTAAAACATCAGTAATTCTACCTATTCAACATTGTTTCAGGTGTTCTAAAAGAGAGTAATTACAAAAATTAAAGAGAGCAATAAAAATTAAATAGAGTAATTACAAAAAAAAGAGGCAGATTAGTTTAGTGAATAGAAAGCTGATTTCATAGAGGAAGGCTTGGATTCAAATCCTGACTCTGACTTATATTGGATTTCTATGTGACTTTGAAGAAATTGTTTAAACCACAACTCTTTAAAATTGTAAATTACAGAAGCTGTCTAATTGTATTGGTGAATAATTTGCTCACCAGTGCAGGTTACTGTGCCTGTCACATAGTAGTGGTGGAAAATGTTTGTTTACCTACTGATTCAGAAGTCCCTACACTGATTTTTATCACAGGTCCAGGCTCATTACCCCCCAAAATTATCAAATCATTTTCTATTGCGAATCCTGAGTGAATTTAGTTTTCAGAGTTGCAAAATGCACATCATAGATTCACATAGTATTCAAAAGTTCACAAAACACATCCACATTAAATATATCATTTGATCTTTATAACTCTCACTGTGAGAAAAGAAGGGCAAATATTATGATGATCTCCAATTTACAGACAAGGACAAGTGGACTTTTATTTGAGTTAGCTTTTCCTTTAAGAGATCTGACGTGTCATCTGTTGTATATATTAAGTATAGTTTCACTGTCTCTTGTGTCAATAAACAGGACAGTTTGACTGGTCAGAATCTGGCCAAGGATAAACCTGGACCCAGTGGGAGTTGAAAGCCAACTGGATGATCCATGACAAAGGCATAGGACTTCATACAGCTAGCTACCTGAAGAAAAGGCATCTCTCTAGGGAGCATTTAGGTATTTCCTCATCTGCCTTTCAGAGACAAAAAGTGCCGGATTCAAGTTTGGATTCCAATACGTCCTGGCTTTGAGACTTTGGGTGAGTCACTTAAACTCTCAGTACTCTAAGCACCTCTCTAAGACTATAAATCACAGTTGAAGTGCTGACCTACACAGGTAGAAGTTTCCTTATCCAGGAGTTATATCAATGAAATCTAAAGTCTAGTAGTCACTATCCTACAAGTATATTATTAATGTAGACAGATTAATGCATAATTCTTCAGGAAATAACTTTGTAGTTGCTTGGGAAATATAGTTCAGCATCTCAATGGAAATACTGCACAATTTTGTAACTAAGGCTATGTGGAATTTGACAGGATAAGGGAAATGAGAAAAGTCGTGAAGAGTATCAAATAGCTGGTGGGGGCAGCTATGTGGCACAGTGAATAGAGCACCAGCCCTGGAGTCAGGAGGACCTGAGTTCAAATCCAGCCTCAGACACTTGACACTCTTATTAGCTGTGTGACTTTGGGCAAGTCACTTAACCCCAATTGCCCTCCAAAAAGCAAAAATAAATAAATAAGTAAACAAACAAACAAATAAATAGCTGGGAAGCAACTGTGAGTTATATAGAAGCAACTGGGACAGAAGGAGCAGTTTCTCTCCCTAGACCTCCTTCCTTCAAGAGAGAATAAGGGAAGATGGTGGTCATCTAAAAGGTATAGAGATATCTCCCAATCATGGCAGCTTACCTGGGTGGCTAAAGCTTTGATTAGACTGCAGGTGCAGTGCAGAAAATATGGAGGAAGATTATTCAGTTTCCCACCCCCTCTTTACTTGTTTGTTTATTAATTGATGTATGGCTTATTTTATTTTTTTCATTGACTTGTTTATTTACTTTTAGTTTACAAGATTGAGTTTCACAATCCCTTGAGTTTCAAATGTTCTCCCCTCCTTTTCCCCTTCCCCCATGGTGGCGTGCAATCAGGTATAGAATCTGCAAATACTTTCACATTGGACAATAGTCTGGTTGTATAGAAGGGTTGTAACCAATGGAGTGAACAATGGGAAAAAAGACAGAAAACCAAACATGAAAAAGAACGATAGCATGTAGATTGCTTTGGTCTCCATTTAAACACTGGTCTTTCTAGATCTTTCTCTGAATGTAGGTATCTCCTTGCATCCTGAGACTTGTAGAGTTGTCTTACAGCTGTGTGTTGCTGAGAAGAGTCCGGTTTATCAAGGTTGGTCATATGACTTATTTTCTTAATATTTTGTGACTTATTTTCTTGATATATACTATAATTTTCTATATATGGACTTTTAATCTCTTTATAAAAGTTTAGCTAGTGTTTGTATGTATGCCATTAACAGAGGTTTGAGAGTGCCAATGTGTCTGTTTGGTGCGGTAGCTTAAAAGGTAAGAGGGTGCATTTGTGTATATCTTTGTCTTCTAAGGATTTAATAATTGTTCCAACAAGCATAACTTTTAAACTGAATTTAGACATTTACTTAGAGTACAGACATGATCCTGGGGAGATGGGCGGAACACTTTCATAGTGATCTCAATACACCCTCATTAACTATTGATTGCTAAAGCCATTGGCCATATACCTCAGGGTGAACTCAATCCCTCCCTAGCTGAAATTCCAACTAAAGAAGAGGTTTTGAATGCCAACATGTTCGCCTCATCTGGCAAAGCACCTGGTGCCTATTTTATTCCAGTTGAAATCTACAAGGCAGAAAATCTACTGCTCAAACAAAAGCTGACAGAAAATGTCTGTGTAATATAGCCAGAGGAGGTCATCCCTCAGGAGTTTAAGGATAACTCCACTGTCCATCTATATAAAGGAAAAGAAAATAGGTGGTCCTATGGCAATCACAGGGGAGGGGGCTCTCTGTCTCTGTCTTTCTCTGTCACAGACAGCAAGATTTTTGACCGATTTCTCCTTAACAGGCTGATCCTTCACCTGGAAGATGGTCATCTACAAGAGAAGCAGTGGAAGATGGGCACCTACCTGACAGCCAGTGTTGCTTCAGAAAAGGCCAAGGAATGACTGCTATTGTGTTTGCTGCTTGAAACTCCGGAAGAAATGCCAGGAACAGAACAGAGATCTGTACACAATGTTTGTTCATCTAACAAAGACCTTTGACGCTATCAGTTGTGAGGGTTTGAGGAAAATTATGGCAAAGTTGGATTGCCCAGAGAAGTTCATCAGTATTGTACATCAGTTTCATGACAGTGTGCTTGCCCAAGTTCTAGATAATGGATGATATCCTCATTCTTTTCCAGTTAGCGAGGAAATAAAGTAGAGCTGACTGTTTGCTCCCATGCTTTTTAGCATGATGTTTTTTGCAATAATGTTAGACCCTTTTAACAAAGACGAAAATGACATTAAAGGCAGCTACCACACTGACAATAAATGATTTAACTTGAAAAGGTTACAAGCCAAGACAGTAGAGGGACAGTTGGTGGGTCACTTTTTGTTCACAGATGATTGTGTACTCAATGAATCCTCTAAGGCTGAGATGCAACAAAGTATGGATTGATTCTCTGCTGCTTGTGCTAATTCTGGCCTAAAATTTAATACCAAAAAAATAAGAGATTCTCCACCAGCCACCACCACACCATCTATATGTGCTTAGTTACAGCAAATGGAGAAATTTTGAATGCTGTGGATAAGTTCACTTACCTTGGCAGTACACTTTCCTGCATGCATTGCCAGAGCTGGCTCAATGTTTGGTAGGTTCTGAAGGAGTGTGTGAGAGAAGAGAGAAGTATTAAACAGAACTCTACAGAGCCATTGTGCTGACCTCATTGCAGTATGCCTGTGAAACCTGGATAGTATATTCTAGAACCATGCCAGGAAACTGAACTGCTTCCATTTGAATTGTCTTAGGAAGATTTTGAAGATCGCCTAGCAAGATAAGGTACCAGACACTGAGGTTCTTTCCCAAGTTGAACTGCCAAGCGTCCAAACTCCATTGCAGAGAGTGAAATTCTGATGTGCAGGTCAAGTTATTCAAATGTCAAAAATACATTTGCCTAAAATGCTATTTTATGGAGAACTCACAGAAGGCAATTGTTCACATGGAGGTCAGAAGAAGTGATACAAAGACACTCTCATCATCTCTCTCTGAATAACTTTGGAATTGATTGTGAGACATGGGAAACACCAGCACAGGACCACCCAGCATGGCATGCTCACATCGAATATAGTGCCATATTCTATGAGTAAAACAGAATTGCAACAGCTCAAAAGAAATGTGAGGTGAGCAAATTTAGGGACCATCTCTACTCCAAATGTTTATTTAGATTATTTGTACCCAACCTGTAGTAGAGCCTTCTAAGCTTATACTGGTCTCATCAATCACAGTTGGACATACTGTGCCTTGACTTTAACATAGTGATGCCATTATGGTCGTTTTTGAGAATAAAGGACAACAAACAACCATCTGGCACTTTAAAGCTTTCTCCATCAGGTGGTTCAAGATTCTCTCACCACCAGGAGAACATGACCTTCTTTTAATGAAGGTTCCTTTGAATAGATTACCAGGATATCTTAATTAAAGAGAGCTAAACTACTCTTCTCACAAATAAGAGAGCATAAATCCACCTCAATCTCAAAGTTCTAATCTAGTGGTGAGGCCTACCCTATAACTCTGAGCTTTAAGAGCATTGAAAACGGAAAAAAGGTAATCCTATGGAAGAAGTGGGAATTTATCCAATTCATTCTTTATCAAATACATGGATTTCTCTATTTTCAGGTATTTCTAGTACCTATCCTGAGAATAGGATAAGTATTCTGTGCAGTGATTTGCCTATTATATTTCCAATACTATTCCTTTTCTTTTAATGAAGGTTCGTTACTTTTAACAGTATATCTTAATTAAAGAGAGCTAAACTATTCTTCTCACAAATGAATAGATTATCCTGTATGTCTGTTTAGGAGTAAAACCAATGCCAGAAAGGTTTTTTTCAGGACCTTGATATCCTAAGATACGGAATAGGAAGGAACACAGACCTCATCAAGCAGACGCCCTTCATTTTATGGATAAGGAAACAGGGCTAGAGAGATTAAGTGAACAGTCCAAGGTTATATAGAATTAAACAAAGGATCAAAATCCAAGGTCAGGTAGTGTGATTCCCAATTCATGCTCTTTCTATTATTTAATGCTGTTTTTTCTTATGTATTCATGCCACAGATCCCTCTTGTCACCATATTTTCAATACTATGTATCAGTCATTAATCAAATTGTTACCTTCTTCCATGGTGTTTCTGATATCTGTACTGAATATAAGGACAGATTGTAACTGGGATCTATGAATGACATCTTTAAGCTAAGACTAGGAAGGATCTTCCCTATAGATCACATTCAATTTTTATGCCTAGTCCTTGGATAAGGAAAATTTATATCCAGACGGAGTTTGCAGAAGAATGTTGCAGGTATCTGGGAAGCATTTGAGTAAATCCTAAGTAACACATTAGCAGAACAATTAGAATTTTTTGTGAAATTCAGATGCAGAGGCAGATCCTATCTAGAACCAGCATTTTCTTCTGTTTCCCTTCAAATGATGTGCTGCTCTTGGCTTCACATGTCTTTCCTTTAGACAGTTCTGCATTTCTCAATGGTTTCTAAAACCCTTGCTCAGTTTGGCAAGGAAATAAGGGCACAGGGTCTGAGTGGAAGGGAATTAGAGAATATCTAGTCTGATATCATCATTTTAGAGAGTAGGAAACTAGGCCCAGAGAGACTGTGTTACCATAGCAAACCACTAAATTGCAGAACTAGAATTTAAAGCAAAGTCAGATTCCAAATATTGTGCTTTTTGGAACAGGAGGAAGACAACACAGTCAGAACTCCCACACCAAAAGCTTCCAAGAAACATGAAGACTGCCTACAAGCCATGGATGAGCTTAAGCAGAATTTTGAAAACCAAATAAGAGAAATGGAGGAAAAATTGGTAAGAGAAATGAGAATGATGCAAGAAAATCATGAAAAGAGAGTCAA
>CM053598.1:105281994-105320639 GCA_028646575.1 Pseudocheirus occidentalis | reverse complement strand
AAGAATCTCAAAAGCATTCTGAAGATAATAATTCCTTCAGAATTAGAGTGGAGCAAATGAAAGCAAATGGATTTATGAGAAATCAAGATACTATTAAACAGATACAAACAAATGAAAAAATAGAAGGCAATGTGAAATATCTCCTTGAAAAAAACAAATATCGTGCTTTATTTCATTATACCATGGTTGCCTCTAAGGTAACATGGAATGTGTGAGATCTAGTCTTTTGTTAGCCTTACCTCCACAGAAAACTGTACTCTGCTTGAAATAGTTATACATGCCTGACTTGTATTTGTACATACAAATTTTGTATAACTAAAGAACCCTGCTATTTTTATCCCTAAGTGTCAAATCATTTTTACCTTCTTCAGACGCAGAACAGATTTGTCTGTATTTTCAATTCAGTCACTGCCTATTGATTCCTGAATAAATTATCAAATTAAACCAAAAAGGGGGAAAAAAAAGATGTAACAAATGTCCATTCTAAATTATCATGGAAGAACAATTTGTTCTCCCGGGGGATGTGACAACTGCAAATGTATTGAAGTAAACTGTAAATGATGCTAACCTTGACAATAATTACCTTTCAAAAGCTCATGTAAAAGAGAATACAGTGCAGAACATCTATGTTAGACGACTTGTTAGCTAATTTCATCATTCCTGTAAAAGACGTGGAAGCAAACGACATTCAACCTTAAAGTAGGGCTCAGAAATTCCGGACAGGCGGCCAGAAAAGAAAAGCCACTGGTCTTCAGTTACTAGTAGAGATTCAAGGCACAAAATTCTTTAAAAGGCAATTAAGTGGCTCAGTAGATAAAGCACTAGGCAGTCGGGAGGACTTGAGTTCAAATCTAGCCTCAGGCACTTACAAGCTGGGTGACCCTGCACAAATCACTTAATCTCTGCTTCAGTTTCCTCAACTATAAAATGTGGATTATAATAGCACCTACTTTGTAAAGTTGCAGTGAGGACCCAAGGAGACATCAATAATGTGCTTAGCATGGTGCCTAGCACATAGTGGGAGCTATATAAATGCGTACTTTCCTTTCCCCTTTTCCCCCCACGCCATTTAAAGAATTTCAAAAGACGTACAGCTGGAAGGACATCAGAGTTCATCTACTCCAAACACTCATTTCAAAGATAAAGGAACTGAAGACCCCTGAAGATGATCAATTTGTGCAAGAATGTAGGTTTTATACTCAAGCTGGTCCAGTCACTTCTGAAAGGGAGTGGCCAGATTAATTGGAGGGAGGAAATAAGGCACCAGGTGGCCCCATTCTTACATTTACTATATAGAGTAAGAGAAACATCAAGTAACAACTTGCTATTATACTTTATTTTATAAAGATTTTTTTTAAAACTCTGCCTTTTTTATAATTGTTTATACCCTTGCACATAATTCATTTTTGTAAAGGTATTTTAGAATGCTAAGAATATTATTCCTATTCAGCTGTCACTGTGGGTTGTTCAAATCTAATTTTTTTCCAACAATTATTGTGGCTTTATATTTTCTCTCTTTTCTTTTTGTTGGATAGATGTGGCTCTCAGAGGGGAACAGTAGTGTCAACTGGACCAAACCTCTTGGACTGTGGAGGCTGGAGCTAAAAAGACAGAGCAGACAAGAACAATTGTGTGGAGACTAAGACAGTTTATTATCTATAGTAAGGGAAAGGGCTTGCAAGCAAGGAGGGAGACTAGACACATGTGCTGCCACCTCACTGTCCCAACCCCCAAATGAGAGATCTGAGGCAGTGGGGCTAAACCTTGACCTATATACTTGTGGCTGGACAAAGAGTCAAGCAGCATAGTGTAGCAAAAGTAGTGAGGCACAACAGCAACAGTGAGGCAAGGTTATCTAGTTACAAAAAGTCTGTAGCAAGGCTTCATATATGTGCCTGTTGGTGCTTCTGAACTCATGAGCTATCAGCTCTGTGTTTTAGTTGCAGCAGGGTGCATCAAGAGGGTCAGTGCAAAGGATTATTGTTATGACAAGCTCAGGGCACAGCTTGCTTGCTGAGCCTTAGCTCTGGAAAATAGGGTGTCTCTTAACAGTAGTCTCCTACAATTATGCCTAGGATTCCTTTCAATAATCTGTATGATATATGCTTTGGTGTATACATATTTTATACTGCTATTTTTCTATAAACTAAATATGTGAAGAAAAGTAATCTTATTCTTGCCTTTCCTTTTCCCTCCACTATTATTTCTTTTCAAGTCAAATAAAGCCAACAATGCATTTGTTAAGTCTTCACTCTGTACCAGGTACTGTGCTAAGCACTGGGTATACAAACATAAGCACAAGGAGACAGTCCCTGCCATCAAGGAATTCATTCTAATGGCAGAAGACAACACACTAAAAAAAAAAAAAACAGGTGAAAAGTAGGGGTGCAGGTGGAGGAGGATGGGGAGTCATGGTGGGAAAAGTTCAGATTTCTGTAGTCCAGTGTAGCACCAATGCAATATTTACAGTGCCCACGATCATGATAAAGACCCATGTCTGTAAGTATCGCATGACGTTTGATTGCGAAATATGCCAGACTCTCCAGATAGAGAATAAAGCTGGAGGATTTATTTAGACACCAGAAAACCTAATCCCCAAACTAGTAAGCTGATTCCATCATAGTACCAAAAGATATTCAAAAGCCATAGTAACACTGAAAGCCATGCCATCCTTTAGCCTTCCCATAAACCAATACAAGATCAATATTTACTCACAAAACTATCTCCTTGCCTAAGCTCCTCTGTCCCCAACTGTCTCCAACTATTTAGCTCTCTACAGGGACAACTCAGATAGAGGATTTTGTGTCCCTAGTAAATATTGATGCAAAATTTTAAACAAATTAAGAGCAAGGAGATAACAATATATCATAAAGATCATATATTGTGACCAGGTGGGATTTATATCAGTAAGGCAGGACTCATTCAATTATAGGAAAACTCTCAGCATAACTAACTATAACAAAACCAACCAAAAAAATCATATGATTATTTCAACAGATGCAGAAAAAGCTTTTGACAAAATACATGTTATTTATACAACATACACATACAACATTCCTTTTAAAAATACTAGAAAGGTCAGGATAAATGGAGCTTTCCTTAAAATGATAAGCAGTATCTATCTAAAATCATCAATAAGCATTACCTTTAATGAGGATAAGGGATAATAAGATCAAGAGTGAAACAAGGATGCCCATGATTACCACTATTCAATATTCAATATTGCACTAGAAATAATTTGGTGGGAGGGGAATTCAGAGAACTTAAAGGAATAAAGTTAAAGTGGGAGAGCACAACTAAAGCACCATGTTCTTAAACCCAGCTCCACAGATGAATCAATATTTTTAGGAGGTAAAATTACAAAGTAGCAGGGTGTAGAAATGGGGAGAGTAGAGGTAGAGGACAGAGAACAATGGGTCACACACCCAACAAATCCAAATGAAAATGGGTGAACAATGAAAAAAATAATGATGATAACTACAATTTATTGGCAAGAAGGGAATAAGCAACAGAATGGGAGAATAGAAAGGAGGGATAAATATGTAACACAGAGAGCCTTGATGCAATGTGGGAACAGAGAGTCCCTCTGAAGAGCATTCCTATAGGGAAAGAGGTGACTAATATAAGAGATGGAATATCATGCTGTGTTTAATCTTGAGAGTGTTGGTACACTGGGAAGCCACCTTCTCTGAAAAAGGAACAGGATAATGTCCTGGTTCAGAAGAAAGAACGTGTGAATTCTCAGAGAAGCTGGAACTCAAAAAAGGTGAGCAGATATGGGCCCAGAAACAAGATAGTATGGCCACCAAAAGGAAATTATCATGGGGAGAGGAAAAGATAGAATCGGATCTCATGTTTTGGGACATATGGCAACTTCTACCACACATTACCTTCATCACAAATCATTAGTTCCAAGGGTAAAGCAAGCAGATAAAAAGGAATGGTAGGGCAAAAACTATAAAAGAAAAATTTTAAATTGTTAGAAGGAATTCAAACACAGTACTTCAATAATTTTAGTCCATGGGGAATACAGAGAAATTTAAAAATGAATAACGGTACAATTCACAAATGAGATAATAGAAATTGAAAGAGAATTCATTAAGAGAGCAGAATAAAATTTATAAAGTGACATAGTAAATAGACTGCCAATAAACATGAGAAGTTGCAGGGGATGTGAAGAAGGAATGTTTTGAACTAACCACTTATCTGAGAAGAGAAAGAGAAGGGACAAAAGGAAAGAAAGAAACAAGTATTTATTAAGATACTACTATTTGCCAGGCACTGCTAAGTACTTTATAGACAGTATCTCATATGATCCTCACAACAACCCTGGGAGGTAGGTATTATTATCATCCTGATTTTATAGTTGAGGAAACTGAGGAAGATTGAGGTTAAGTGACCTAAGGTCATATAGCTAGTGTCTAGGACTAGATTTTCATTCAGGTGTTCCTGATTCTAGACCCAATTGTCTATCCATTGTGCCACCTAGCTACCCCATTAGTCAAAAGAGGGGAAGAATAAATCTATACTTTAGACAAAATTACCAAATTTGGTAAAAGGTAGGTAAAAGTAGGATGGACAACTGGTAGCTAGAGACCCTGTGGAGACAAACATGTATCATAGTTGTCAAGTAAAATGAATTTCATGAGCAAAGAACTGATAAATTTTTAATAATTTTTTAAAACAATTAAAATGAAAGGAAGAAAACAGAAGTGAATCTGCCATATTTTAAAATATTAATTGAATAATTCAGTAAAAAAAAGTGAAAATGAGAAAACTAAAACCTCATAATTATTGTTTACAACAAGCATATCTAAAAAGCAAACACGGAATCAAAATGAGATACTACAAAAATAATTGCTATCCATTGGAAGAATTTTCAAAAGGAGCTATTACAATCATGTTATCAGAAAAAACAAAATAAAAATTCACAATATTAATAAACAAGTAAATTATATTGTGATAAAAATAACTATAAGTGAGGAAATATCAGTAATAAACGTATATACCAACTAACTAGCATAAAGGAAATGTTCACTGAATTGCAAAAAGACTGATATAAAAAAGCATTATTAGGCGACTTAGTGTTTTCTCAGATTTGGACAAATCTAATTAAACAAACAAATAAAAAAAGACCTGAACAATCTGTTGACCTTACAGCTAAAAAGAATATGGCATTTTATTATTAGATTTTTAAAAATATATATACATATTTACCAGGTTCACATGAAAAAACAGACCACATACTTGGACACACATATAAAAATGAAGAAAAAACAAAATAGCAATAATAATAATACAATTTTTAGGAATTATATATAATTAGCAATAAAATAACCAACACAAGGAGCACAAACAAGACAAAGACAGAAATTCAAATTTAATTTTAAAATCCTGTAAAATGAATAGTCAAAGTACATATCATAGAAACAATAACTGTGTGAGTGAAAATTATAGCGATGATATGATACCAATATTTATTATTTTCAGCTAAAGGAAATTTCTTTTGCTTTACAAAATATCACATTCCAATCCCTCTGTTCTTTTAATGTAGAAGCTGCTAAGTCCTGTGTAATCCTGACTGTAGTTCCACAATATTTGAATTGTTTCTTTTTGGCTACATGCAGTTTTTTTCTCCTTGACCTTATAGCTCTGGAATTTGGCTACTATATTTCTTGGAGTTTTCAATTTGGAATCTCTTTCAGGAGGAGATCAGTGAATTCTTTCGATAACTATTTTACCTTATGATTCTAGGACCGCAGGAAAGTTTTCTTTGACAATCTCTTGGAGGATGCTGTCCAGGCTGCTTTTTTCATTATGGCTTTCTGGTAGGCTGATAATTCTTAGGTTATCTCTCCTGGATCTGTTTTCCAGGTCAGTTGTTTTTCCAGTGAGATATTTTGACTTTCTTTTAATTTTTCAATCTTTATGTTTTGTTTGATTGACTCTTGCTGCATCATAGAGTCCTTAGCTTCAATTTGACTGATTCTAATTTTTAGTGAATTATTTTTCTCAATTAGTTTTTGAATCTCCTTTTCCATATATTCAGTTTTCATTTTTAGGGAGGTGTTTTCTCCAGTTAGATTTTGGATCTCCCATCCTAGTACTCCAATTTTAATTATTAAAGATTTGTTTTCTTCAGCAAGATTTTTTTTTTCAATTTGGTCACTGTAGATTTAAATTTATCTCCTATCTCTCTAATTTGGTTTTAAAAATCCCTCTTGAGCTCCTCCAAGAATGCTTTTTGGGCTTAAGACCAATTCACATTTCCTTCTGTGGTCTCCAGTGTGAGTACAGAATCCATGTTGTCCTCTGAATTCGGTTGTTCTTGCTCACTATAAAAAGATTTTATGGTTCTACATCTCACAGGTTCTTTCTTCCCCATTGTGATTGCCTATGTCCTGGACTTTTTGAGTGGATATCTGCTTCTGGGGTGCAGAAGTATTGAGTTTCTCAGGCTGGGAGGTAGGGGATTGGTTGTTAACTTTGTGAGCTGTAATCTTTGAGTGTCTAGACTGAGGCCATGACTCTCAGCATTTCCCCTGAGTTACCCTGATGCTCACAGAGTAACCTGTTGTAGAGGGTTTGTCTGGCCACTTAGGTTTCCACTTCTGTGTCTCTGGGCTACAGCTCAGGCAGGCTCAGTAGGTGGAGGCCAGCGGTGGGGCTGGTGTATGCTGATTCCCTAAGGCACACCTGGACTTGTGTTCTTAGTGCTTGCTGGCTCCACCCTCGCGGGCTTAGAGTTTATAAGGCCTCACTTCTCCCTTCCTCAGTGACTCCCAAGCCTGAGGCTGTTTCTAGTAATTCAGTATTTTACTCCAGGCAGGTCATTTATCTCTGAGTTTTGTGGGTCAGGGAGGGGGAATCAGAACAACTAGGTTTTATTCCTCCATCTTGACTTCTGGAAGTTCAGGTATATAATTTTTAAACATCCAGGCTGTGGGCTGGTACGCCCCAGAGAAGCTGCTGTCCTTGCTGTGGGCCTTGTGTTTTCTGGTGGTGAGACGGCTGCAAATCACCCTTGAGATGGGTGAGTCTGCTGGCTAGGGTTCCTTCTCACTTGGCTGTAACCTGCTCTCAGATCTGTGCCAGTGAAGCCCCTGTGTGCTCAGCATTTCCCCAGTCCAGACCTATGTGGGTACTTTTCTGGGCTGGGAATCCACTACGCTCCATCTCCCAATGGGTTCTGTCACTCTAAAATCCATTCAAATTCACTTTTTAAAGTTTAGTGACAGAATTCTTGGAAGAGCTTAGAAAAGTTACTGCTTCCTTTCTGCCATCTTAGCTCTACCCTCCAGCTAAAGGAAATCTCAAAGGGAAAATTAAACTCCTTAAAAATGAATTAAAAAGAGAAAAAGATCATTAATGAACCAAATATATATTTCATAAATATTAGAAGACCAACAAATGAATAAACCAAGAATAAGAGCAAAAGATGAAATCTTGAACATTACGGGAGAAATTAGAAATTTTAAAAATAATATTTAGGAACTAAAAAAAACCAAAAACCTGAAAGTGTTTCTTTGAAAAGACTAAAAAATTGATAACCTCTTGGCCACTCTGTTTAAAAAAAATACAAAAATTAAATGAACAAAATAAAATAATAATGAAGAAAAATATTATCAGAACCTACTATGCACAGTTACATGAGAACAAGACTATGCAGTTAAAAGAAATAGAGGATTTTCTGCAAAATTATAAAATATCAAAATTATACATTATAAAATTAATAGAACTCTAAATGTGAATTTTCATAATTTAAAATTCAGAAAAGAAATCTAACTAGACATAAACTACTAAATGGGGAGGGAAAAGAAGTAAATCTGATATAGACAGATTTACAGGAGAATTTTATCATGCTTTTGAAGAATAATTAGTGCTTATCAAACACAAAATATTCTCACAAATTGAAAAAGCACTCTTCCTAACTTCCCTTATGAAAGAAGTAGAGTCTTAATAGCTATACCAGGAAACTATAAATCAGTGAAATAATAATAAGCCAACATCATTAATCAATATTTATTAAAAGATTTTTTAAAAAATACTAGCAAAAAAACCCCAATAGCAATATATCAAAATAATTATTCATTATGATCAAGCTGGATTTATAGTAAGTATACTACAATGGTTCAGAATTAGGAAAAACTGACATAATTGTATTAAAAACAAAATTATCCAAAACTGCATGATAATATATTTATAAATGTGGGGGGGGGAGTTGTTGACAAAGTACATCAATCATTTATATTTTTAAAACAAAAACAAAAAACACTAAAAAGCATTAGCACAGACTTACCTAAAACCAAAACCCAGCATTTTATGCAGTAGAGAACCACTTGATCCTTTTTCAATAAATATAAGAGTAAAACAAAGGAATTCTATTTACCCTTCCATTTTACGTGAAAGACTTTTATAAATACCATCAGTAGTAATATGACAAAAGAAATAAATTAAAGGAATAAGCACAGACAAAGAGATGACAAAACTATCAAAATGTGCTGATGACATGATGGTTTGATTAGTAAATAGAAAGAAATTAGAATGCTAACTGACTGTAGTTTCAGTAAAGTAGCAGTTTATAAAAAAATTTCCACAAATTCCAACACCATTTCTATATAGCAATAATAAAAAACAGGACGAAAAATAGAGTGGAAAGTCCCTTATAAAATACATACAAAATGCATAAATATCCTGAGGTACAATTTGCTAAAATAAACACAGTGTCTGTATAGATACACTTATAAAATATTATCTATGGCAGTTAAAAAAAAACACAGCTAAAATAATTGCATGAATATTCAGTGCTCATGGCTGGGCCCTGTCAATATAATAAGAACAAAATACAAATAAAGTAAGTTTACAGATTTCACACCATGTCAAACTAGTGAGTAGAAATATTACTCTAATATTCTAAAACATAAATTATTTGACAAGAATTGTTGAGAAAACTGAAAAGTAATCTAATAGGAAGTTTATATCATATAGTATAATAAACTCAAGATAAATATGCAAATTGAACTTTCAAAAGGTGTGTATATATATATATATACACATATATACATATACACACATATATACATATATCCTATGTGCCAAAGAATAAGAACAAGTAGTTCTCAAAAGAACTACAAAGTATTAACAGTGTGAAAGGCCACTCCAAATCACTAATAATAAGAAAAAAAAGCAAATCAAAATAACTAAAGGTTTTATATCACACCTAACAAAATAGCAACAATGACAAAAGATGTGAATATTTAAAACTAGAGGAGTTGCAAAAGACATGCCAATGTATTTTTTAGACAAGCAATGAATTATTACAATCACTTTAAAAGAAATTTAGAATTATGTTGAGCCACAACTAAAATGTTTTATGCCTTTTGACCCAGATATCCCACTGATAGGTATATACCCCAAAGAGGTTAATCATTAAAGAAAATGGCCCACGATCACCAAAATGTAACTAATAGCCCTTTTTCTAGTAGCAAAAAACTGGAAACAAATTAAATGGGAATTGATTAGAAACGGCAGAAAACTTGTGGTACATGAATATAATCAAGTATTACTGTGCTTTAACAATGTCTATGATTATATCAACTGACATAAACTAAGTTGTACTAAGAAAATGATTTGTACAATTTATAAAAAGTCAAAACAATAAAAACGACTGTAAAATTATAATGACCAAACTTGGCTACAAAGAACAGATATGAGAAGGCACTTATACTCATTCTTTGAAGAACTGGAGAGTGGGGGGTGCGGTATAGAGATATAGAATGCTATATATAATATCAGATTTTTTGGATGTATTGGTTAAATACATTTTTTTAAGAGTTAGATACTCTTTTTTAAATCCCTTCTTATATGGGACGGCTCTCTGGGATGGGAAATGTAGGTGATATAAAAATAAAAGATAGCAATAAAATTTTATATTAAAATTTTTCCCCTATTAAGAAATATAAAGAGTATTCCCACTTGTCTTCTTCTGTTTTATATTTTTATGATGTGACTTTTATATTCTGGTCATCTTTTAAAGCTTTTTAAAGCTCATTTTGGTATATGGTATAAAATATCGGTCTAAACACAATTTCTGACAAACTGTTTTCTAGTGTTTCTAGAAATTCTTCTTGACTATGGTATGCATTTTTGGGCATGGTCAGTGCATTAGTTTGTGTGTGTGTGTGTGTGTGTGTGTGTATGTGTGTGTGTACACATGTGCTGCACAGGAGGGTATTTTCACAAATAACTGTGATGCAAAAATAAAATTCAATTAAGCTTATTTTTAAAGGTCAGAAATCTGACAAACATTATTACCAAGCCATGTGAAGTAACTTAAAAGTTTTTGTTTGTTTGTTTGTTTGTTTGTTTGTTTACACATACACAGTTTCTAAGAAAGCATTAGAAAAGCATGCTAGGTGTGGCTAGGTGGCATGGTGAATAGAGCACCGGCCCTGCAGTCAGTAGGACCTGATTTCAAATTTGGCCTCAGACACTTAACACAAAAAACTAGCCATATGACACTGTCACTTAACCCCAACTGCCCTACCTTTCCCCCCTCCAAAAAAAAAAAAAGCAAAGAAAAAAAGAGAGAAAGAAAGTCATGCTCATTAAAAATAAATACCCTTTTGTTTACTTCAACAAAATTTATTGAAAGCATAGTTTTGTACAGATCTTTAATGATGGGTACTTTTGGAGGAGCATACAAAGATAAATAAAACATAATCTTTACCTTCATGGAGCTTATTATTTTTAAAATTTCCAACTGATTCTACCTATATAATATTTTCTAGTCAATTATTTTCTCTCTAGTCTCACTATATTTCTTAAACTGTTAAAACAGATGTTTAGCCAATCTCCTCATCTTCAGTCTTGTCCAGTTCCAGTTTGTCCTTTTGCTAATTATTCTTCTTTTGCATAAATCTTGTTATTTCATTTTTCTGTTCAAATTATTTCTGTTTCAGTAACACTTTAGTGTCATCATCCTACACAACCTTGACATTCGTGTTAATGACCTTCTTAACACTCTGGTCTACCAATTCCTGAAGCTTCTCAAAATTACACTGGGAGTCAGAGGACCTGAGTTGAAGTATTGGTTCTGCTATAAATATAGATATGACTTTGAACATTGCATTTAACAACCTGGGCCACAGCTCCCTCATTGTAAAATGAGGATTTGAATCATGATTTCTAATTTTAAACCTAGCCTTGTATGGTAGGTACTCTCTGCCATTGACAGGAGAGGGCATACCCTAGACTTTAACATCACTTGAAACTATTCAGCTGTTAAGATTTTCAGGTTGGAATCTACATCTTTAACCTCCTTTCAACCAATCTTTCACATAATTTCTTCTGCTGAAATTGCCCCTGGGCCCCACCATAACTCCTATTCCCTTAATCAATTCCTTCTTTCCCAGGCCATCATTCCTACTGGGGCTACCTTTCTCAATGTTCAAAATACTGATTTTATTTTTACCTATTGATGGTGCAGTGCATAGAGTGCTGGGCCTGAAGTCAGGAATACTCATCTCCCTGAGTTCAAATCTAGCCTCAGACACTTACTTGCTGTGTGACCCTGGGCAAGTGACTTAGCCCTATTTGCCTCAATTTCTTCATCTGTAAAATAAGTTGGAGAAGGAAATGGCATGTCTTTATCAAGACAACCCCAAATGGAGTCACAAAGAGTGGGACACAACTGAAACAACTCAACAATAACAAAAAATTTCAATAATACAACTCTCCTCTAGCCTTGAATCTATCAATTCCTTGATCATTCCAAGTTCCTGTTCTGCTCATCTTCCCTTTATATTTCTGCTGAGCAAGTCAAGAAAATGTGCTGATTAGATCCACCAGAAATGTATCTAACTTAAACTAAATCAAATTTTAGTAAATTTTGTTTTTTCATTTAATTGACTCATTATCACATTCCCCACAAAGGCTCTTTCAAACCTACTCCTCAATCTTCGAGCTACAAAGTATTCTTTGTTCCATCTACTTAAGCTGATGGCCTCAGCTAGAGAATTTATTAAGAAGATTAAAGTTATCTCCAGTAAAGTCCTTCCCTAGTCTTTTAAAGAGCTAAACACTTGAGTTTCCTCTTTTCCTCTCCTCTTTTCCTCCAGTTTCTAAGAATGAAGAAGTCCCTCTTGCATGCCAAAGCTTAAACCTTTTGACTTGTGCCCTTGATTTGCCACCCAGCCCTCCTATCTCCTTCAGCAACCTTTTTCTTCATAGGAACAGTGGCTAGAATCAAGAAAACTTTAGTTCAGATCCTGACTAGGACACTTACTAGCTATGAGATCCTAGGCAAGTCACTTAATTTCTCTCAGCCTTAGTTTCTTTTATCTGTAAAATGGAGATAATAATAATAATAATACCTGCTTTTCATGGTTGCTTGGAGCCTCAAATGAGATAAAATAGGCAAAGTACTTCACTAACTATTATTACGATTTTTATCAATCATTCAGTCTCATAATTTCCAAGCGCTGTGGATACAAAAAAAAAAAAATTAAACCTTTCTTGTCTTCACACAAGCTAATTTGAGAAAAAGGCAATTACTAACAAGTAAGGGGTTCCAAAAAGATTTCCTATATAATCTATGTATACAGATATAAATTATACAAAATATATACAAAGTAAATACAAGATAATGGAGTGGGAAGGAGGAATTAGCAGCTAGAGGGACTGGGAAAGGTTTTCTGTAAGTAGTGGTAGTTGAATTGAGCTTTGAAGTAAACCTGGGATTCTGTGTGGCAGAAATTAGTACAGAGTGCATTCCAGGCATGGGATACAGGAAGATGTAACTGAAGAACTGCAAGAAGGTAGAAATAATATGCATTAAACCTTGCAGAGTAGGAAGGAGCCAGACTGTGAAGAGTTTTAAATACCCAACAGAGGGAGTAGCTTGGTGACCACAGTAAATAGAACACCAGCCTTGGAGTCAGAAGGACCTGAGTTCAAATTTGGCCTCAGACACTTGACACATAGTAGCTGTGTGACTTTGGGCAAGTCACTTAACCCCAATTGCCCTCCAAAATGCCAAAAAAAAAAATACCCAACAGAGAAATACTTATTTTATTCTAGGGGCAAATAGGCAATAACTGGAGTTTTTTCGGCAGGGAAATAGTATCATCATATCCTTTAGGAATGTTACTTTATGTGGAGGATGTATTTCAGAGGGGAGAGTATGGAAGCAGGGAGAAAATCAGGAAGCTTTTACAATAATCCAGAAAAAAAGTGATTACAAGGTCTAAATAATCAGTGTGCTGCAGCCAGCTCAAACGAGCTCTCTAGACATTTTTAAATGTTTGGTGTGAGCATTTAATCTTGGAAAATGGCAAATGCTAGAAATCAATGCTTTATTGATTTATTGTTTTATTGAATGTCTAGACTTAAGAAAGTGATGGAGAAAATGTTAATAATGCACATCAGAATTAAAATTGTGTTTTGTATTGCATCTGTTTTTCCAGAGAGCCAAGTACGAAATATTTAGCAGTACACCACTGGTCTTGAACTATGGTGGTGGCTCAGTGACTGGAAAAAAATGTGAGAAATATTGTGGAGGAAGAACTAAAAATTCCTACTAACTTTCTGGATATGCAGGGTGAGGGAGAAAAAGCACTTGAATATAATTTTACAGAGGTGAACATGGGAGACTGGAAGGATGGTGGTGTTCTCAATAAAAATAACAGAAGTTAGGAAGAAGGATGGGTTTGAGGGCATAAACTATGGAGTTAGAATTTTACTCTAGATTCAGTAGGGAGTACCTGAGGACATTTGAGTAGGAGAGTGAGTTTTAGTATTTGTATAATTGGAGACAGGAGAGATAAAAAGGTTTGGAAGCCCACTAGGCAGTTATTGACAAAAATCCAGCTCAGAGGGGATGAGGGCCTGAAGCAAGATGAAGATATGGTTGGAGAAATATTCCAGAGACAGAAAGAACAAAATCTAGTACCTGACTAAAGGGATAGTGATAACTGAGAGAAAGGATAAAGTGAATAATTGAAGATGACTATAATTGAAAACAAAGGCATCTGTAAGAATGGTAGTAACCTAGTCCAAAATAAGGAAGCCTAGAGAAGGGGCAAGTCCAAAGAGAAAAGATAATTTGTTTTAGACATACTGAGTTTTTTATGCACCATAATAGATTCAGGTGAAACTGGTAGTTGGCATTATAGGATAAGGTCAGAAGAGAGATACATAATATTGATTTTGGAAGTATGCAAATAGATGATAACTAAACTCATAGAAACTGATGAGATCCCATTCTTGCCTTATGTTCTCAGCAAAATCTCTTTTTTCAAATTTAACTGATCTTAACTGGTTGATTAATGATGAGGAACACACTCGTAGGGGTTCAGACATAATAATATTAAACATCACGACTACCTACTAGTAGTGGAAAAATAGTAGTCAGGTGCCCTCTGATTATGTCTGGTGTAGCAATTAAAATGGGATTTGGGGGCAGGGGAGAGAGAGGGAGAGAGAGTGAAAGAAAGAGAGAGTGAGAGAGAGAGAGAGCTCACAGGAAAGAACCTTGAGGGATTGATATGATTATAATGAAAACCAGGGAGAGAAAAAGAATATGCCGAGGGATGGTGTGGTCAAGTGTCCAAAACTGCAGAGAGGTCAAGAAAAAGGATAAAGACTTAAAAAAGGTCACAGGATTTAATAATTAACCTTGGAAAAGATAATCCTCTGTATCTATCTGTCTCTCCCTTCACCTCCTTCTCATTTTTTTTTCTTCCTGTTGTCTACAGTCACACTTGTCCTTATCCTAATTTAAAAAAAATTTCCTTGACCTTAATTCTCTCTTCAGTTTATCATCCTATGTCTCTCCTCCTTCCCCTGACATTGTTATAAAAAGAATAATCTATACATCCTGCCTTGACTTCTTCACAAGTGAATACAGCTGTAGCTACAGCAATGTGGTTCCTAACTCTACCACTCAAACGAAACTTTCATCATGGTCATCAATGACCTCTTAATTGAATCCCCTGTTCTCATATTATCCTCCTTTACCTTTCTACAGTACTTAATACTGTTGACCATAGCTCCTACTTGAAAGTTTCTCCTCCCTCGAGTTCTTACAATCTCCTAAATTACCTCTTATCTCTGAAAGATGTTACTTGGTGTCATTCACTGGTTTTGCCTCAGTTCTCATATCAGTAAAATGAATGGTTGGACTAAAGGATCTTTCATGTTTTTTTTCCTAACCATAATCATATTATTCTATATTCCAATAACCTGCTTATGTCTGATCTTCAAGGGAGGCTGTTCTTTAAAGCTACCTGTTGGTCTCCTTGTCTTTCAGCATTCTCTCCCTTAGAAATCTCATTCATTCCCATGACTTTATCACTTCTATACAGATAGCTGACAAATATTTATTTCCATCTCCAATTTTTCCCTGACCTCTGGTTCTGTATTTCCAATTTCCTGCTAGATATCTCCATATAAGCATCATCCTGACACTTGAAACTCATCATGTCCAAAACTGAACTAATCTTCCCTTCTAAAATAGCTCTCCCAGTTACTCTGGTTGAATCTTAAATTATCTGACTTTTCTCTTCACCTCAATCCCCCAACAAACAAAAGTTATCAGTTCCTATGCATTTTTATCTCTGTATTACTTTGGAAGAATTCATTACCTAAGATAATTTCAAAATTGAATTTCATTAAAATATATACCTCATTTTCCTTGTCCATTAGATCAGGAAAGTCTGCAGAGAAGAATAGAAGGAAAGAAAGGTGAAGAAAGGAGTATAAAGAAAGGAATTAGGAGAAAATAATATCTTTAATCACAAACAGAAGTCATTTGTTTGAAAGCTTTGGACTGTATAGGCCTTGTGTATGTAAGGGCAGCATCAGTCAGGATCACAGGTATTCAGCTGGAAGGATTTTAGCACCATCTATTTCAACCCAAACAACCAACCAAAAAATCCCCACTATGACATTCCCAACAAGTGTAAAGTCATCCAACCTTCACCTGAGGGCATTCAATAAGGGGGAAACTACAACTTTCGGAGTTGGTCCATTCTACTCTGGGAGAGCTCTAACTGATAATGAGTCCTTTCCTTATAGCAACTTTAATTCTCTTTGTAATCTCCACCCACAGTTACTAGTCTTGACCCCAGGGCTAAACAGAACAAGTCTACTCCTTTACACATAACTGCTTTTCACATATTTAAAGAAAGCTATCATATTTCCCCTGACCATTCTCTTCCCTAGGTTAAACATCCCTCTTTTTTTATTAACTGATCCTCAAGTGCTATGAACTCAAGGGACTTCACCATTCTAGTTGCTCTTTCTCTAACCACTCTTCAATTTAACGTTCTAAAGCGCGGTGTCCAGAATTGAATATATTACTCCAGATGCAGTCTGACTAGGGCAGTGTTTATCAGAGTGATCACATTCCCACTTCTAGAAATTATTCCTCTTTTAATGCAACCCCAATATAACATTTGCTTTTTATGGCTGATACTAATACACTTTGAACTTATATTAAGGTTGCTACCCACTAAATCCCTAGATCTTTTGCTAGCAACACCTCCCCCATCTTATACTTATGAAGTCAATTTCCTGAAACCAAGCATGTAAAACTTTACATTTATCCTCATTAAATTTCATGTTATTAAATTCATCTCAATTTTCCTGCCTGTTGAGATGTTTTTGGATCCTGTTAGCAATGTTAGCCATCCTACTTTTGTACCATCTGCAAAGTTTGTAAGCATATAACCTCTGCTTTTATTTAAGACAATGTTAAAAATGTTAAAACACCCAAGGCCAAGAACTCCCCTGGAGACCTTCTTCCAAGTTCAAATTGTACCATTAATGGTTCTTCTTTGAGTCCAATAATTTAATCAGTTTCAAATGTCTAAATATGCTATCTTCTAACCTATATCTCACCATCTTTTCCATGTTAAAAGCACTAGACACATTATCAAACCCTTTGCTAAAATATAGTTAAATAATATATATCATTCCCAGCCCCTCCCTCCAGCCCCCCTCAATACATCAGTTAACACACTGTCAAAAAATTAAATAAGGTTAGTCTGGCACAACCTGTTCTTGATGAAGCATCCTGGTTCTTTGTGACCATCACATCCTTGGAAATGTTCACTAACCATTTCTTTTAAATACATTCTAGAATTTTGTCAGGAATTGAAGTCAAGCTCATTGGCCTATAGTTTGGAGATTCCATTCTCTTTCCTTTTTTGAAAATCAGAATGTCCCCTTTTTCCGTCCTACAGTACCTCTTCTCCACAATCTTTAAAATATCACTGACAACTGTACAGCAATTTTATCTGCTATTTCTTCACTGTTGGAAGGAATACAACCAAAAAAACCAAAACAAAACAAAACCCTAAAACTTGGGTTAATTTCATTTAAGGGACTTTAGAAGCAGCAAAACAGTAGGTTCAAGAGCTCTTGCTACAAACAATCCAAAAGATTAATGGATTTGGATTACAACAAAAAGGAAAAACAAGTTGATTACTCTCCCTTTCAAGTCATCAGTAAACTTTCTGCCAGAGTAAGATACAAGAGCAAAGAGGAATGTTTCCAAACAAAGAAAATACAAAAGTCTATTAAATGAAAGATTTTAATGAAGCCTCAATGGTTTAAAGGAAAATTAAATGGACAACTTCAATCCTAATTGGTTTATATCTGACAAACTTTAAGAGTCTCTTTAAACTGATATAGAAACAATAGGGATAGGGAAAGAAAACCTGCTAAAATCTTTAGAATGTACAGGAGTTTTATCCTAACTAAAAGAAGCATCATTTGGTACATTGTATATTCAAAATGTACATGAACAGTATGTATATATGTATGCACGTATGTATATATTATCCAGATTATGTTGTGCTATGTACATGTTTTTATAATTGTTCCAGAAGGTTAAAGCAGTTCATTAGAATTCAAATTTTGTGATCATCCTTAGGTTGGCCTTTGTTAGTCTCTCCTAAGCATCGATAACTGACACATTTCACTGCAGCCAAGTCTCTACCAGTGTTTGGCAAGTTGCTACAATAGTCCAGCAACAGATGAGAGGAATGCAGAGGGGGAAATGAAAATAAAAACAGTGCCACGTTTCCCAACCGGAGATCCGAAAAACAGAAGCTACTGGAGTGGCTGAGCAAACGTCACTCAAAAGTGGTCTCCTGGCTTCTTCTTACACAGCGGGCAACTTTCCTTTTGAATTCTCCATTTCGGTCTTCCCTCCATTCTTTGGCTGCATCCACGTTAGCCGGAGAGTCTCCGTTAGGGTCTGCCAGCATAGAAATGACACTGATCATGATGGTTTCCACCGTGTGAATGGGCAGCCAGCGTTCCTCGGGTTTTTCATAGCCATACTTGTCCTCTCCCGGTTCGTGGAGAATGGAAATGCACACGTCCCCGTTTTTGTCGACATTTGGGTGCCAGATTTCGGTGATGAATTTCATTTCCGGAGGTCGGAGGGGATAGTCTTTGGGGAAAGTGAGATGAGCTTTGAAAACGCCGCCTTCGTAAAGGGTGTCGGGAGGACCGATGATGAGCACCTCCCATCGGTACAGGTCATTGCAGTCTATCAAGCCCGCCGAGAAGCCTTCTACGGGGTTTTTGTTGAGCTCTGTCAGCTGCCTTCGCAGGAGCAGCGCCGACTGCAACTCCGTCATCCTCCCGGCCAGCCTGGAGGGAGGGGCGGGCGAAGAGTCGAGAGGGCAGAGGGGTGCGGCCCGCTAGGGAGCCAGTGGCGGGGACACCTGGCACCCGAGGCCCAGGGCGGAAGGAAGGTCAGGGGAGGCGGGTAGGCCGCCAGGCCGCCACGTGATGGAGCTCGCCCTGCCTCACCTGGCTGCACGCTCCGCCCATCTCGACCCCGCCCCGCCTCCCTCCCTCTGCGCCCCGCCCCTCTCCGTCCCATCGTCCCGCTCCATTTGCTATCCACCCCACCCATGGGCCCTACCTGTGGCCCCTAACTGTGGCCTTGAGCTGCCACTGCTAAGCTCCTGCTAAGGTCCAGTTCTTCAATAACCTCCACCAGCTCTTGCTTTATTTACCTTACCATGGGGCTGGGATGACCTTGAGTTTTCAAAGGCTATTGCAGGATATGCCGGTCACGGGCAGACTGGCCACTTGAGGATGAATTCTTTGGCCATGATAAACCCAGAACACAAAAATACAAAATGCAATAGGAAAAGCACTGTCTCCAGAATCAGGGGATCTGAGTTCAAATCCTGCCTCTGATGTCTAATGCCTGTGAGACTTTGTTCAAATCACTTCACTTTCTTTTACATCAGTTTCCTCATCTGTAAAATAATGGGGTTGAATTAGATGACCTTTGAGGTTACTTCGCAAATCTAGATTTATGATCCTTTGGGATTATCTACTGAGGCAAATGTACAGAAGGACATGGTTGAATGACAAGGATTAGCCAGGCATGGATAGATTTCTGATCTCAAACAGTGGAGGGAGTGTCCTGATACTAATGAGATCATAGAGCAATCTGTGTTCTGAGAATAGCTGTCATATCTGTCCCTTTCAATGCAAAATATTGCTACCATATTTCAAGCTCTTATCACCTCCTCTCCAAACTATTACAATATCCTCTATGCTGATTTTCCTGAATTTAGTTTCTCCCTACTCTATTCCATCCTTTATACCACTGCCAAATACATCTTTCTAGAAAACAAGACTAATCACAAAGCTCTTCTCCTGTATTTGAAAACCTTCAGTAAATCCCTACTGACTAAATACAAACTTCTCGGCTTTTGTTCAAGGTCCCAATCTGGCTCCAGGCTCCAGACAAATTGGGCTCGTTCTTAAAAAGATCTGGCCCTGCCTCCTACCAAGATGTGAATACATTCTCTTTAGTTACTGGCAATGCACATGGCAGAGATGTAAGGGTGGTGAGATCTGTTCTAGGAATGGACTTTTCCCATATCCAGCCCCCATCCCTTCCTATTTCTCCATTTTTGAAGGCTCAGTACAGATATCACTTCCAGTCTCCATGGAGCCTTCCCTCAAGCCCTCACTAGAAGGGATTCTTCTTTCTTTGGAGTCACTTCGGACTCTTGGACCTCTCTGTTGTATTTAATAAATTTATAAGTTCTATTGTAATTAGTTATTTGCATGCATGTCTCATTAGCCTAGTAGACTTTTAAGGACCTGCTCTAACAGGGGCTGTGTTACTTCATATTAGCCTTTGAACATATATTCCTGTTTTAATCTTCCTCTCTACCATATCCCATAGAACTTTATGAAATCATCAGGTAATGTAGACTGTTCTGCATGTAAGAAGGGAATAAGTATTGATTTAGCCCCTACCATATGCCAGGCCCTGAACTAAGCGCTTTAAAAATATTAACTCATTTGATCCTCATAGCAACTCTGGAATGTAGGTGCTATTATTATACCCATTTTACAGTTGGGTTGGGGAAATAGAGGCAGGTAGGGGTTAAATGACTTGCCCAGGGTCATACACATATTATCTAAGGCCAGGTTTGAACTCAGGTCTTCAAGATTTCAGGTTAAGCACCATGTGCCACCTTGTTGCCTTTAAGAAAAACCTAATGCATGCTTGCTTAAATAAAAGGGACATTTGTTGTAAATTAACATGACTTTATGATCATTTTACCTAAACAGACTTACTTGGGAATGTAAAGCACAATGGTAAATTGGAGGTAAAAGCATAATTAAAATTCATTTCCCTCTGTCCTAAAAAATAAATGTTATTTTGGCTCTGAATTTGTCAGCATACCTAGGCATTCTTTCACAGAGGTATTGACAGCACCAAGACCACCAATTATTAAGATCCGAGATGATTTTAGACAAATCCTTGCAGTACTGTGAGTAACTACGTGCCTCATAGTGAAGAGACACAAAATGTCCAAAATGGGTGCCATCACTTTCAACATTTTGAAGATCTTTCGCCCTCTGATCAATTAAAATATTTAATCAAAATCAAATGCTAGTGATCCTATATATGCAAGTGCTTTATTACCCTGTGCATTTTCCCACAACCTACCTGGATCTTAATGTGACCTAAAGAGACAGTCGGCATTTATTACAAATGTGAGGCTGTAAGCTTCTGGCTGGGCAATTAATCACTGACACTAAGGAATTTCTTCTCTTCAGGTGGGGAACTCATCCAAAAACCAAGAAAAATAATCAGGCTAATTAATTCTTATCTGCAAAGAGCAATTAGATAAATGACCTAAAAAAAGGCTTGTCACCCCTAGTGAGACACTCAGTTTCTAAGCAGAATAATATGTCTGGGCCTCTCTTTCACTGGGCTATTGATACTGTGAAATGGAGATGACAGAAATGAAAGGGGGGAAATGATAGGGGAGTAGGTTAATTAGAGTGGAGGCCAATAAGTGATAAAAAAGTTAGATTCTGCATGATCTTATCACCCTTGCATCTCTGCCATGAGCATTGGCAGTAACTAAAGAGAATGTATTCACATCTTGATATATGGGATATGATATAAGAGGCCAAAAGTGTTGTCTGGGTTTGTCTCATGTGATATTTTGTTTTGTACCAGTGAGTGGTGCTTCTTCTGCTGCTTACTAACTATTAACTTAAAACTGCCAGTTATGAGCTCCAAGTGATTGGGCTGATGTGAAATGCAGAGCCCTCTTTCAATTAATAGTCTGTCATTCTTTTTTTTTTTTTTGTAATGCTCTATCTCTGTCTCTCATTATATCTGTCTCTCTTTTTCTGTCTCTATCTCTACACCTACACTAAGCCATCAAACCAAACCAATTGCCTTGCCAATCCAACTCTATGTTCACTTTTGTGTGACCCTGGGTACGTAGCTTTTCTAGGCTTTGCTTTCCCATTATGTAAAATGCAGAGGTTGGATTAGATGGCTTCTTAAATCTCTTCCAGTCTTCCCCCTCCAAAAAAAGGAGAATTGATAGTCCCACTGTACTCTACACTGGTCAGAGGACACCTAAAATACTGTGTTCAGTTCTGGGAATCACATTTTTAGAAGGACACTGATAGATTTGTATGCATCCAGAGTGGGGGCAAAACAAAGATAGCAGGGGGACTTGAAATCTTGTCATATGTGGAACTGGGATTGTAGAAGACTGGGGCACAATAACTTTTCAACCCCTCAAAGGATTGTTGTGAACAAGAGGTATTAGATTTGTTCTAAAAAGGTCCAGAGGGAAGAGCTAGGAAGAGCAGAAGTTACTGGGAGGTAGATTTCAGCTCAGTTACAAGGAAAGAACTTCCTAAAAATAAGAATGGTTCAAAAATAGGAAGGAATAGATCACAAGATAGTGTATTCCTTATTACTGGAGATGTTCAAATATGACCACTTTCAGTATTTTGTAGAAGAACTTTATAGATCTGGCAAAGGGGTAACTGAGATAAAATGAAAATGATTTCCAATAAACAACACGCTAAAAAACAAGTGTTTATTAATTGTGACATAATTAATACAAGATTCCATTGACAAACAAGTATCAAGAGACACTAGTTTAAAAAGAAAAACCCACAACTGAATGCTGTGAGGACTAGAAGATTAATTTCAGGTCAGAATAAAGAAATAAGTTCAGTTTGGAGTTCTCCTTCATATCTAGTACTGACACATGCATGCTAGGAGAAGAAGCAAGGATGCAAAGTGACATTCTTCCATTAGCTAGAAGGACTGAACAAGCCGCAGCAAGTGGTAGAAGTGAGTCTATTATTCAGGTTACACTAACACAGTAATGTGTGGTAAGAGGTTCAAAATGGGTGCAATTCATTTCCATTAGAGTGAGTTGCTAACAAAGTACAACACCTCCACAGGACTCCAATCAGACTATTTTTAAACTGAAGATGTGATTCAGTAGGTGGGGAGGACAGTTTCAAATGAGCCTCTTATTAAACTGCAATTCAGCCCCATAAAACTCCACTGGAAAATGGTAGGTGTTTCCAGCAAAATATAGAAAGCAGTTAGTGCTAGCCTAAGCTTCTTCAATCCCCATTAGGGGCTTCTTTGCCACCACAGAGATGTAATCATTATAGCAGGTGTACTCCCTTGTTCCAGAAAATTGAGAGATGCTTCTCTGAGTGGTCTTAATACCAAAACAAAACAAAGCAAAATGAACAAACAAAAAAATATCCTTGAAGGTTGTACACAGATCTTGACTATGCATTTGCAACACTCTGATGTTTCCTTCTTTAACTCATACAGAAAAGTTAGGGAAATCACAAGATACATGCACATTTACACCAATTGCCATTCCTTGTTTAATTACTTGATCATCCAGTAGCTAGACCAATTAAATTTAGTGGATAGAGTCAGCTCTTTCTTTTCTTTTTTATATAACCCCCAAACTCCTGGATAATGGGGGAAAAGTTTTGAAAAATACCCAGAAATTTAGTCTTGATGAAGAACTATTCAGTGAATATTAATGGATACAGGACTGCCCTTGCTTGCAGTTAAGTAGACCGGGGTTCAAGCCCTGCTTTTGATATATAAAAATTGTTTTACCATGAGCAAATCACTTTCCTCCTGAGTGCCCCCAGACAATTCTATATAACTGAAATTGTCTTTTACAATCCCCTGTCTCTTGCCTGATGGTGAATTTTACCCCAAATTACAGCTGTGAAAAATACAATTTTTCATTCACTTAAGTTTTTTTAATGACTTTTCATCATTGTAACTTAACAATTTGAGGCTAATTGTGACATATAGTATATGATGTTTAACTAAACCTATCTTTTGCCAAATTGCTTTCTACTTTTCCTAGTAGTTCTTGTTAAATAGGAAATCTTCCTTCCAGTATGTTGTTTTCTTGGTTCTATGAACACTGGGCTCTTGAATTTGTTTCTGGATGCTGCTTGCCTAGTCTATTCTAAGGATCTACTTTTCTATTTTTTAACCACCACCAACTCTTTTTGATGATTACTACTTTGTTTTTCTTTAAGTTTTTACTGATCACCTGGTTTTGGTTTTCATATCATCATAATTATAACAAGTATACCTCCATCTTTCCCTCCCAGAAAATCATCTCATATAACAAACGCAATTTTTAGAGAGGAAAATAATCAGCCTAAGTAGCCAATACATTGAAATGGTCAAAAAATCTGTATGATGCATGAAATCTTTGTACATCCCACCTCTGCAAGGAGAGGATTATGGATTTCCCCCATATCTCTTTATTTTAATCCTGCCTGATCTTTGTAATTTTGTTATATTCACATTTGATGTTTTTTGTGTGTATTTATTCTTGTAATTTATATTGCTGTAGTTATTATGGATATTGTTTTCTTGGTTCTGCTTGCTTCATTCATCAGTTCATTAGGATCTTTCCGTGCTTGTCTATCTTCTTCACATTTCATTTCTTACAGTGCAGTGGTATCCCATAAAAGTCATGTACCACAGGTTGATTAGTCATTCCCATCTGATGGGCATCTACCTTGTTTCCAATTCTTTGCTGCAACAAAAAAGTGCTGCTATACCTATTTTGCTGTATAGTGAGACTTTTGTAATTACTGCTTTGTAACACAATTTGAGATCTGGTAAAGATCTGAGATTTGGGATCTCTCTCTCATTCTAAATGTTTTTTTTTTTCAAACAATATCTTTAAATTTTTTACCCTTCCCCCCCAAATTAAATTTGATATTAGTTTGTTTAGTGCTATAAAATAACCTCTTGCTACTTTGATTGTTGTAGTACTAAATTTATAAATATTTTAGGTAGTAGCATAACTTTTGTTACATTGGTATAGTCAAGTCAGGGACACTGAATGTCTTAAATTATATGTGTTCCTTTATTTCTATAAAGTGTTTTGTAATAAAGTTTACATAAGTGCTAAGCATGTCTTAGCAGGTGAAATATCAGATATTTGTGATTATTTTAAACAAAACTTCTTTCATTTTTTCCTGTTTTTTTAATCAGGTATAAAAATGCTGATGAATTTTGTAGATTTATTTTGTATCCTGCTGCTTTACCAAAACTATTAATTGTACCAAATAACTTCTTTGGAGATTCTCTAGGGTTTTCTAAATCAACCGTCATGTCATTTACAAATAGGCATAATTTTTCCTCCTTTTTCCTGATATTTATTCATTTTTTTCTCTTACCTTATTTCTTAACCCAGCATTTTTAATACCAGGTCAATGAATATGAGAGAATGAAGGTATCCTTACTTTACCCCTGAACTTAATGGGAAAAATTCCAGGGTTTCTCTATAAAAAATAATGTGAGCTCTTGGTTTTAGAAGTATACTTTTTTTTTTATTACACCAAAGTCCTTCTACATCTGTGGTTTTTAGTGTTCTTAAGACAAAATGCCTCTACAATTCATGAATACCTTTGTCTATATCTATTAATATAATTATGTGGTTTTTAGTGTTTTTATTATTTTGTGTTATTATGTTAATTGTTTCCCTAATGTAACATCCTTGATGTGAATCCTGTTTGGTCATAAGTTGTAGAAGATATTTCTATATGTGTTGTTATTTGTTTATAGCTGGAATCAGGATTTTTTCCACCCTTTTTAGCAATCTGACTCAAGGCCATTAACTAGAAGGGTATCTATTTTGTTGAGTAGAGGAAAGAAGCCTCTTTGTTGACTGGCCTCTTTTTTTTCAAAGGTATCATCTTTGCTTGAGATCTGGAGAAGCTTGGGACACTGTAGACAAAAACAGCTATTGACTTTCAAACAACAGTCTTTTCCTTGTCCTCCTTTATTGTCCCCTGAAGTTGCTCTTCCTTCCTTCCTTTCTTCCTTCCTTCCTTCTGTCCTTCCTTCCTTCTTTCCTTCCTTCTTTCCTTCCTTCTTTCCTTCCTCCTTCCCTCCCTCTTTCTTTCTTTCTTTCTTTCTTTCTTTCTTTCTTTCTTTCTTTCTTTCTTTCTTTCTTTTTTTCTCTCTTTCTTTCTCTTTCTCTCTTTTTCTTTTCCTATATCTTTTTGCAGGACTTATGCTTCAGTGCCTGAAATGATTGGAGCTGACTCAAGCACTACAGGCAGGCTTCACAGCCACACACTCGGCCTAACTTATGTAAACATTGTCCTGCATGACAGCATTTTCCTACCCCATCTGCAGCTGCAAGGGAATCCATTATTTTTCCAGTCCCAGGGGAGGGAAAAGGTCTTGGGCATCATTACTCCTAGGCAAATGTAACTGACTCTAGCGCATACCCTAATTTGCTTGCCATAATTATAGGTCGCTCACCCCTTTTGTTATTTCCAAAACCCTTTTTTTTTGTTCTTATCAATAATAAATGGAGCCAGTGAATCACACCGCCGTAATATTTGGATATTATGAAAATGCTAATAATAACAAGGTAGCATCAGCAGCACCCAGGTCTTATCAGCTGGTCAGATGCTCTATTAGGCAGCCAGTGAGGAGTTCAAGCAAATTGGTTATGTTAATGTCCTGTAGTACTTGGAAAAGATGAGGAGTTGGCAATTAATTTTTTCCAGGCGGCAGGCCGACAGGCAAATTTATATTCCTCCCTCTCCATGGGATCAGGCTAAGAGGAGGTGAGGTAGAAAAGCAAGCTTCTTATAGGAGCTTTCCAGGATCTAATTGAACGGTGCTAAATAAAGACTGGAGACGAAAGAGGAGAAAAAAATGCATACCCAACAATGGGAGAGCACTGCTCTTCCCCATTCATTCAGCTGACAGGGCTTTTGCAACTTAAACCTGTTTTATTAATTATGTTTGACATTTCCTTAATTAGTTTCATTTACATCCCATCAGCCCCTACAAGACGATTGCCCCATATATCATTTTACCAGAGGAGTGTGATGCTTACAGAATTATAACAACAACAGAAAATCCTGTGTAACTTGCATAAAATTAGTGGATGGTCCTTTCTAGTTTCTTTTGCTTCCTTTTCCTTTTTTTCTTTCTTTAAAACAAGTAAGCCTTTCTTTAAAATTAGAAGCTCTGAAATAATGGAAAGTAAGTAACAACCAAATTCCTTATGATTATATTCATCTATTATCCATCAAGACTAGATCATTTAGATTTGTAGAGTAATAGCTATAAACCACAATAAATGTCAGGCATATCTTTAGTAACTGCTTTGTTATTCCTTCACCTTATTCCCTATTAAAAAAAGTTTTATTCATGTTTTGTTTTTATATCACAAATATTTATTGATTACCCCCACTCCTTAGGAGGTTTCTTGCAACAAAATAAAACAATTAAGTAATTTTAAAAGCAGAATGACCTCATCTGAAAGTATATGCTACATTCCACACCTGTAGTCCAGAGACTCTCTATTTTAATTTTTTCAATGAACAGAAATCTATTTTCTCTCCTTCAGGTCACCCATTTCATTTTTTTTAAGAGAGAAAAAAGAAAAACAAAATTTTTGTCACAAATATACATAGATAAGCAAAACAAATTCTCTTATTGGCTGTATATGAAAAAACAGAATTTTCTAATTCTGTACTCTAAATCTGTCATCTCTTTGTCAGAAGGAGGATATTGTGTTTTATCAATGATTCTTTGGAATCATAGGTGGCATAATATGTACAGCTTTCAAAATTGTTTGTCTTTACAGCATTGTCACTCCATAAATTATTCTCCTGGTTCTGCTCAGTCTGTTCTTCATCAGTTTATAAAAGTTTCCAAAATTTGGAATAATATTTATATAATCTTTGTATAATTTGCTATTTGGCGTAACTGTCCTGGTTCTGCTTACTCCACTGCATCAATTCACATTGGTCTTTCCATCTTTCTTTGGAATCATCTATTTCCTCATTTCTTACGGGTGCATAGAATTCTATCACATTCATATATCACAACTTATTGAATTGTTCCTCTATTGATGGGCATCCCTTTAGTTTCTAGTTTTTCACTACTACAAAAAGAAGAGCTATAAATAGTTTTATTGAATAGGAGAGTAAAGTGAGCAGATTTAAGCTTTAAAAAATCACTTTGGTACTTGTATAGAAGATGAAAGGGCATGGTGAGGGGTTTGAGGGAGAGAGACCTTTTTAGGTGACTGCTGGATATTTAAATATAGGAAGGCATACCTGAATGAGGTTTTGTTATTTTCTAGCAGCTTAATTTTTTTTTGTCAGTTCCTAAAGAGTCATGAACTCTTATTCTAGTCATTAACTGTCACAGAACTTTTAGTAAATATTTATTTGGTAAAATTCATAACATATAATAATTTGTGTTTTTAATCATCTCTTACTTTGACGTTAAATTTATGTTTCATATTGATACTTGATAAGAGGCCAGAGTAATTAAGGAAGGTCTGGACTAAGTGTCTAGATAGGAGGATTAGCAGCTAGGCAAATAAAGTTGACCCATGGTCCAGCTGTAACAGCTAAAACTAATAGATAAGAGCCAGTTGATATAACAGGTCATGTATGTAAAAGGCTAATGTCCAAGGAAGTCAGACAGTGACCAGGGACCCAGTGTAGGAAATTAGTGTTAAAAGAACCACCGACCCAGATAAAAGATCTGAGCTAACGGGGGTCAGGAATTTGGTTAAATGGTCTAGGAAACTATGAATCAATGTCTTGGTAAAGGTTTTAATGACAAACATGGCATACCACTGGCAAAAACAGTAATACTACCTAGCTTTGTGTTTCACAAAGCACTGTTATATATTACTAATAGCTGACAGTTGTATCATGTTTTAGAGTTAATTAAGTATTTTACATATATTATCTCATTTGACCCCCTCACCCCTGTAGATAGGCACTATAAATCATGTTATTCCCATTTTTCAGATGATAAAACTGGTAGTTAGAGATGTTAAATTACTTGTCCTTGGTCTCATAGCTAGCAAATGTCATTTGAATGACATTTGGCAAATGACATTGGAATCTCAGGTGATTCCAAGTCTAGTGATCTTTCTACTACACTATGCTGCCCTGCCATTTCAACATCACCCAAATCCTGTGAGACAGGAAGAACAGATATCATTATTTCCATTCTATGAATTATAATCAAGAATATCAGTTAGGTTAGGTGACTTTTACAACTAGTGAGTAGAAGTTCCAGGATTTAGAACTCAAGTCCCCTGACTTTTAGGCTAGTTCTATTTCCTTTTGAAGATTTTGTTTCAGAGTACTTCCTAAGCCCTCAGGTGGAAGCAAGTATGTACATCTAGTTACAAAGGAAGAATAAATGATTTTCAAAACAACTTGGCACTGTTTTAAAAATAGAAAGATTAGCTAATGGAACAAATTAGCTATAGAGCATATAGAAATAAATATATCTAACACAACAGTATCTGATAAACAGAAAAGCCTTTGGATCCTGGGATAATGATTCACTATTTGACAAAAACTGGGAAAATTGGACTGAAATATGGAAGAAATTAGATTTAGACTAGCATCTCAAAACTTATAGTGAGATAAGCATAAGCTCCAAGTAGATACAAAAGGTCATATCCTAAACACATTTTAAAAAACATGAAAAATGCCCATCAGATTGTTGAATAGAAGGAAAGTATGTGACCAAACAAGGGATAAAAGGTAAAATGGATACCTTAGTTACATAAAATTAAAAAGCTATTGTACACACACAGTAAAACTAAGATTAAAGGGGGGAAAGCTAGAAAAATATCTTTGCAACAAGTTTCTCTTATAAAGGTTTCATTTCTAAAATATTTAAGGGATTGATTCAAAATTACAAGGATACAAATTAGTCCCTACTTAATAAACGGTTTAAGAATATGAACAAGAAATTCTTAAAAGAAGAAACCCAGGCTATCTATAACCACATGAGACAATGTTCCAAATCACTATTAATTAGAGAAATGCAAATTAAAGCAATTCTGAAATTCCACATTATACCTATCAGATTTGAAAAGATGACCAAAAAAAGTCAAAAGATAAACAGGCTGGAAAACAGCTCATTGAGTATTGTTGTGGACTTGTAATCACCTATCTACTATTGTCTTTCCAATTTCCCCAAATAAATACCTTAAATGAATGGCTTCTGTTTTTGCATCACTTAATCACTCCTAAAGTTTGTTCCTAGTCTACTAAATCTGCTCTCTTAGAGATCACTGATGACCTCCTGAGTTCAGTGATCTTTTCTCAATCCTCATTTTTCACAATCTTTTTTTTTTTGGCAGCATTCAACAATTAGCCATTCCTCTTCCATTCTGTATCTTTCATCACTTGATTCCCATTATTTTATATCATCTGAGTTTCCCTGGCTGTCTGGCTGTCCTTTTTTCCCTTAATGGTATCTCTTTCACATTTCCCTTTCTGAATGTGGTCATTGCCTAAGGTTCACATTTTAGACATCTGTTCATCTTTTGCTTATCTCTTTTCTTTTGGAAAGCCCATTCATTTTCATGATTTCAGCAAACATTTATATCTAGATTATTACTAAAGTATATCCCCAAACTTATTATCACCTTTGAGCTCTAATTATACATTTCCAACTTGCTCTTGGGCACTTCCTCTTACATGGCCTGCTTTTACCTAAAACTCAACATGAATAAAGCCAATCATGACCTCGGTCCCCAAATGATCTCCCCTTCCCAACTTTTCTATTTCTAGTAAAGACATCATTAGTCTTCCATTTGTTTATAGGATCCTAGATTGAAGTTGGAAAGGAATTAATGGGGCATCAATACAATACTCTTGTGTGCAGTCACCTTTTAAATCTTCCTTCTACCTTTCTTGGACATTTGTAACTATTCAGTCACCAAGTCCCTTCATGGAGGCAGAGCTAGAAAAATAACTCAATTGTATATAAATATAACTTTTTTAAGCATTGTTGTTAATTTACTTGCCCAGGGTCACACAGCTAGTAAATGTCTGAGATCAGATGTAAATTCAGGTCCTCCTAACTCCAGAGCCATTGCTCTATTCTAGAAAGAACTTTTAAGGTTTGTAAAGTCCCATATTCCTAACACTATGAGAAAGACAAAACAAATATTCTTCTCATTTTACAAATGAGCAAAGTGAGGATTACAGCAGTCAGGTGACTTACTTGATATTCCAAAGCTAGTATATCTCAGAAGTAAGACTCAAAGCCAGGTCTCCTCTGGCTTCCAGCCCACTATTCTCTCCAGCCTTTGTAGAAATCAAGTCACCTAGTCCAACCTATACCTGAAGAAGAACACTCCCCACAACGTCTTGGACAAGTGGCCTCCATACAATTGCCTCCTCCAATGTAGGAGAACCAGCACATTTCAAAGCTACTCATTCTATTTCCATTTACATGATTCTTATATTTGCTTCTTCCTTTTTATTTCTACTGCCATCACTGTTATTTAGGATTTTATGACTTCATGCTTGGACTATTCCAAGAGCTTCTTCATGTTCCTCCCTTTAGCTGGTTCCTTCTGACTATAACTATAGCATCCTATGAGAATCTTTTCCTAAAGTTTTGTTTCCCTCATGGTCACATCCTAAGATGCGGGGGCATCATTTGCAATTTAATTTGTTATATTAAACTGCTAGTTATTTCTTGTACTTTTATTTAAACTTTTTATACTTGAGTGTCATTATCCCAACTAAACTCTGAGCTCTTGAGGACAGGGAATGTTGTATTCATCTTTGCATTGCCCCCAAAATCCATAATGCTTACTATATAGTTGATAGTTGATAAATATTTGTTAACTGGTTATAAGGGCCCCTTTAAGCCCTGAATGACTAGATGTCTGAACTTGGTCAGTGTGTCCTCACAAAAAGGAAGACCAGAGGCAGGTCTAAGAGGCATCCCTGTGTTGGCTCTGCCCCTGTGACCTCACTTCCTGTTTACCAAGCACTCGCTGTCCTGTGTTTCACCGGTACAGGGTCTTGGGGGAATAAAGGTCACAGGTAGCACTGAGCATACGTGAGTAACAGAGGAGAGCTCCCTGCCTATCAGGCTCATGTTGCTGAGGCAGGTGAGGAGGGGAAGATGGATGGTCTATATAAGGCAGAGGAGGACTTGGGAGTGCAGAACACGGCGCACAAGGAGGCATGACACACATGGGGGCATGGCATACAATAGGATAGAATAAAGAGACCTATGCAACTCCACCAAGGTGTGTCTGACTAGTCTGTCCAATCTGGGATATCCCAAAGAGTCACAGAGGCAACTGGGACTATCCCGAAGAGCCATAGAGGTGGCTGAGGCTGTGTGCACATAAGGTAGGTGACTTGGGGACCCCCAAGTCTGGTGGGCAACTGGTGACAAAATCCTATTTCACACATACTCCTTGCTTTCTAAGTTTTAAATTCCTAAGGCAAATGATTATGTGTATGTATGTATACATATTATATGTATGCATTATATATATATATATATACACACACACACATAAATATATATACATATTTTTTTCTTATCTTTTTTTCTCCCAGAATCCTATATCATATGTGCAAAGAGCCAAGACATATAGCAGAGTTACAATCTATACAGATATAAAGAAACATTTATGAAATATAAACAAATTCTGGTCTATTTTAGGCAGTGGTGGTAGGGTCTCTATCTACCTCCTTTCACATTAGTACATATTACTAAAAAGAAGTAAAATGTCAACACAATTATCCATATAACAGTTGCTTCAGCAATTTGACAGATCCGTTATCTCATTAATGTAGAAACTTTCCACAAGCCCATTCATGTCTTGCTATCCCATGTGATTCATGTCCATATGATTCAAAGATTCTAATCGCAAAGACTCTCATGTCCATATCCCCTCATAAACTCTCCACAATGATCCACCCACCATGCCAGAGCCCTTTCTTTATATCTCTCTTGATGTTGTGGAAATACCAACTCCTTATCCATCTATATCCCTCTGATGACATCCTTTACACTAATTTTCCCGGGCTCTAATTCACTCTTAATATGTAGTAGCCTACGCATGGCCCTAGTTTCCTCACAGAACTTTAATCTTTGCTAACTATGAATCCCATGACTCTTAGCCAGACAGTCACCAGAAAAAATATTTATGTTAAAGAAACAGCTTAGACTTATTAAAGGAACCGCCTAATTACCAAAGGACAATCAGTCTCCTTTCCCCTTCATATTCAAGTATGGGCTGAGGTCATTGTCCATCTTCAAGGTTTGTCTAAGATATATAACTGGTGACTATCTTTTTAGGTTGTTCATCCAACTATCATAAACTGGACTATAAGCAATATTCATGTACTTTTTTTTACTGGGCAGGAAACTGCTACTATTATTTGAGTGTTTTGGGGTCAGGGGATATTCCTAGAAAACCAGATTGGCTACCAATGCTGATCAAATTAACGGGACAATTGGTCAGCACTTTATATCTCTTTTGCCTATGTTACAGTAACCTCAAAAGAGGTTGTGTCTTTTTAAGACTGCAACCCACTACTGAGGGGGACGGGAAAATAACTCCCTACTGGCTAAATGGATAAGGCCTTCATGGGCTCTCTAGATAAGTCATTAGGACAATAACTTTACATTTGTTTTCATTATGTTCATATCTTAACACTTCCTTCAAGCAGCTCAGACATTTCACACCAAATTAATTCTCACATCATCTCTTTTGGGCAGGTAGAAGGCCAGGTCTATTCTTCTCATATTATAGAGCAGGCTACGGAGACAGAAAGAGGACAAGCTATTTGTCCAAAGTCACACTGTAAATTAGCACTGGAGCCAAGGACAGAACTCACATTTCCCTTCTTCAATACAACTGCTCTCAATTCAATACAACCCTGCTATGTCCCTCACGTGCCCTATAGTCTGCTTCTCTGCAAACATGATTTTTTAGGCTTGATGTCTTCTTCAAGCATGCACCCTATATTATACAAATACAAAGCGCCTGAAGCTATTTTCCATTGTTTCCTCTCCTCCAATTTCAACAATATTATTTCACATTTATAGGATTCTTTTAATGCTGGTCTTTTGCAAACTATATACATATAGTGCCTAGGAAAAAAAAACCTTTAGTGTTCAGGGTGATAGGGCAGTAGCCAATTAGAAGACCACATAGGATGTGAAAAATAAAGCTGTAGTCACTATACTTGAGATGATTAAAGCCTCAGCAAACTTTTCACTGGATCATGGTAATAGATTGAAATATAATGTCTTTAAACTGGGTCATTATATTATGCATACTTAGATTCCTTTGCAATTCTTAATCATATTATGTTCTCCTCACTCCAGATTTTAAAGGATTACTTATTGTCTCTATTAGGGGTCCTTAACCCTTTTTTTTTTTTTGTGCTACACTCCTTTGGCAGTCTGATGAAACCTATGGACTTCTCAGATCATTTTATTTTAAAATCATAATTGAAGGAAATGTTAAATTTCAATTAGAGGTTAATGAGTGAGTGAGTGAGTGTGCAGGGCGGGGGAGGTGTCTTTTTTCCCTTCCAAGTTTATAGATCCTCTAATATTCATCCATGGATTCCTCAGTCTATACCAGTGGTTCTCAACCTTCCTAATGCTGTGACCCTTAAATGCTTGTATGTTGGTGTATCTGCACGTGAGCAGACCCGCCTTGAGACCCATAGAGCAGAGGTGTCTCGGTTCCTAAGACCGTTGGAAATATGTGTTTTCCGATGGTCTTAGGTGACCCGTGACCCTGTAAGGGGTCATGACCCACATGTTGAGAATTGCTGGTCTATACACCGTAGACAAAGGAAAACTAATGCCTCAAAGAAGAAGACATTTTGGTGTCTAAGGAAAGAAATGCATTGATATTTAAGATCTTTATTCCATAAAAAGGGTCTTGCCTACCTAAAGAAGCAGATATATAGGGAATAAGCACAGAATCAAATACTTCCTAGTTATTTTACTCTAACCTCTCTTTCCAGGTAGATCTGCACCAATAACTGATGCTATTTTATTCTCTTACACTGCCTCTCTATAGCATTTTGACTCACTATACAAATCTAGAAGTTATACTTACATCTTAGAGCAAGAACGAATTCTGGTACAGAAGTTAATACTTCTCTAATGCTCCTGTTTTGTTTCCAAACAATCTTGAATATCAACAATAAAGGAGTCAAACTAATTTTTAGTGGAGAACACAGTTTAATGTAGGTATTATGGTTTTATCTTATAAATAACTCACTAAAGAACTCAGTGGAAAAGTTTGGGAATTCTTATATGTTTGCTTTTTTTAAAAATGGTTTCGATGTTTTCCTTCATTTCTCTATTAACTCTCTCTTATCTTTGTTAGTAGCATTCCTCAAGATACTCTGAAGATATTAGTGTGGAAAGGATACAAACACACAGTCTTTGGGAAAAGTGGATAAGATTTCTTTTTATTTCTTCCTTTTGTCTCTCCCTAAAAACAATTCGCTAAAACAGCTGAGAAGAAATTAGGAAAGAAGAAGCCAGAATATATTATTATACATCCCTTTGGTGCCTCTGGCAATCTTAGGTACTATCCTGAGGGTCCTTAAATGGCCCAGTTGGCTTTACTGTACTTTAGCACTGTCTTCTGGGGCCACTGAAGTTTTTCATGGCCTGCTACACTTGGATACCAAGATCTATCCTCCAGCTTTCAATTCAAGCTGAAAACCAAGAAAGACAATTGCAACATCTAAAACCATTAATAATATGCATGCTCATTTTTCTATAAAGCAGTGTGATGATTTTTACAGAGTTACAGGAGATCTGAAATCTCATCAAATGGTGAAAAATCAAAATATTTTGCTGTCACATGCTGTCACATACTGTCAGGAAGCTTTGTGTTATAGCCACAGTCAAGTTGAATCCGATTAAAAGATCAGCAAACAAGGCAGGTTTAGGGGGATTTGACCTCATCATTGCTGTGCCTGGAAATACCTGTCAGCTTCTAGGTTGTCCTGTGCTGTGACACTATTGCTTATGCAGCTTGCCAATGGACATGCCTGATGACATCCCAGAGAAGAAACAACAGATTGATGTATTTGGATTTTTTTATTTTCAAATAGTGTTCAATTCTGAAGAGATGAAACTTAACCTTAATTCCAATTACTTGAGCCTTTGAATAATTCAATATAAAATAGTCAAGCTTTACCGAAATACTTTTACATGGGTTTTGTTGTTTTTTCGGTTTTTTGGTTTTCTCGCAGAGGCATGTTAAGGGGAGAAGGAAAGTCCAGTAGGAAATTTAAAGATCATGGTAAATCTAAGACATTCTGGATTAATTGTATTGTGTACATTTAACACAGCTTTATCAGCAAATGGGTTGTTTTTTGCACAAACTATTCATAAAAGTGGATATTTGCTTTTATTAAAGAAAATATTAAAGACAAATATGCTAAATAGAATAAAATTATTTTTCCCTCAAAGTAGAAGATACAAAGATTTGTGTTACAAAATGAGCAAGCATATGAATATAGTGTGTGTGTGTGTGTGTATGTGTTTGTGATGGTGAAGGAAAAATTCCTACCACACTGATATTACTTCTGAAGTATTTCCTAATTTTTTTTTGTTGGAAGGAATTGGTTTGTTGAGTGAAATTTTACCCATTTTCATAGGAAGATAAATTCTTGCTTTCCTGGTGAATCATATTGAGAAAATATACTATCTCAATGAGCAAGATCATGACTATCCAGGAAATTGCCTGAAGCAAGAATGAAAAAAAATTGTTGTTGAAAATTTTTCACTTTTCGCTGGGGGGGAAAATGACATAGTAAAAATATGACAGTTTTCCCATCTGTGAAAATTGATTTAAATTATTTTGATACAAGACTCAAAAATGGCTTCCTCTTTTGCATGTCTTCATAGTTTAGCTTTAACAGCTAGTTTTATTTTTAATTAGCCTTTCTCTTCATTGGTTAAAGTTCTGACTTCCTCCTTCCAATTCTCTTTGTTCTTTTTATTTGCCCAACAAACTGAACACCTGTTGGTGTAAAAGATACCATCACAATGTGAATTGTAAAAGAGAATTAAGAGGACACATTAATATTTTTAAGAAACAAAGTCTCCTTGGATAAATGCACGCCAGTTTAATACTGGGCTGGTAAAATTTCTTGCAGAGTTGCTTTAAAAAATCCCACTTCTTATATACTAATACAAGGGAAAGGAACATAAAAAAATAAAATCATAAAATGAAGAGGTTTTCCCTTTGGGTTTATGAGTACTCTCATTACACATAATGTCATGACATACTGACTGGCAGAATATGTGATGAATTGTCATACATGACAGAATGACTTCAATTACGATGGTAACAAGATGACATGTTCCCATAGTTGGTATCTTTTCTCACAGTGAAACTGACTTTAAAGGGGCACACTCTTGGAGGGTGGGTGCAAAGTGCAACTCTCATTGATTTTCTTTCTTCTGTTTGTTTGCAGAGTTGAAACAAATTCTTCCCACATTCTTTCCCAAATACAACATATGAAGCTCTTAGGGAGAAAATATTGTGTGTCTGACTCTAATAAACAACCTCAGTAAAACACACAAACAAATAAGTGAGTGAATGAATGAATGTATGAATGAATGAATGTATGAATGAATGAACGAATGAATGAATGAATGAATGAATGAACACAGCTCCTGAGTTTAGAAAGGGCCACATTCAATAAAGGAACATTGCTGGTTACCAAGGAAAAAAGAAAAGGATAGTACCTAAGACTGGTAAGTTCTAATTCTTTCCCTTACTTTTTCATTGTCAAAATCTGGTCTAGGTCAAAATCCACCTCCTTCATGTAGTCTTACAGGACTCATCCTACTCCATGCTTATCCCTTAACACTTACATATGCAGTTTGTATCACACTGTCATGTACTTTCTAAAAATGGCATCCCTACCTTCTTGTAATATCTTTGTGTCTTCATAATGAGCACCATATAATGTTATAAGTGCAACTGTTACTGATTCTACTTTAACTGAATTTGTTTGTGGTCGACTATCATTATTCTGGTCACCAGGATAAAAGATCTGTAATTGTTTTCCAGATAGCTTTATGCCCCTCACATGGAGGCTTATTCACATAATGGTCCCTGACCAGGATAGTTGTCAGGTGCCCCAAAAGGAAAATAAAGAAATCAGGCAGAAGCAAGAGGTGAGAGGGAAGAAAATGCCTAGAATGAATTCTTAATTTTTCATAGGGGAACAAACACCCAGCTGGCTGCCAAAGGGTTTATATTCCTATTGCAAAATAAGTCTGTAACCATTTTGTTAGGCAGGTAGCTAAATCAACTGCTATCACAGGCACAAAATTCAGTGAGCAAGGACACTATATAAAGCTGGTGTCATTATCTACATATCCTGAATCAGTGAATGACCTTGACCAGAGTTTTGTAATAGGCACCTCAGGGGAAACTATTCTCTTCTGTACTTTCTTTTCCCTTTCTTCTTATACATGTAGCTTGAACAGGTTTCAAAGCTTCCAAGTCTGCCTTTATCCCTTTATGAAGAAAAAGCACCAGGGTCAAAAACTTGGGTTCAAATCTTGGCTTTGCTATTTACTACTTGTGTGACTTTGGGAAAGTCACTTCATCTTGCTAGGTCTGTTTCCTTATCTCTAATGAAAAGGGAATTTGAGTAGATGATTATTAATATCTCTTCCAGCTTGAATTGAATTTGTTTTTTGACAATTATCATTATAATGGTCACCAATATGAAAGATCTGGAATTGTTTTCAAGATGACTCTATTCCCCTCACAGCGAGATACATTCACATAATGGTTGCTGACCCAGGATAGCCGTCATGTTTTGACATAAATATATGATTCTAGACCCTTCTTTCTAATTTCTTTTCTTTTCTTTTCTTTTTTCCCTCCTCTCCTCTCCTCTCCTCTCCTCTCCTCTCCTCTCCTCTC
>CM053598.1:105230271-105281494 GCA_028646575.1 Pseudocheirus occidentalis | reverse complement strand
ACACGAAAACTGAGAAACAAGTGAGCTCAGTCATTCTGAATCCCACTGATCTCTATATAACTGTAGTTGATTTTCTTGGAAGTGAGAATTTCCCTTGTACATATACACTTTAAGGGATGACTCTTGTAGTGATGTCATAGACTATGCTTAATGTTAAGGCTTGGGGTCATTAGTGTGAATATAGAAAGAAAAAATAAGGGAACAATAAAGGTAGGGTGTGTGTGTGTGTGTGTGTGTGTGTGTGTGTGTGTGTGTGTGTGTGTGTGTCTTTGAAGAGTGGGGTGGGACACTGAGTGGGGGAAAGGGAAGAGAATCCCGCTGAGTTTAATCTGAGCAGTATATCCATCACCAAAAATGATACAAATCAACCATTACTGGATCATGCAAAAGCAACTCCACTACCTGTGATCTCTCCTTTGCTTTCTAAACCTCTTTTCAGCCCAGCCTAATGAATTGTCAGAACTGTCAGACAGCTCTAAGGAATGACAAATGTCTATGATTTGCTGCTGCTGCTGCTGCTGCTATTTTGCTAGTAACACCTGATGTATGTAGTCTTGCATCCCTCAGTTTCGAATTAGAGACTTGGAAAACAAAATCAGCCTGTATAAATGTAGCAATTTTCCCCTTGTGCTGTAAGTTGAACTGAATGGATATTCCTAAAGAAAAGGAATTGTCTATAGTTCCTTTATGTCACAGGTTATAGACCAAATAAGAGCTAATATCTCAGCGGAAGGGGGTGTGTGGGGGGGCATTAGAAAATGTATACATGAGTTACAGCTTTGTTTGTATTTCTGTCTGTAAGCTTAAATGTGCATTTCTTTTAAGTAAAGACTGCCACTAGTGACCATGAGAAAATACAAGTATTTGAATTTCCACAATTATGTTCGAATTTTACACAGCAGGGACCTAGGCTCAGCTAATACTCTGATGAACTAACACAGCAAAAGGTCTTATTTAGTTAAGTGATTTTTGATCGACTTATGAGCTATATTAGAATCTTAAAGAACTAAAGACATGTCTCCATAAGTCAATAAGTTACTAAATACCAAGTACTTAGTATACTAAGGTATTGAGTGCTAAGTACCTTATTTACTTATGCAGTAACTTCCTTACTTCAGTAAGAAAGGTATACCTCTAAACCTATTCAGTGAGAATATTTTTAAAAAATATAGCAATCTCCAAGAGCCTTAAAATAAATTATTTTAGACAATGTAGAAAATTTAGAAATTGTCATATGAGCCTAGTATGCTAGGAAAGCCACCAAATCAGATTACTCAGGACTCAAACTCAACTTTTCTATAATTATCCACTACAACTGGTTTTTCATTTGTTTATTTTGTTTTACTTCAGTTACCCAGATTAGTGTAGCTATGGCAACCTGGCCAATAACCAAATCGTGCCTCTTCACCTTAAACACTCCTTAAATTCAAAAAAAGTCTTTAAATATATTAAAGGTAAATAAGCCTAAGTAGTATATATTTTCAAAGTAATTGCCTTTTATTATCTTTTTTTATGAATAGGTACAAATATTTTCAAAATCAACATTGTAAATCAGGCCTTTAGCTAAAAACGGAGAGTTAGAGGTGTGAATTCTGCCAGTGTTGATTTTTTTCTGATTTGTGCTTAATATTTGGTTAGGTGAACAATAATAATAAGCTTGTAAGTATGTGTAAATAGGGCAGAATTATAACAGAACTTTAGGTCTAAAAGGGGTCTGAGAGATCATGTAGTCTAATTTTTTCCTCATTTTACAAATGAGGAAACAAAAGTATAGAGAAGTTAAATGATTTGTTCTAGGTCAGAGGACAAGAGTCAATAGCTAAATCCTTGAATTGAATGTAGATCTTCTGACTCACAAGTCTGGTATCTTTTGCTTATTAGTAGTTCCCTTTAACAAAAGAACTCTGTAAAATATAGTAGGTTTCTCTTGTAATATTACTTCCCGTAGAACTGTAACTGGGATGGGACAATGGGGCTCTGTCCCAAGGCACCAACATTGGGGAGGAATACTTCATTATCAAGGTAGTGCAAAGGTCTTTATTCCTGTGCTTCATTATTTTCTGCCAGTCTGAAATGTACAGCATGATAATGCTCACTTACCCAGTCCCATTCCCATTGCTCCTCTTTCCTGGGACCTAGATCCCCACCTAACCTTCAAGACATCCTTTGGGCTGGATGCTCAGGGAAACGGACTAGCTTCCTGATGATGTAACTGTACAGACAGTCCTCTCTAAAACTACCTCTGCTCACCTTGCTCTGTCAAGAGTGTCCTCTGCAACTTCTCCTTCATCCAAATCTGTGTTTGCTATACATTAAAGATTTGCTAGTTACATTTTTGACCTTCTAATAATCAAAAGTGCCCCAGAAGTGAAAACTGCCAAGTAATTTTTTGGTACTGGCTCATTATCTCACTTCTCACTCCAATCCTCTACTTTCCTGCCAATCATTTTGATGCCTACTTTAGTGTCTGAAGAAATGCTATAGTTTGAGACTGCAATTGGATAAAGAGGTAAGCTTTCTAGTGGTTTTCTCTAGTGCAGTGGAGAGACTCCTTAGATCTCTAGACACTGGTAAAGGAGAACTGTATGTCTACCGGATTATGCGAAAGTAGGCTCTAGAAAGGAGGGGAAGATAAATGCCCAGGGAAATACAAAGGCCATAATAATAATACTTTCCTAGCTATAGAACATTTCATACTTTCAAGCATTATTTAGTCTACATAAAGCACTTCATATTTGTAAAATGCTTTATAATGACTAACCAGATAGTCTTCCCAATAACTCTATGAAATATGCTAGTAGTATGACCTCCATTTCACAGGGGAGGATGCTGTGGTACAAAGAGATTAAATGATCTATTCAAGGAAAAATGCTCTTGAGCTTAAATGGAGGACACCTAAGAAATAGTGAGCTTGATTTTCCCTAGTGTCCAATTCATGTCCTAGTAGTAAGTTAGGTGCTTAGGAAGGTGTATTACCTCTTTCAGACAAGGGTTCTGTTCAATGCATTATAGTAGTGGTGCCTGAGCCTATATATTTGTCTGGGCCAATTAGTTCAAAGGCTAATAGGAATTCTGTTCACAGTCACAGGAGTAGCTCTGACCCACTCATCCTCACAATGCAGTTTACAAAGGAGATCAAAAGAGGGTAGTAGTCTCACAAATTGATCAGCACTACAAGAAAAACACACCAAAGAGTATTTTGAATTTCCTATCATTTCCTTAGACAACCCACTTTATTCTCTTGAGTTATTATTTTTGTGTTTCCACTTATCCATTTAACTTCTGCCTTCTAATTTTGTATCTGGACAATTACATTTCCCCAAGTTCTACTCCCTGAATTTAGGGTCTAGCTCATGATCAAAATAGTAGTAGGGGTTTTTCTGTTTGCTATCTTTCCCCTGAGGTTGCTGAATGATTCTGGCAAATACCAAAACCAAAAGTCCACATCTCAACATTCATTTTTTTCATCTCTTTCCTTATAATTTACCCCCCTCTCTTCCTGTTTGTATAATGGGAGTTTGAGATAAAGCTGTATAGAGAGTATGAGAGAGGTCTGGATTGGATTTTTAAAAGGGCATTGACGCTTGCATAGTCATAAACAAACATACAAATAAATAAATGATACAGAAATCCTCATATGTCTTTGCCACAGCAAGAGTAAAATAATAAAGCACAAAACCCAGGCAGCTTGTCTATAAGGACTGAACAAAAAGAACCCAGTGAATTTGTTCAGTTACTGTGTAAGAGAAGCGACAAACCATATTTGAAATTCTGCACCAGGTCCGGGACATTTCATAATAAAGCAATGTTATCAAGAAATGAGAAAGCTATAACTGATCACAAACAGAATGGAGCAGGGACTTGGGGAGCTAAAGGTATTCAGGAGGGATGGACAAATGGTTTAGCCAAAATTAGAACCAAGCTGAACTTCTGACCCAAGTCAAAGGGAACTCCAGCTCTTTTTATTTATTATTTTTTATTTCTAAAGGTTATATCATATCTTTTCTGTTCAAGGAGTTTTTTTACTCATGTCAACTTTGACATCTGTAAGATCTTAGTGAGAGGAGGATGAAGCAATGAGGAAACTAAAAACTCACTCACATCTCAATGGGCAATAATTCTGGCCCTTGCAAAGTTCACAAATTTTCACAGCACCCAGGAAGTCAGTTTTTCTTTTGATATTTCCATGTCACTTATAGGCGAGTGTCTTTAGATCTAGAAGAGCCCTTAGAAATCATGTTGTTGTTTTAAATTGAAGAAACCAAGGAGAGATATAGTAATTGATTCACTTACCTAGCAAGTGAACTAGTTTTTGTATCCAAGTCCCTTGACCTCAAATCCAGCACTCTTAAAAAATTAAACGAGCTAACTAGCTGACATTGGAGTTTCCCTCCCAATCCCACATCCTACATCCCAATCCCAAAGAATTCACTCAGCACCACCCATAATACTTTAACTCCTTTGGCAGCTAAAGTACAGAGGCAGTCTCCTCCATAGCTGTGATGCCAGAACAGTTGGTTTATGAGACTATCCTAAAGCAATCGATGTCTGTAAAGGTTGGTAAATGGGCGCTGCTCCTGATATACTGTATTTTCGACAGTTCAGTCATCATGCAAGGATGACAAGCAACTTTAAACCTTTTTGTCATGGAATGGTGCCACAGTGTCTAGGTGGTGATGTTGATAAAGAGCTGACATTTCAGAAATTATGACCTTGGCCAATACATTTCAGTCCATTGTTACTAGTATGAGTGCAACAGTATTAAACTGTTAAGGGCCGTTCCTCTCTCTTCCAAACCAGGACTGCTACATGATACTGTCATTTGGATGGAGCATGGTCTAAAGTAATCTGCATAAGGATTCAAAAAATGTAGGGGCATTTGGTAGCAGAAGCATATCTAACTACATGTTTCCCAATGAATTCACTCCTTTATTTTGTTTTTTTGAAGCATTCTCCACTTGAGTTTTGTTTTTGCTTTTATAGTGGAGCTATAGTTCTGCTGCTGCTAATGGAGCATTCTGCTTTATAACTATTATGGAACTGTATACAGAGAATTCTTCTTTCCCCATTTTCACCTGCTAAACATGAAATATATAGAAGTAGAAGGACTTAAGGTCATTTTGCTTACCACATTAACAGTTCTCCTATTTTCACAAGTTAGTTTTCAATGAGGATGTGCAAATACAAAATATCATGTACAACTGGCTTGCTCATATTGGAAAACTGGAGCATATTAATGAGGAAATAAAATGCATTACATCCAGTATTTAAAATCTAGATAAATCTGTCAGTGGGTATCTCTAGTTTCTAAAGATATACAGTTGAATAGTGGAAGGTGTTCTTAACCTGGTATCCATGATTTGTTTATTTGTTTCTTAACATCCTGATGACTATATTTCAATATAACTCATTTCCTTTCTAACCATATATTTTGTCTATTTATAACATTATTATTATCATTAAATCTTTTTGTTATTACTTGAGATCAGATTTCACTAGCTCACCCAGGCTGAATGTGAAGTGGCCATTGATCCCAAACATGCTTCAAAACTGAAGCTATTAACTTGCTCCATTTTCCCTGCTTGGGCCAGTTCATCCTGATTTAGACAGCCCAGTAGTCTTCTGCTCTACCAGGTTCCTTAATGGACACCTTATTGGCTTTTGGCCTACTGTCACTCAGAATCCCTAAATTCAAGTGATCCACCCCAAAGAAGGGATTACACTCTATAGGATTTACCAAACTGCCAAGGAGTCCATGGCACATAACAGGTTAAGAGTCCCCACAGTATAGTGGAAGGGCCCTGATGTCCTCTTAGTCCAAGGTATTTTTTTTGTTTTCTACATTTGATTATTTAAAATCTTTATGAAAATCAAAATATTAATTATTCATTATTATCATCATTTAAGCAGTGGTGATTATAACATAGGGCTGCTATGGATTAGTTTTGCCCCATAAAAGAAGCCAATCTGTGAGAGACAACCTAGAGACCATTTAGAGGAATGCCTTGTAGTGAGGAAGAAGTGGATTCAAATCTCACCACTGAGGCATACTGGCTGCAAGACCCTGGGCAACTCAACCTCTCAGTGCCTTGGGCCACTCTCTAAAACTACAAATTGTAGAGAAGTCATCAACCTGCATTGACAGAAAGAGTTCCTTCATTGAAGGTCCTTATACCAATGAAATCATAGATCTAGTCTCTATATCCCTATTAAAAACACATATAATACAATAACTACTATCTCTCTGTTCAAAGCATCAAGAATATATAGCCATATCCATCAAGTTTAAAATTCAATATGCCTGGTATTGTTCTGGGTTAATTGAATGTTAGATCATCTCACCAAAGTAGCTACAGGTAAAACCATAAAGCAAACAAACCATAAGACAAAAGGATTAATTATTATCATGATTTTAAAACCAGGTCTTGTACCTCCTATTAAGTAATTTTATCCTGTGAGGGTTCAGGTTAAAGCTGTACTAGAGGAGTCTCTTAACTCCTTGTTGGGTACCCATGCTGGTGTGCACTTGTGCTCATGTGTATATTTATGCATCTTTGGGATGTGCCATCCCTGAACAAAGTGATTCATGGTATGTGTTTATTATCAAAGTTAAGGACAAAGCTGGAGAATGTCATCCACAGTAACATGGAGATGGGGTGGGGAGCTGGAGGGGGAATGGACTGAGAATCAAATGGAGTACATTTGATTCCCAGCTTTGCTTCTCACTATGATTTTGGGAAAATTGCTTCTTTCTAGTTCTCAGTTTCTTCATATATTAAAATGAGATGGGGCTCGGGTAGAGACACTAGGTGATATCTATGGTCCTTTCCAGCTCTAATATCCTTCAATGCTATCATCCCATGGACATGAAGAAAGTCACTTGCCAGTCACCAGCATCTAACTAAGTAGACATCTCTGTATGCCCAGCATCATGCCCAATGCCTTACTCATAGTAATGCTTAATAAATGTTTGTTAAATTATCAAATTGTATTCACCCACAAAAGCTCATAGATTATTTCTGATGTTGATATGAAGTACTATAGGAGCTGGGAGAGGAATGTAAATTGCATTGCAAAGATCACTGACTTCCTTTATTACATTAGCAGCAAGGTAATGGCCAAATCTTCTGTGATTTAACAATAAGAAACCTACTTAAGTAGCCTGAAACTTGCTGATATATCATCACTTGCTATTGTCATATAAATAATCATGCTGATTCCATGGTAAAGGAAAGTCTCCTGTAGAAGAGCTCATGCATGACATATGATGTATCTGTTCAAAGGGAGAGATACATCTTTCTTAGAGCTGCCAAGCCACTTTGCTCATTGCAGTCCTTCTCATCCAAATCACCTCAAATAAATGTGAGTTCTGCAGCGTTCACAGTAATTCCTTCATTTTTAAACACATAATGGAAATGTATAACTAGTCCTCATAAAAATTTATATCTCAATTCGTCCCTTTAATTTATAACAGGCCCTCCAGGCAGTTATTATTCAAACATTAATAAAATGCCTATGGATCACCCAAAGCATCAGTCTCCATATTCACCTCTCCTCACATTTGTACATATATAAAACTAGATTAGAGTTAATGCCACTTCTAGTTCGAACAACAATTATGCCTTTAATAAGATAGGAACAAGTGATATATTATTTTAATCATGTTAGGAATTGAGGTTCCACTCATGAAACAAAAAGTTGAATTTTTCATACCCTTTACAACAATTGTTGCTTAATGTGCTATACATTTAGCTACTGCAGTTTATGCAAATGCTCCCTTTCTATAAATTTTAGATTTATCTCCATTCATCACTGAACATATTCTAATATATAGGGATTGTTTTTTTTTTCTCCCAAAATGTGATTAAGATCCATTTCAATTATTTATGCTCAGCAGGGCAAGAGAATAAAGGAATATGGGGGGTTTTAATATGATAGGGTTAATTACATAACTTAAAACATAACACATTAAAGTTCATCCCAGACCTTTGCCCAGCATTTTAATTTTTTCCTAACACATAGTTTCACTAAAGTTGGAAAAAAGAAAAACAAAACTAAAAAATCAAGGCATTATTTTTGTTTTCTACATCTGATTATTTAAAAGCCTTATGAAAATCAAAAGCTATTGATTTTAAGCGTTCACTGAAATAGCTGATATTTGACACTCATATGATCCGGCCATTTTATTTCTTCTGTGTGTGCCCAGCAGCTCTGCAAACATGCAGCATATGTTTTCATGAATCAAACAATAAATAAATAAACAGCTGATCTGCTTTTTTGCCTACACTTGAGTGATGGGTTTCAAACTCTGTCAGATATTTTTCCATCTAATGCTATTTTATGGGGAATTGCTTTCAGCAATAAGGTATTTTTATTTCTGTCCATAGATAAACATATCTAGATGGAATCTTGTTCCACCACCTTGATCTTATAACAGATATTGTATGTATAACAGCAGCAGAATTCAAGAAGTGCCTAATGGTAATGGGATAGTTAAAAAAAAGGCTATGATAAATCTTACACTGTTTACATTCCATTCAATTGAATTCAGGAAGCATTTATTAAGCACCTACTTTACACAAGGCACTGTGCTAGTCACCAATATGTTTACAAGAAAAGTTCCTTTTCTTGGTTGGGTAACCTTTAAAAAATTATTTCTGTATAATTTGTAGCTCAAAAAAGATGAGTTGGTTATACATATCTCAGCTGGTTAGTTGCAAAGCTAGAACTGATATGATGGAAGGAAGGAAGGAAGGAAGGAAGGAAGGAAGGAAGGAAGGAAGGAAGGAAGGAAGGAAGGAAGGAGAACAAAGGAAGGAAGGTAGGAAGGAAGGTAGGAAGGAAGGAAGGAAGGAAGGTAGGAAGGAAGGAAGGAAAAGAGAAAGGCAGGAAAGAAGGAAGGAAGGAAGGAAGGCAGGAAGGAAGGAAGTAAAGAAGGAAGGAAGGAATAGTGAGAGAGGAAGAGAAGGGAGAGAAAGATTAAGGAAGGAAAATGCATGGAGGTCACCACTCTCAAAAAAACAGTATATTTTTCAAGGAATTTAATCATGACTACTGGCTTTCACCTCCGGGGTTTCTTTATCAATAGATTTGCATCAACAACGCTAAAATCACAGGTTGATTCCGGTTAAATGCCAGTCATTATTGCTAATGAGATCCTGTACCTTTAAAAATCTAACTCCTGCTTTATTCACTTTATATCCTGCAACACTAACTGTCTTTCCACTAATTGGTTCTGTGTAAATGAAACAAGCTGAAAAATACTGTGGCACCAATAAATATTAATAAGTTATTGTTTGTTTTCTTTACCTTGCTTATGAATTCATACAAAGACAGTGCTAAGACATTAACTCCAGTCTATTAATTGCCACCTGATAATTGCCACCTGATACTTTTCTCCTGGATAATTAGGTACCCATTAGTTCTAATCAAGTAGTTACTTAATTATTGCAGTAATTAGTCTAATGGACTAGCAAATTGAAGCTTTATCACTTTTGGATACTTAATGTCCCTGACAGAGTACTTCACAAGTGTCAGGGTTCTGGATTCTGCAACCTGTCATCTAAGAACCCCCAGCTACTAGCTCCACCCTCACCCTATTATCACCAACCACATCCACTCTCTCAGACACCTTTGATAAAACCACCAAGAGGCAACATAAATCTAAATTCTCCCTGCAGGTTCCTTTCATTGAGAAACTTTTTTTAAAAATTATATAACATTTTTTATTCAGAAAACCTGTATACCAAATCCCACTGCTCAGAAATAAAGAAATAATAAGAAGGTAGAGAGAAACCATCCAAAACAAAAATCCAAGGAATCTCAGATGAGGGTAAGAAACTAATTGAGAGTGATCTGGAGGTAATTAATGATAATCCATTATTATTCCACATCTTATCTGTGTATAAAAATGGGGGCACTGAAAACAGAAGCATTTAAAAAGTTAAGATTGGTTTTACAGGCACTGAAATATTTAAAAAGTTCAAGTGCCAATGTCCAAAAATTTTACAGGAGTAGTAGGAATACTATTAAGCTATTGTAGAATTCTACTATTGTAGAATTTCCCCATATATACAAAATATTGACTGTTTTGTTACTTTCTAAAATCTACTTTCAGTGCTTTAATGTAAGAGGATGGATATTCTATCCCATCATGCCACAAAGATACTGATGCCTTCTATCTGTCTATAATTTCAGAAACTATAAATAAGGCCTGCACAACCTCTTGCAGTCCAAGGATTTTGGGTAGCCCACAAAAAATGTAAAAGAAAACATCCTCTACATGTTTTGCAGGCTCCATGAAACCCTTTGGCATGCCCCTGTGAGCTGCAGGTTATGCAGGCCTGATAAATACTTGCCTATTGATGCATATTCCCTAAATGTTGTTTATTTAATCATTATATTAGGTAAATTGAGTAGTTCTTGTTGTTCCCATTTTGAAGATACGCAGACTGAGGTTCAGAGATCTAAAATTACTGGTTCACATTCACATGAAGTGCTGGTGGTAGATCTGGGCCCAGAATCCATGTCCTCCAATCCTATTGTTCTATCTACTACCACTGGTTAGAAGCTCTTAGAGAGGCTTGTCATATCCCTTAATCTAATACTTTATCTGAAATTTCATTAGGTTTTGAAAGTATAAAAATTTTTTTAAATGAGTCTTCCCATTTCATGTTCCTTAGTTTCTTTATTTCCCCCACCCCCATCAAAATTTAACCATCCTCTTCCTCCCATTCTTCTAGTAATCTACTCTCCTTGGAGTGACAACAGATTTTAATGGTTTAACTTTTATTGGAATATGCTCATGCTGAGAACTCAGAGCCTCAGTAAAGGAGGGAACATATTTCTGGTCCAAGGTAGGTCTTTCAAAATCACAAGTCTTCTGTATAAGAAGAGTTCTGCCTTTGTGTATGTTCACATAAGGACCAGGGTAAGCTAACCTAGGGAGTATTTTACAGGTAAAGAAAACACGACAGATCACCTCCATAGATATGCATTTGTATCATCCTCCAAATTAAAGTAAAGAAAAGTGCAAATTCAGAAGGAAACCAGGCTGTTAGATTCAGCAAATGAGGGCTATATGTAACTCTACTGCTTAAACAACTAAAACTGTTATGCATATAATTCAGACAAAATCCTTGTTTCTTCCCACAGCATATCTGCCTTTTATAGAACACATAATAAATAAGAAGGTGCCCCCAAATTGGATCACTTTGTCTGCTACCAAAATAACTGTAAGAATCTCCATTTGTTCTGAGAAGGTTTGCTGACATGGTCAATGGGTGAAAAGTCTAGGGAATTTCACACACACATACACACACACAGTAAAGAAAGTACTTTTTTTTCTTTTCTTTTTTTTTGGCTCAAATATATGTGCATTTCAACTTGGCATTTTTTTATTTGAATTATCTAGATGATTTTTCTGAATTCACTAAATTCCCTTACTTAAGAAATTATATTAAGCAAACCTTTTCTAAAATAGCCTCCGTTTCTAGATGCATAATTTTCTGCCCAATTGGCAAATTACAAGCCTGACTAATATTTTGCTAAGAAGATATGCTTCCTAACTACACAGGTTTAATGACCAAGAAAGCCTAGGGAATACTGTAATAGGTATAGCAAGGATTGTTCCCTGAAAGGTGTTGCTTCCTATGTCATTGGGTTAAATCTAGGGGCTTTATTGTATAGATGGATTTGATTCAGATTCTTTCAATCCTCATGTCAGATTTGTATCTGAATTGATCACAGAGCCTTTTGACAAGTGTCATCTGCCACATATATTGCAATTCATGACATTTAAGGGCCTATTTACCTGGAAAGCCAGCTCCCACAATGGGGGGAAAGGGAAAGAAGAAACCAGTTCCTTTTTAAAAATGTTACATTTGCCAGATTCTCATGCTAAATTTATATAAATGTGTATTTATGTATGTATGTCTGTATACACACATGTATATCAAGAAGCAAAAGATTTTATTTTGAAATCTACCTAATAATTCTATGTCTTTAATTTTAATACATATTCAGCATGTCCCTTAATTGAACTAGAATATTTTTGAAAAAGAATACATATTAGTATTTATTTTTACCTTTCTCTGATAAAGATTTTCAATTTCAGAAATAATATTCATGAACAAAAAGAATGTTTCTTCTACTAGAAATCATTCAATAAATGCAGGGAAGTGGAAAGAAATATTTTATATTACATTTTAATTTTTATGATACAAATGCATTTTGAACTTCATCTCTTGGGTTAAGATGCTGTAAGTTGTATTCAAAACTATCACTACTCAAAATAAAATAACAAAATCAAAACTTGGATGATTTTAGAAGAGAAACCTCATAGGATAATTCTTAAGCATCCACTGGGAAATCAATTTCTCTGTGCCTCAGTTTCTGTATCTGCAAATAAGGATATTAATACTCACCCTACATTCCTCACATGAAGACTGAGTTGAATCAAAGGAGATGAAATATTTCCAATGAAGGATTGTGCAGGAGAAACAGCAAAAGAGATCCTGCATGATCAGTAAAGGAATTTGGCTTATTATGTATCTTGCACAAACAATTATTGATAATTTGATTATTATATTATTATTATATTATATATATTATATTGATAATGAGCCTCTGGGCTCCAAAGGTATTCATAAAAAGTCAAGAAATGTAAAGGAAGGCCTCTTTCCTCTGCTGAAGATGATTCACAGAAGTGAGTGGACAAGTGAAGCATAGGAATCTTAATAGGAAGTCATGAAGGAGTTGTGAATTGCAGGAGGAACTACTCCAATAGAAGAGATGACAGAAACACTGAAATATCAACAAAGAAGTCAAGTTTTTTAGTAAAAAGTGGTATAGACACCTAAGATGAATTATGAACACTGAAAATTCAATTCAGTTCAACAAGTACAGATTTTTTGTTGTTCAGCTGTGTTCAGCTCTTTGTATGACCACATTTGGGATTTTCTTGGCAAAGCTACCAAAGCAGTGTGCCATTTCCTCCTCCAGCTCATTTTATAGATGAGGAAACTGAGGCAAACAGGGTTAAGTGAGTGTAGTGCTGATGCAATACTTACAGTGCCCACAATCACAATAAAGACCATGATTATAAGTATCACATGACATTCGATTGCAATATGTAATATATTCTCCAGATAGAGGACAGAACCGAAGTATTTATTTAGATACCAGAAAACCAAATGCCAAAACCAGTAAGATGACTGCATCATAGAACCAAAGATATTCAGAAGCCATAATAACACTGAGAATCACAGCATCCTTTACCCTTTGCACAAACCAAGATCAATATCTATTTACAAGCCTATCTGACTCCTTGCCTAAACATCCTCTCTCCCCCACTTCTAGCTCTGACTACCAGCTTCCTATGGGCTCTGTGTCCCTTCAGCAAACTCCTCCCACCACAAGCCCCATGTGACATTCAGCCTCTCAGGGGGCAGAGTTTATCTTCACAGCAGGGAAGCTTCCTATGGGCTCTGTTCCACCTTTCAGCCAATTCCTTCCATCCCAGGCTCCATGTGATTACGTTCAGCCTATTAGGGGACAGAGTTTACTTTCTCAGTAGACGAGGTCTTCAAACTCTCCTAGGTCTATGAAGGGGCAGGGAAGATCTTCAAATTCCCATTTCCATTACAGTGACTTACCCAGGGTCACAGAGCTAGTGAGTGTCTAAGGCCAGATGTGAACTCCAGTTGATGAGGCTTCCTGATTCTAAGCCCAACACTCTATGCCCTGCATCACCTACTTGCCCAAGCACCAATTAAGTATCTACTTAATACACTGTGGTAGGAGTAGAAACCAGTGTAGATTGGTCAGTCCTTTTAAGGGGCTGAGAATGCAGGTGGGCTTCCTAACCACCTGATGCATAAAAAGTCCAACGTAGGGCAAATGGTATCATAGGTTGTACTGGTGCCTTTACCGTCCTGTGAGAAATACCTACCTGACCTAGAGTAACTAGCTGCCAAGATGACCATGGAAGTATAAGAAAGTTGATTTTTAAAATTCTTTTTGCTATTTAACTTTATATGATGTATTCTTTTAGTCTGTGATCAGATCTTATGTTTCACAAGTCATTTAGCTAACTCCCTTCTCTGAATTACTAGACTGGCCCAGGTTAGCAGAGCTAACCAATTCTAACGGGATATTAAAACTAAAAGAAAAACAGTCCATGTTCCTCAAGAAGCTTATCTTCTTTTTGGGGGTAGGGGGAGGAAACATTTACAGAGAGGGGTAAATATAAGATAATCTGAAGAGGAAGAAAACACGAATAGCTAAAAGGATCAGGAAAAGCTTGATGCTGAAATAGTGGGGTCTTGAAAAAAGGGAGAGAGGAAGTACATTTCTGAGATGTAGGATTATATGTGCCAAAGCACAGAGGTAGATATATGTATGGAATATCAATTCAGGAAAGAGCAAATGGTGCTGCTTAGCTGGAATATGGGGTGCATAAGGTAGAGCAATGCAACACAAATCTGCAAAGTAATGTTGGGGCCAGACTTAACAGCTAAACTGAGGAATATATATTTTAACTTCCAAAAAATAGGGAGCCATTGATGATTCTTTAGGAAGAACAGGCATGCTCAGAACTACACTTTAGCAAGATTATTTTGGCAGTTGGGTGGAAGATACATTGAACGAAGAAAAAACTGAAAACAGAGACAGCAATTAGGAGATTATACAACACTTTATATGAGAAGTTATAAGAGGCTGAAATGGGATACTGGAGAGTAGAGGTATTGTTTTTGTTTTTTTTTTTTTTTTGCTTTTTGGAGGGCAGGTTGGGGTTAAGCGACTTGCCCAAGGTCACACGGCTAGTTTTTCGTGTTAAGTGTCTGAGGCCGGATTTGAACTCAGGTACTCCTGACTCCAGGGCCGGTGCTCTATTCACTGCGCCACCTAGCCGCCCCGAGTAGAGGTATTGTTGAGACAGAATTGATAGAACTTTTTGAATTATTAGACATAGAGAATAAGAGAAAGAAAAGAATAGAGAATCACTTTGCAATTGCAAACCTAGAGAAGTCGAAAGATGGTGATATCTTCAAAAGAAATAATGACGTTTGGAGGATGTGTGAGTTTATCGAGTTAACATTTTATTTAATGAGCAATTTTAAAGAGTAAACATTCAAACTCAGCTCTTTTCTTTAAATTAGTTAAAGTTGTTCCTGTGTATCTTCCTCATTAATATTTGAACTGGAAAACTTCACATTTGGGTGGGGAACATAGGCCACAGAGTACGAAAGTATTTGCCCAAGTTACGGCACATTCCTTGTGATTGATACAATCTAGTTATGTGTTGCACAACACTACTCAATGAGGGCTCAAATCAAAGCGCCCGGATCCTAGCAAGACGGCGTAGCAGCAAGCAGCCGAGCATCCCCAGGGCGGCTGCCGGCACAGGTTCTTAGCTCTGCTTTTCTAAAGGAAAGCAGCTCCAAATGGGTTAACAATCTTTCTTTACTCAAACAAACATCATTTACCTAGTTCAGGGGGAAAAGTCAGCACCCTGAACTTCAGAAAATACAAACACAAGTCACAAGCACAAGTTACAAACACAAGTCACAAGCAGACCAAGAAACAGATCAGCATGTGGGCTTCCAACCATCTGACCATCACATCCATTACCTATTCAAGTTACCAGAGAGGGAATCACCAACATCTGGGTTTTTCAAAGCAGGGGGGGCTCAACGGCTTCCCAGAGTCTCATCTGGTCAAATCACACACTCATCTCAAAGTGAGCCCCAAAGCAAACCTCACATCAGGGCGTATATACAGCCATCTCCTGGGCCAGAGAACGTCACAACCCTCTTGATCCACTGTCCAATTACAAAGTAACAAGGTGTGGCCATTCCCAAAAAACAAGCCTCCCCCCACAGGCTCCTCGTGACCACATTCAGCCTATCAGGGGGCAGAGTATACTTTCAAATCAGGGAACATTCTCAGAGCGACTTAAGCCTGTTAAAGGGTTTAGGGGAAGGAAAGATCTTCAGATTCTCATTACAGACAATTTGCCTATTCTACAAGTAGTAAGAAGTTTGAATGTGTACTGTTTTGTTCTGTTTTTGGCTTTAAGCCAATGAAGACTTCTGCTTTCCTTTAAAAACAAATATCCTCAGTGATCATGTAAATTCACAATCTACTTTAGACACCAATTCCAGCAGCAAAGGGAGAAAAAAGTAAGACTCACAGGGCTGGAGGAAAGCCTAGTATATTATCTGCGCCATGTTTGAAAGCAGCTATAGAAAGCATCACAGAGATATTAGCCTGTTAGATTCAATATCTTTAGGAGCTTCTTTGATGCAATGGTCCTACGTGAGTGTTGCATTACATTGGTTATCTGACTCCTTTTCAGTCTCTTTGCTGGATTTTATTCCTTCTCCAGGTGATTAATTGTGTTTATCTTCAATGTTCTGTCCTGGGCCCTGTTGCCATCCTGCTCTACTCTCTCCTGCAGTGATCTCATCAGCTCTCATGAGTTCAATTATATATTTATTCAGACAACACCCAATGCTATATGTATCCTTTATCTTTGCTGAACTCCAGTTTTACATTACCCCCTGACTACTGAACATCTCCATGTAGATGTCTGGCAGGAATCTAAAGTTTGATTTGGACAAAAAATAATTAACAATAATTTTCCCAAATCCATCCCACCTTGAAACATTGTCATTTATATTGAAAGTGTCTTCATCCTTCCAGTCATTCTGATTTTATTTGATTGAAACTGTTCTTTTTTAGGATTGCTAACAATATCTTAACAGCTAAATCCAATGGCCTTTTCTTGGTTCTCATCTTTTTTTTTTTAGCCTTTCTATAACTGTTGTTGACCACCCCTTTCTCCTGGACAGTCTTTCCTCTATTCCCCTCTCTTTTGGTTCTCTGTCTCTTTGTCAGTTCCTGCAAAGTATTCTTTGCTAGAATATCATTTTTCTCTCATCCACTAAGTGTAGGCATCCCTCAAGATATCCTAAGTACTCTTCTCTTGTCTTTCTATACCCTCTCCTTGATGATCTCACCAGCTTTCAATGTTTCATGACAATCGCTAAGTAGATGAATGGCAAATTGATATACCAAGTCCTAAATCTAAATTCCAGTCCCATGCTGCCAACTGCTTGTGGAACCTCTCCATCTGAATTCCCATTGGCGTTTGAAAATCAGGAAATACAAAATGAACCTCAATTGTGTTTTCCCCTAGACCATTCCTTCCTTCAAACTTTCCCATTTCTGTTGATGGCACCACTGTCATTCTAATCACCCTGACTCATTACTTTGGAATCATCTTTGACTCTTCTCTCTTTTTCATTCCATATATCTAATCAGGTATTAAGTCTCATTGATTTTATCTCCACTAATCTATACCCTATGCTATACTCTCACAATCTTTATCCTACTAGTTTAAGGACCTATCATGTCTTGCCTAGACTTCTGAAATCACCTTCTAATCATTCCCCTTGCTTATAATCTCCCCCTTCCAAATATTTTTACAGAGCTGTCAAGTTGATATTCATAAAGCATGTTTGACCATGTCATTTCTCTATCCATAAAAGGCTTTAATGCCTTCTTATTTTTCATAAGTTTAATACAAAGCCCTGACAATTAAAGCTCTTTACAATTTGTTTCCTATCTACCTTCCTAGTTTTCTTCCATATTGCTCACCTTCATGTACTCTACCTTTCAGTCAAATGAGTCTGCTAGCAATTCCTTGCCTTGAATATTCTACCTTCTGTTTCTTTACTTTTGATCATAAGAACCCTGATGTCTTAAACATTCTCTTTCTTCACCTTTGCCTGATGCCACCCCCCTCCATTGAGTCTCTCCTGATACCCCCAGTTGATAGCTATCCCTCCCTATGGAAATTGCTCTGTTTTGTTTTTATATGCTCAATGTTTTCCTTATTTCTTTGATCAATCAATCAACAAGCATTCATCAGGCACATACTAAATGCCAGGCGCTGAGCTAAGAACTGAGGCTACAAAGAAAGATTAAAAACATAGTTCCTGTTCTGAAGGAAGAGATCACATTCTAATGAAGGAGACAATATGGAAATAACTATGTACATACAAGTTTAATGGAAAAAATAAATGGAGAATAACCTTAAGAGGAAATCACAATCATTGAGGAGGGGACCATAAAAGACTTTTTGCAGAAAGTGTTATTTGAACTTAGTCTTAAAGGAGGCAAAGGAACCCAAGAGGCAGAGATAAGGAGAGAGAGCATTCCAGGCACTGAACTGGGAGACAGAATGTTATATGTAAAGAATAAAAAGTATGTATGTAGATGGCAGTGAAATATAAGAAGGCTGGAAAGGCAGTTAGGGGCTAAGGGTGTGAAGAGCTTTAACGACCAAATAGGGGATTTAATATTTGACCCAGGAGATAAGAAGGAACCACTGGAGTTTACTGAGTAGGAGATAATATCAACCTGTTCTTTAGGAAAATCACAGTGGTAGAACGTGGGAGGTGGATTGGAAGAGGAGAAACTTGAGGCAGAGAGATTAATTAGAAGGAAATTGCGAGAGAGAGAGAGAGAGAGAGAGAGAGAGAGAGAGAGAGAGAGAGAGAGAGAGAGAGAGAGAGAGAGATGAACAGGGAATAGTACTTCCAGACTTCAAACTTTATTATAAAGCAGCAGTCATCAAAACCATCTGGTATTGGTTAAAAATAGAGAGGTAGATGAATGGAATGGACAAGACAAAGGGAAATGAGAAACAATGAAACTCAATAATCCAGTTTTTGATAAAGTAGAAGAGAAATTACTTAGGTAAGAACTTTCTATTTGACAAAAAATCTACTTGGAAAATTGGAAAGCAGTCTGGCAGAAATTATGCATATACCAACACCTTACACCATATTCTACAATACTTTCTAAATCAATAAGTGACTTTTATATTAGAAATCATACTTCTAAAAATTAGAAGAGAACTATTGCATTTATTTTTCACAGCTATGGTTAGGAGATGTTTCTTAACCAAACAAGGGATAGACACAGAAAAGATAAAATAAATAACTTTGATTCCAGGAAACTAAAAAAAAATCTGCAGAGATTGAAGTGGTCAGACGGAGAAAAAATATCATTGAATCAAATTTCTCTGTTAAGGGTTTGATGTACAAAATATGTATTTTTAAAACCCCACAATTAATGGATATAGATAATACCAAAAGCCATTCTACTGTAGATAAATGATCAAAGAATGTGAACAAGTAGCTCTCAAAAAAAAAGGAATGCGAACTAGTAACAACCACATGAAGTAATACTCCAAATCACTAAGATGTGAAATGCAAGTCATAATAACCTTGAGGTTTTACTTCACACCCTGCAAATTGGCAAAGATGACAAAAGACAGGAATAGTAAATATTGGTGGTGGTGTTGGAAAGACAGGCACACTGGTGCATTGTTGCTGGAGCCATGAATCAGTACAATGATTTTGGGAAACAATTTGGAATTATATAAATAAAGTGACTAAAAAATCCATGTGCTTTGACCCAGAGATTTTATTGCTACACCTATACCCCCAAGAAAGTAATTTATAAGAAGAAAGTCCTCATATACAGAAAAAATTATCCATGGCAATGTTTTTTGTGATAGAAAAGAATTGTAAAAAAAGAATAGATGCCTCTTGATTGGAGAATGACTAAACAAACACTTTTGAATGTCACTGAATATTACTGTGTTGTAAGAAACTACGAATGTGATAACTACATATAGAAGCACAGAAAGAAAACATAAACTGATGAAGAATGAAATGAAGCAGTCAAAAAAATGGTAAATACACTGAGTACAGCCATAGAAATATAAATAACAACCACACACATACATACATATACAAAAAATCAAAAGTGATTGTTAGAATATTTATAGCAGTTCTTTTCATGGTGGCAAAGGAGCCAGAGGGAATGCTCCTCAATTGGGGAATAGCAGGCCAAGTTATGGTAAATGACTGTAATGGAATGCTACTGCACTGTAAAAAATAATGAAGGGAATGGTTTCAGAGAAAGCTGGGATGCCTTTTATGGAATTGATGCAAAGTAAAATGAATGGAACCAAGGTAATGAGTTATACAATAACACTGATATTATAAAAACATATAGCTTAGAAAGATTTTGGAAATTTGATTACCACAAGCTCACAATGAAACATGCTACCCACCTTGAGACAAAGAAAAGTGACGGACTCACCTGTGCAGATTGAGGCATGTGCAGTAGGAGGGAAGAAGATGGAGAAAGGTGAAAGAGGGCCCATGACTAATGTGGGAATTTGTTTTGCTTCACCATACATATTTGTAATGGATTTTGGTTTTCTCTCTTTCTTGTGGAGTACAAGGAAGAAAATTGAGAGAGAAAAATAAGTCTGAATTTTTAACAATTGAATTTTATTTAATTTCAAAAATTTAATATTGCAAAAGTATACAAACTAAGCAAGGTTCCATGAGAAAATATTCCCACTTTATTCTTTTGAGGAGCTAGGAGGTTCACAAGTGTTACACTTGTAAATCAAATACAATATATTTTGCACATATTTTCAGGCTTTTAAAATGTATATTGATCAGTTATGTTAATCCTTTTTTCCCCTTTTTTAAATGCTATTTGCCATATGGGATGGCTCTCTGTAAGGGAAAGGAAAGGATACTGGGGAAAACTATGGTAGTGAACATAAAGTGAAATACATTAATAAAAACTTATGTAAAACAAACAAAAATTCAGTTGTAATAGTTCAGATGAGATCTGACAAGAGAAAGGGGGGAAGGAGGAGATGGTAATAAGTATTTATTAAGCATCTGCTGCACTAAGTGTTCTAAGATATTATCTCGGTTGTTAATTCATAATAACCCTGTAATGCTGGTGCTATTATGATTCCCATTTTACAACAGAGGAAACTGAGTCAGACAGGTTGAGTGCCTTCCCAAGGGTAGAGAGCTAATAAATGTCTGAGGCTGCATTTGAACTCAGGTCTTTCTGACTCACACCTAGTAGCCTAAGAGTCTGACTTAGAATGGCAGTTGTATAAACAAGGAGGAGTCATATAAGAGAGAGGAAACTATGAGACCTGGCAATAAATGAGCTATATGGGGTCAGTGCAAGCATAAATCTGAGGAAGACATCAAAGCTGCAAGCCAACTAGGTGTAAGGTGCTGGTAGAAACCTCTATTGGGAGGATGACAGTGCCCCATCATCAGTAATAGGAAAATGCAGAAGGAAAGAGTTTTTGGGAGAGGAAGAAAAGGAAGATAATGAGTTATACTTCAGGCATACTAAGTTTGAAATGACTATGGGATCTCTAAATGTGGAATGTCTGAAAGATAGCTGGTAATGTGGGACTAAAATTCAAGAGAAAAAGTGGAGGAAAAAAGAGAAAGATTAGGGCTAGGTACCATATCTACTCAATAGAAAGTAAGCCCCTTGAGGGAAGGGGATTTTTTTTTCTTTTACAATTTCTTTACATTTCTTTCTTTTTTCCTTTTTTTTTGTGGTGGTTCAATGTTTTGTTCAAAGTAAGTGCTAAATAAAAATTTGTTTATTTGAATAGAAATGCCTATTCTTTTGAATATGAGTTCAGTTTCTTAGACTATGTTGGTAATAAAGTAAATATATGCTCTGTTCTTGTACAGTTAACTGCATTCAGAAAAGTATCACATCATAAGCTTCATAAAAGGTACTCTTAACCCCTTCCAGATGTCTCACAAATACATTTCCTTGGCTATGTGAGAAGGTGTGAATGATTCAATGCAAACCCATCATCACTACTTGGGATAAAACACCTCAAAGTACATGGGTCAGTGGTATCATCTTCATGTAGAAAAGACAGAACATAGACTTTATTCCAGGGACAATCTTGTTTAGGGAAAAATCAATATCAAAACATCATTAAAAATGATACAGCAAAAACCATTTAAATGACAGTTTAAGGATGAAAGCCAATGAGCAATCAAATTCTTGTGCACCCAAAGCACAGCGATGACAGTTATACAACCAGCAGCTAAAACAATGCATTTCTTTAAATTAAATTTCCCATATAAGCATTTAACTGGCCCACTTCTTGGCAGTCTTAGAAGGGAAAGCCAAGAGCTGAGTAAACATAGAAACAGCATCATTGCCCTTGGTAGAGGAACATTCAAGATCACAGCTGGGTGGAAGAGGGGCAGATTACAGAAAAGTACACTGGGTAGGAGGGGTAGCCATGTGACTGAGGGGGTGTTCATATACAAGGAACTTAGGAGACCTAGACAGTTTCTTCCAGAAAGGTGAAAACAGTGATGAGCAGGACAGAATGGCAGGAGTGGCTCAATCTGGAGGCTGTCTTCTAACAGCCAAATATTTGGAGACTGCTTCAGACCAGGGCCCAGAGAATATAGCCTGTGTTCCCTTACTCTTTTACATTTTCTATCCTAAGTAGCAAGTCAGCAGCAGCAGCAGCAAATTTGCCCCAATGGTCTCTAAACTTCCAAATCCAATGGGTTCTTCTCAGTCCTTATCTTTTTGCTTCTTAGCTTCTCAGCAGCAGCATTTGCCACTGTTGACCACTTTCTCCTACTCAATACTCTCTCTTCTCTGGGTTTTTGTGACTTCCTCCTTACTTTTCGTCCTACATTGGGGGTTCTGTTCCTTCTCAATTTTTGCTGTTGTTGTTGCTGAGTTGTCATCCATGTTACAGCTGCTAAGTATGAGTATCTCCTAAGACTCCACCATGTGCCCTTTCCTCTTCAAGCTCTCTCATTGGGTGAGCACATCAGCTCCCATGGGTTCAATGATCATCTCTTTGCAGATGATTCCTAGATATATTTCTCTGCAGTTGGTGAGCACAGTGGATAGAACCCTGAGCCTACAGTCCAGAAGACTTGAATTTAATTATGGCCTCAGACACTTAGTTGCTGTGTGACCTTAGCCAAGACACTTAAGCCTCTGTCTGACTCAGTTTATTCATTTGTAAAATTGGGATAATAAATGTGATAATAAATGGTCACCTCAGGTTTGAAACTGTCATTGAAAATGTTATTTTCAACTACTTTCTCTTGATGACCCTACATTTCCAAATATTACTATTTCTAATGGCGCAACACTTCTTGTCCATATCCCTTTCTCTGCTCACACAACCCATAGCAGTTTAAACTCTCATTTTACCTCTTGCCCAGAATATTGCAGTAACCTGTTAATTGATCTCTCTGCTTCAAATTTCTTCTCATTCCAACCTACAGTCCCTACTGCTACCAATGTGATTTTCTAAAGCACAAGTAAGAGCATGTCACCCTTGTCCCCATCTTAATGAACTCTGATGGTACCCTCTTACCTCCCAAATCAAACATGAAATCCTCTGTTTAACCCTTCCCTTCCCCTTTTTAGTCTTTTAACACATTATTTCCTTCCATATACACTTTGGTGAAGCTATGCTGGCCCCATCTCAATCACTATGTTTTTGTATTGCTCACTGGTATGAGAATACCTGGAATAATTTCCATCCTCACCTCTAAATCCTGGGATCTCTGGCTTCCTTGTCATCTACTTCATGAGGGTTTTCCTGGTCCCCAGAGATGCTGGTACCATATCTTTTAAGGCTGTCCTCCACCTATTTTTACATTTATCTGGCATGTACTGATGTATATATGTGGCTTCCCCAATTGGAACATAAGTTCCTTGAGAGCAAAGACTGTTTTTGTATTGTCTTTTTTATTGTGAGATTTAGTACAATAACTGGCAAGTGTTTCACAAATACTTGCTGGTTTATTAGTTTAGAATGCAAGACATTTTTGAAGTATAATCATTATCATGCAAAACATATTATGTATGTATACATATGTAGCATATGTACATATGTATAATATATGTATATAGTATACATGCACATATGTATGTGGTATATAAACACACATATATATAGTATGTATATAATATATATACACACAGATGATGTGTGATTCTGTCCATTAGACATGTCTCTATACACAGGCAAGCAAATTAAAAAATCATTCTCTGCATGGTATAGTTATAGAGTACAGAGTCTTCAAGACCTAAGCTTTTCTTTGGCATGAAACTGCAGAGGGAAAAAGTTTTTTTTTTTTTTAATAATTGCTAGTATCTGTGTTCACAAAAGTGCTTTATATATATTTTCTCATTACATACTCCTAAAAATTCTGTGTTAGACACTGTTATTAATCCTATTTCACAGATGAGGAAACTGAAACTGAGAGGTTGTAACTGAGAGGTAACATAGTAAGTGGGTACATCAGAATCTGAGCTCAGACCTTTCTCAGTGCAGTTCAGCAGTCCGTGGTAATGGGTAGCTGCCCAGCAGACCCTGAGTCTTCCTGCAGTCTAACTAGAGTCCTCACTCTGGTCCCTCTGAAATCTAAGTATATAAGATAATTTATGGTTGGAACACGTAAATTTAAGTCAAACTCAGCTCGACAGCTTCCCATAACTCCAAACTCTTTGTTCTTACTTGTTTTCACTTTCAGAAGTCTTTCTGAAGTAATTCATCATAGAAATCCAGACAATTTTCTTTTTACCTCCATTATACATTATTTGTATCTTTAAAATATTGTTTTTATTTTTAGTACCTTTATTTCTGAATGTATCCCTCCCCTTACTTTGCCTAACAAGCCAGATTTTATTACAAATAAAAAAGAAAGAAAACAAAAGAAGTTCTGTGCAGCTAACCAACACATCAGTCAAATATGATAGAATACATAATATTCCATACTCATTTAACCTTACTTATTCTCATGGCTCACACTTCCCTGATTCATGACTAAAATTATGTAATTAAATATTTTCATTTATTCCTGTATCATCCTCATGATGTTCAGACTAATGTCTTAATACTTACAAGTTTACAAAGCATTGGCTAATAGATGTCAAACTGGAAGGGATTTCAGAGATCATCAAGTTATAGAATCAAAAATTAAGAGCTGGGAGGGAGTTTAGACTTCATTATATAGATGAAGAAGCTAAGGTGCAAAAAGAACATATTCTTTTGACCAAGATGATACAGGTAGTATGTAGCAGAGTTGATATCTGAAGCTGAGTCTTCTGATTCTCAATCCACTGCTCTTTCAACTGCAGAATTAATTAATACATCCATTCGCTTAACATACAGTTATTAAGCACCTACTATAAGACACACATTCTGCCTATTTAAAAGCTTTTGAATTCACGTTAAAAATAGGGTATATAATATTCCTCTCTCCCACTCCTTTGCAGAGTCTTTATATATGTTTGAGGTGATGCAAGATGTGTATTGTTAGAAATTGTCATATAATTAATTGATCTGTATCTGGAGAGGTCAACAGTATTCTCGCCTTTTGCCAATCTATATGATGCCTTTTGTTAAAAAAGGTAAACCTGAATTATATCTGATAGGTAACTGGTGAAAGTGCTTTCTTGGCCAACCATGTGCTACTGTAAAATTTTTTGAACTAACCACAATGCATCTTATCTGGGCCTTGCTGCTTACCAGTTTTGCAAAGAAGCTTGTTTGACAAGCCTTTCGCCTCCTCTTTATATTAACAGAATGCAATCTGACTGCTTCATATATTAGCCAGGTTGAATATCCATTCAACTGAATTTCTTGAGACCTTATTAAAGACCAGAAATTTCCCCGCCCTCCTTCTTCCAAAGTTTTTCTCTCCCCTCTGTCTTTACTTCTCCACTCTAAAGAAGTTTTCAATGTTATATTGTCTATTTTGTTCCTTGCATTGCTTTGATCTTGTATCTTAACATTTTGACTTTCAGTTACTGATTGAGTATTCTGATAGACTTTGGTTTTCTAAATTCTTTTCCAGTATTTCTTTTTTGTTGCTTTTAATCAGGGAATGTGTTTTTTGATATTTTTTTTTTGTTAGAGTGATTGTGATTTGATCACAATGATTTCTTATAATCTGGGGCGGGGGGCGTTTCTTGATTTCCTTTCTGCCATGATTATGTTTCATGCCTGTCCCTAGTGGTGCTCTCTGATAGTTCTATCTTTCCTCCTATGGTCTTTATACTGGAAGAGCTGAAACATTTATTGTTATGCACAGATATTGAAATTCTTTCATATTTTCTGATGTGCTGCAGAAGGATGTGTCCATTCATGATACTTATGGGATAGTGAAGCTGTTCTGAATAGTTCTGCTTTGGTCTACTAATTGGGTTCATGCCATCAAACTCAGAAAGAGCTCTTAAAATTCCAAGCTGTGGGCCTATCTATTCCTCACAATTGTTTGAATACTGAGATTATCTTTGTCATTTATATCATTATTAAATAGAATTTCTGGATTTGATGTTAAATGAAGATTTTTAGTGGCTTTTGCTTCTTCATGTTTAAGTAATTCTGTATTTTTTAAATTCATATTTTATCTCATCTGGAATTAGGGGTGAAATTATTTCTTACTATTGACCTATTCCAATATGTATTGCATAGAAGTGTAATTTAGAGCTAAGGATATTATTGCCAGAAAAAAAGCATTCTATGCAACCCTTGCTCATAGCTGGTGAGATCTGGTTACAATTTTATTATGAGTGCATGCTGGAAAATAATGAAAGCATTCATATTATCAGCCCCTTTCATCTAGATTTGTGTTTTACCTGCTTTAGTGGTCAGTGCCATCTGTGCTGAAGTATTTCTAGCAAGTAGAATATTGGTATTTCTGAATTGTTCCAGTATATTACCTCCTTATTATGCTAGAACCTAAAGAACCACTCACTTTGCAATTGTAAGGATGAACCAGCTCATAGAGGGTCCAGTCAGCAACCTTGTGCCTCCCTGAACTATTCATTTGATCCTTTGGAGCAGTCTTATCACACTGACAAAGATGCTAGCCCAGCCAGCAGAGCCTTCATAACCTTGGAAGTTCTTGTTGGGTTGCTATTCAAATTGTAGGACACACTGAGTTGCTGTTATACATCACACCCGACTAACAATTCCCTGTTTTTCTGTTGCAGCCCTGACCCCTTACATCATGAACCATGGATATGGCTTTGAGGGTCATGTTGCTTTTATTATTATCATTACCACTGATGTTATTTCATCCTTCTTATTTTTTTCTGGATCTCAGAAGTAGTCTGAGCACATCACACTCCTGTTATTTCTCTCTCATTTTTAATATTCTGTAGATTACTGGTATTGCTATTTTTATTATTTCCATCTTCGAGTTTAAGTCTATAGGAAAGAAGGGAGAAAGAAAAAGGAAGAGAAGGAAAATTAAGAGAAAAAGAAATGAAGGTATGATTAGATGTAGAAGGTTGAAAAGCCATTTGATATTGATAACCCAGAATAATTCTCTCTCAGGAGTGGGGCAGCAGAATTCACTCTGTCTAAAGGAAAACCAAAGGGTTGTTTCTACTTTCAGTTCCCTACTTCCCTTAACCAGAACCCTCACACACCTGAGCATTGTGTTTATATACACATTTATCGTTACAAACAAACACATATTGTTTAACAAACATCTGAATAACTGTCCTCGTTTCAAACCAGGAAGCCAAGCTCAGCCAATACTTTCATATGCTCTCATCTGTGATCATGGTCTAAAGAATGGCTTATATAGACCAACATTTTACTTTTGGTGTTCAAATATATACCAAAGTGTAACTGATCAGTTTGCTAATTGTTATTCCAAGTACTTGGCTGATGTAACGTTAAAGTATATAAATTACATAGCATATATAAATATATAATATTATACATGTAATATTATATATGTTATAACATTATATATGTAATAATGTTAAATATGTAATATATATAAAGTTATATATGTAATGTGTGCATGCACACAAACACATAGATTTTAGAGAAGAGAGGTATTAGTAATTATCTAAAATCCTTATTTAAGCAAGAAAGCTTTACTTTAACCAAAAGTTTTAATTTGCCTAAAATCATAGTTTATTAATGACAAATATGAGAATAAACTTCTAGTCTCTTGTCCTTCAGATGAGTGTTTTGTGTACTTAAATTTACATTTTCTAGTAGAAAGAAAGTTACTTGAGAGCAAGTACATTTAAAAAAAAACTTGGTATCCCCAGAACCTAGCCCAGTGCTAGGCATGTAAGTAAACATATAACAAATACTTGCTGAATTTATATCACAAATTCCCTCTTCATAACAATGGTATGACAATGACTGGACAGCATAAGAGTAATGCAAGCTGATAATTTTTAAAAAGATACTAATATACAATAGAAAATGATACCTCTATCGCATCAATATAATTTTTTTTTACAATGTAAGCAATATATTTTATATCATCTTGAATCTTTCATAGTAATGATATCAAACTCAAATAGAAACAAGGCCACTAAACTATATATGTAATGATCCCTGCAGGTACATATTGACTTAGAAAATCACATAATAACATCATCTGTGTTGTACTGTATTTTTATTTATTTTGTTAAACATTTCTCAATTATATTTTAATCTGTTAAATATTCCTCGATTGCATTTTCATTTTGAATTGTTTTAATCTTACCCAGAAGTGTATGAGGTTGGGGCTCACATACATGATATCTCTGCTCTACTGCATCATTTATCATTAAGAAAATACAAAACAATATTGTTTTATTTAATAAAAAGGGGGGAAAGTATTCTATGACCCAAAAGGGAAGAGAATATGATATTTTTAGAGGGTAACATTGTTTTTGAACTTATGGATGAATCTGTTCCCCCAAATAAAGATGGTAACAAAAATATCACCAAAGTACATACATGAAGAATATAGTTTTCCTTTCCAGCCCTTCTTTCCCGTATTTAATGTTATGTGCATTCTAGCTCTCTAGTTCAGAAGCTCAGTTGTAATCAATTTAAGCTTGTAAAAATCCTGCAGTTTAAGATCTCCATAATAGTTTAGCCCACTGATAGAACTTCTGGAAAAGAAGGCATGCCACTAAGTAGTGTGAAGGGGGAAGGGAAGCTTATGAGCAAAGGATGAGAGGGGAAATTGGGAGAATCAATCAGACTTAGTGGATGCTCTAGTTAATTGATTAATTGATTAGCTTCTAGCCATTTTTCCTTAAGTCGGGTTGTTGTTGGGAAAAGTCCCATTATTGACCTTTCAGAGTTCATTTATCAAAGCCAGCTTTATACACATTGCAGATCTTTGGTTCCAGGGCACAAACATCAGCTGATGGCAGGGGCTAAGGCAACAAATGGTCACTGGGCAAATGAAAAGAAAAACCAAACAATGATCCTGAAGTTAGATACATTGGAGTTTGCCTTGCCTGCAACTCAGGACAAGGTTTTAGACTGTCTTCTATGAAGAGTAAGTTAAATGTTCAATGCCCTCAGAGTGGAATTCAGCCTTTCTTAATCACAAACCAATAGTTTAAGTTTATTATAAAGGTGAGAAGTGGCTCACTGTCCAAGCATTTATTAGGCATCTATTACTATAAGCCAGGTACTATGCTAAATGCTGGAAATAGGCAAAAACTAAAACCCAAACCACCAACTCCCCCACAACCAAAACAAACCAACCCATTTCCGTTTCATACAGAAGGTGGAATTTTAGCTGAGATATAAAGAAAGACAAGAAAGACAGGGAATCAAGGAAGCAGAGATGAGGAAGGAGAGGATTACAGGTACGAGAGACAGCCAATGAAGATTTCCAGAATTCAGAAATGGAGAATCTTGTGTGAGGAAAATCAAGAAGGACAGTGTCACTAGATTGTGGTGTATATGAAGGAGAGTAACAGAGTAAGAAGACAGGAAATGTAGGAATTGAATAGGGATTTTAAAAGGTTAACAGATTTTATTATTGATCCTGGAAGTAATAAGGAACACCGGAGTTTACTTAATAGAAAAGTGACACGGTCAAGCCCCTACGTTAAGAAAAAGAACTTGAGGTGGATAGGGGAAAGATAGGGAGAAAATTTGTATCTCAAAATCTCATGGAAATGAGTGATGTAAACAAGAAAATAAACTAATTTATTTCTTTTTTAAAAGAAGAATTTGACAGTTGAGTAGAGGGGGAACTGAAATGGGGAGAGATGAAGCAGGGATACCAACCAGAAGGCTACTGTAATGGTCCAGGCATGTGGTGGTGAGGGTGTGCACATTCTTCCAAAGAAATACAACCCCCCGCTATTATTACTAAACTTTAGTAGACACTTAAATTGCAAGTGCTGATGTGGCATGTTCTTTTCCCTTCATATTTCGAGAGGCTTCTGCCACTATGAATTGTTCCCTTCCCTTCCTTCCCCCCTTTCTGTAGTTCTTTCTCAGTTTCCTATCTCACTGGGCCCGATGTAACCAACATCTTGCAGACATAAAATGGAAAACAGGCAACTCATCAGAAAAGTAGCAGCTGTTTTACACCATCACAAAACAAAATCATCACACACTAAAACCAGATTTAGCAGTTTAAAAGAGCTGCTAAGACAAAATTAGATAGAAACAAGAGTGTGGTTTTGTAACTGACATTGCTTCAATCAAACCCCCTAATTCATGTAAAAACAACTTTAAAAACATTAAATGGTTGATGCTTTCTAAAGGAATAGGAGATTTCAGTCTTTCAACTCATGCTTGAAAAAAAAACCTGAAGATTTATCTCATCACCCTTTTTAAAAACCAATTCTAAATAAGCATTATGTCAAAACTGCAACATCTTAAATAACAGTGATGCTATATTGTCTTCTTGACTCCCTGGGAAACAAGGGTTGGCCAGTACGTGCCTTTTTTTTTTTTTTGGCAATTTCTCTATACTGTATTTACTCCAGATTGAAACTAGCAAGGCATTATGCTCAATTTTGTTTACAGATGAGACATAAAATGGGTGCTCCAGGCACTTCTAAGCATCAAAGATTCCAGAACATTTTCCCTACAATTTGGGGTATTGCTAACTTCAGGATCCTGATGGTCAAATTATGTATGTTGAAGGATTTTATTCTATTGGACCAAATATTTTAATTGCAATTTCAACACGGGATATACTACTCTGTCATTTTTTGGAGGGTTTAGGGTGATGGAGCACCAAAATATTCTAGATTGTTAGAGTATAACCATTAAGCGGTTAGTACTTTCCATTCCAGAGACAGCTACCTTCACAGACTGAGTAAAAGGAAACCTTGATGGAGGGTGAATTTTTAAAGTACACTGTGAAAAATGTTATTAATCTAGAAGCTCTTACCTCCCTGGCTTTTTCTGTTCTTCTATTGATACAATTGAATCTTATTGAATCTTAAATTTTAAATTTAAATCTTAAAATATCATCATTATCATAACTTTTAGTTTTCTCTCCAAATCTACATTTAAAATGAAGGGTTATTGTCAGCTAAGCCAATTGGCTTGATCCAGAAAGGTTCAATGTTCTTTTTTTGTTTGTTTGTTTAAATTGCAATAGATACTTGTACCTCACAAAAATCCAAATAAAACTACTTTAAAACTAGAGTTTAAAAAACACAAACTATGAGAATAAAAATGATATAAAAATATAACTTTTCTTCTGCAGTCACTGAGTCAGGAGCTGAAGGAAACTTTTGTAGCCAATTCAAGTCCAGGAAAACATTTCTGACAACCTTCTCCACCCTGCAGCCAAGCTTTTTACAATTTTGTAATTCAGAGCAGTCAGGCTTCAAAATACCCTATGGGGCCAAACTGAGGGAAAGGCCACAATATCTACTTTCTAAAGGAAGGGGACCTTTCAAACTTTCACCTCATACTTTAAAAAATTCCCTGAAGATTTCTGTCATCATCTTTAAAAAAAATTCTAACTAAGCATTATATCATAACTGATGTTCTATTGTCTACAATAGTTCCTGTAAGCAACACTCCCTCCCCCACCCCAACAAGGTCCCACTATAGGGGTAAAGTTTACATTTCTGTTAATGAGACATTTCTCCTCCCCTCTTTTTTTCCTATCTTCTTTAATTCTAGCCCCTTCCTTGTGACATATCATACCTCTCATGTTGCCTCCTTGTTTTTTCAAGTGTGTACTTGGGATGAATTGGTAGGAAGAAAAATTGCAGATGGAAACACTGCTTTCTATCCAGAAAATAAAAGATATAGACAGCAAAGACCTAGAAATGGTGAAGAACTGGGGAAATGAGTGGAGGCAAGGGAAGGATTTGAGGGGCTTGTTTTGTTTTAAAAGAAGTTTCCTGACTCTACAAGAAAAGAATCTAGGTGACTGCAAACCTTTTCTCTTACCCAAATTAGAGGGGGATTAGAATAGCTTGCATTCAAATGGCTCTGTTCAGTTAAAATGATCCCAACTCCATATAGTCACTAAATAGGAATGATTTCCCCCACTATTGAAGTGCAGTTCTTTGGGGGAGCAGATGTTGAACAGCAGCCCAGCAACATGGCACAACAGTTTAGGACAGGAAGTGAAGAAAAATGTATCCAACTAAAGCTGCAGGGGGAATTGAAGAAGGCAGAACATAATTACCTAAGTTGGAACTGAGCCTGGGTATTGGTGCTAACATCATTACTCTTACATTAAGAGGAAGATGTTTTTTGCTCCTAGACACAATTAGGGCCATGCCCTTAGATACCAGCAATCCTGTAGAGGAAGGTGGGGGAGAGAATTCCAAGAAGGTGAGAAGGCAGAAAAAGGAAATAAGACAGACAGACAAGAGGGCACCTTCCTTCATCAATATTCGTTGACTCTCTGTCTGCTTCTCCAATCCATTTACTTGTTGGCAGGCATCCGTATCATGTTAAAAATTCATTCTCTGACTCCAATCTGTGCATTTGCATTGGGGTGGGGTGTGATGTCCATGCATTCAGAGAAACCATCAGTGGTGTCTTTCAGATTGCTTAGAATTGGAATATCTTCACAATATAATTCAAAGCAGAGCACTGGGCAATTCAATAGTTGAATTCAATAGATTATTAGCACATCATCATATTCTTTTGATTTAATTTTGAAAAATATCCATTCAAATTGTTTCCAAAAGTCACACCAAAATTTCTTTCAAAAAGGCAATAGGATAGTTGGTTGTTTTTTTTTTTATCACTTCTCCCTTGATTTCCAAAACAAACTGTACAGACATATATGGAATACGAACTCACCAAAATCACAAGCTAAGTTTGCCCATAAACCTCAGGGAAAATTGCAAGCAATTTTGTGGTTTATAACAATCCACCAAACCCAAGCTCACTTTGGTCCAATTTCAAGGTTTGCTAGAGAATCCACACAGTGCTAGTAAAAGACCTTTTAACCAGGAACAGAACGAAACTGCAGAGCAGAGACAGACTTAGGGAAAAAAAAATCCTTGCAGACAGCGATAGAATTCAGGATCCAAGTAAGAGTTGTGATGCCCAAAGCCAAAAGTCTTTATAAGCTAAGTGTTCGATGTGGCTGCCTAAGATCATTCGCCAATATGGCCCTGAGAGAACAAATAAGGGACCTTACAGTGAGAGCAAGCGGAAGGAAAGCACTTGGCTGAAAGATTGACTGATCTTGCTACAGATCAGATGGATGGTTCTAAATGACCTGTAAAGACATTCCCTGAGCCCTGGGCTACAACATTAAGAGCCCAGACACCAATAGCACTTCTGAAGTAGTTATTAGTGACTGAAGTAGCAGTTGTCAACTGCGACTTCAGTTTCAAGTAATGGTTTAACAGCATCAACTTGAAGAAAGGTTATATCTCTGTGTGTCTGGTGTACTGCTGACACTTAAAGGAAATAATTGGGAGATTTAGAGCAGGCAGAGAAGCCAGTGGGTAAAACAAGAAGGGCGGTTGAAAACTTAGAACAGAACTGCAGTATTAGAGTGTGAAACCAAAGCCAAGAATTCTTCCTAAGCTGTGGCATAAGTAGCACAAGCAACCTGTAACCTAATTGTCCATAAAAATTCCAATAAGGTCATTTGGTCATGTGTGTATGTGTGTGTGTGCCCATGTGTTTGATATCGTCTTTCTAGTTCTTAGTAGAGATAAAGCTTCCTTAACCAAAGGTAAAGTTGTTTTTACTAAAGTAAAAGCAATTTAAATTGTTTAAAAGAACTTAAACTTTTGGAAAGGGAAATTTTACTTAAAAGTACTTTCCCCAGGATTTTTATTAATATGTGATATTGATTTTTTTTGCACTGAACATCCATCATCCCCCATTCCTTCCTACATTGTTGTGGGTCCTTCACCTTGCTAAGGCCAACTCCTCTACTTGTGCCCTTTCCAATTCTTTAATCATTCCCTTTCTTTCTAATCTTCTATCTCATTTTATCCAGTAGCTCCTTCCCACTTCCTATAAACATGCTGAAATCTCTCTAATCACTTAAAAAAAAAAAGCTTTCACTCCGCTCTACCATCCCCTCAAGATATTGTTCTAACTCTCCCCTTCATAGACAAACTCCTAGAAAAAGCTTTATACACTCATGGTCTCCACTTCTCAGTTCCTTTTGGCTGGACTCCCAACTCAGTAGTTCCAATGAGACTAGTTTCTATGTGGTTATCAAAGATCTCTTAAATGCTAATCTTTTCTCCACTCTCATATATGCATTTGACATTGTGACCACTGCTACTCCTGGATAATCTTTCCTCCCTAGGCTTTGATGATGATATTCTACCTATCTGGCCACTCTTTCTCAGTCTCCTTTGTAGAACTATTACCCATGTACCCTATGTCCTAGATTTTCTTCTCAGTCCACATTTTATTTCTTGGTTATCATCTCTATTTCAAATCTACATATCCAGCTTTTATTCCTTTCTCTCCTGTGTACCATTCCTGAATCACCAATTGCCTGCTGAACAGTTCTACTTGGATGCCCCATAAGCATCTTTAATTCACTATATTTAGCATAGTTTTGTCTTTCCCTTGAAACTTGCCCCTTTCCTCAACTTCCTGTTACTATCAAGAGCACCACTATCCTAGTCACCCAAGCCCCCAGTGACCTTTATTCCCCATATATAATCACAGAAGTCTCTCAAATTTAGCACTTTCTCTCACATAGTCACTCTTCCATTTTAGATTCTCATTACCTCTTTCTTGGAGTATTGTAATAGCCCACTAATTTATGCCCTTTCTCCAGTTTCTCTCTTAACCAATCCATCTTGTATACAGCTGATAAATGGAAATACTTAAAAATATTAGGTCTGGACCATGTTACTCCCTTGCTTAATAAACTTCAATGGCTCCCTAATATCTTCAGGACAAAATACAAATTCTTCTATTTGGCATTTAAAGCCCTTCACAACTTTATTGCAACCTGTCTTTCCAGACTGATCTTACATTATTCCTCGTGAACATCCCATCCTAGCAGAACTGGCCTGTGATGCCAATTATTCCTTGCACATGGCATTACATCTCTTGCCCTTAGTTTTTACTCAGCCTCTCCCCCATTCTTGAAATGTTCTCCCTCTTCTACCTCTCAGAATTTGTAGTTTCCTTTAAAACTTTGCTCAGGTCACCTTCTACAGGAATTCTTTCCTTATCTGTCATTTATTAGTGTTCTTTCTGTCTCTAGAAATCACTTTGCATGTATCTGCATACATCCTTTTACTCCAAGTAGAATATAAGGCCCTTTAGGGCAGAATTTTTTAAATTTTTAAAAAATTTTTTATCCTTTTATCCCCAATACCTAGTACCTAGTGCTATAGCACCAACACCTTATTCACAACACTGATGATGACTATGAATATGCTGGCATAGTTCTGAATCACAAAACATAACTCTCCATATAGAAAACAAAAGCAAAATATTTATTCAGACACCAGAAAGCCAAATCCCAATACCAGAAAACTGAGAGCAAGACCATCCCAAAGCCTTCCCACAAACACTAACAAGTCCTAGCTGTCTCCTTGTCTGCATCCTCTCTCTCCCCCAGCTCTAACTGCTCTGACTCCTAACTTCCTCTGGGCTCTGCTCCACCCATTCAGCAAGCTCCTACTACCACCAGCTCCATGTAATTACATTGGGCCTATTAAGGAGCAGGGAAGATCTTCAAAAGAGGAAAGATCTTCAAATTCCCTTAGACCTATTAAGGGGCAGGGAATATCTTCAAATTCCCATTGCCATTTACAAAGCCTAGAACATAGTAGGAGCCTAATTAAAAATGCCTGTTGAGCTGGATATTGGTAATTAACCTTGCTTAAAACCTGTATACACAAAACTTCTCACTATACGAGTATTTATCCACCCTACCTTTCAAGCCTTCATCTTAATCTACCAATGGGCACATGCAGCATAATCACCCATATTAAACTACCCATCATTCACCTCATAGGATCATAAAACCCACGCTCCAGATGTATCAATTGTTACATGCAGCTTAGAGAATCACACCTATCTGCAACAGAACAAATCATCAGCCTATTTATATTATGAAGTGACATAGTGAAATAAATATGTGGTAATTCTGAATTGAGGACTTGAAAGATCCCTGTCTTTGCCACCTATTACCTCTAGGGCCTTGGGCAACTCTCTCTGGGCCTCATTTTCCTTACGTGCAAAATGAGGGAGTTGAATGAGATGGTTTCTAAATCTTCATCTAGTTCTAATTTTCTAATCTAATAACAATATTTCATTTGAATGAAGGCAGCTGTGAAGAAAACATAAATAACATACCAAGGGATTTTGCTATTCATTGCCATTGAAAGATATCATTTGGATAAGAATTCATCAAAAGAAATCAAATATCCCACATCACAAGGGCCTGAGATTTTTTTTTCTATCTCTGGGAATCCAACAAGAAATGGTTAAAAGGAGGGGGAAAAAAAGCAGATGACATAAAAACTAATGGAAGGTTGGGCTGAATTGAACACTGGCACCTTGCCAAGGAAAGATAACCCCATCACTGACAAGGGCATCTCCTGCATCACGTGGGCTGAGCAAGTTTAATCAGGTGTACCTTGTAAGGCATTGTTATGTAGAGCAGCCTCTCTGCTACATTGAGCCAACAGAACTAAGTCTTAAATGGAATGGCAGACTATTCACCTGGGAGGTGTTAAATCTTCAGTCTATTCCTAGAGGGACTTCATGTTCCCCATAATTAATTCCTTTACTGTATGTCTCTATAACTATACACTGTAGTGGTCATTATGAACTTGTGTGATGGCTCCTGAAGACAGCTCAGACTCCCTAAACTTGGTGGTTTGGAAGCAAATGGAGACATGTTCACTGTAGCTCTAATGAGACTCTGACAAGAATATGGCTCATTTGTAATCCACATATATACATACACACACACAAGTACATATGTGCACACTCACAAGAGAACTGCTGATGCTGCTTTTATTTTGGCAAAGGATATACTTGTCAGACATGTCAGCTGATAGCATCCACAGAGCTGGAAGACTGAAAATGAAGTGCATTGCAACAAACAGCGATTTCACAACTGAAAGCTGCATGCTGACATTTATATTAGCTTAGTTTGACATGACCTGATGGTTTGGACTGGATGAAGAGAAACTATCTTCAGCTTTCATCCACTATGCTTTCCAAGAGTTTGTGATTGTTGCTGTAAAGTGCCCCTTTCAGTCCCAGCCCATTTAGGTAATAGATCATGCAAAATGCTGCAATTCTCAACCTAGGCTCTTGTAGGGCTTTGCAGAAGGTCAGTATCAAGATAATAAAAAGCATCAAGTTTTAAACAGAACGAAACCTTCCAAAGTAGTTCTTTTAAACAGAGGGGTAAAACAGCATCTTTGTGTCCATGGATAGGATAGAAACTTTACAGTGTTCTATAATCTAACCCTGGGAGCAATTGTTTAGGGTCACTGACAGAATGTAAACTGGCAAAGCCAGGGGCAATTTCATTTGATTTTCTACACCCTGCCTAGCACAGAGCCAAACACATAGTAGGTACTTAATTAATGCCTGTGGCTTGAGTGATGGATTGAGTTACAACAGATCTTGAGGACAATCACTAAGACCAAAATTATATTGCTTCTGCTTCTCCTTGGACAGGGAGTAGGGGCTGGTAAGGAAGGACATGGTAAGGCATTAGAGTTTTTTTTTCTCCCAACTTCTGACTACTCCTAGCATGTAGGAATAAGCACAACTTAATAAATTGACTGATTGATTGGTTGGCTATAAAGAACATTAATTAGTTGGAGAGTTCAGTTTACATTAGAAAGGAGATGTATGTGATTGGTCCTTAAGACCTACTTTTATTAAAAAAAAACTTTAAACTGGACTTTTAACTTCACTGGAAAGAAAATACAGGGGCCAGACATAATGTCCCAGGGGTGACTGATGTATGTGGACCACTATTTCATGCAGGACCCAGACATGCTTCACTCCACAAATGCTTTCTCAGCATTCACTACCACTACTCACCTTCCCTCCCTCTACCCCTCAGATTTTGGAAGCATGATAAAATCAGATCTGTCATTCTTCTTTGAAGGGAAGTGTCTGTTTATTCCTTTGCCCCCACTCACCATTGCAGTAATTTTTCAAACCAAAGTTCCCTTACCTAGCCTTATACCGCAGCCCCTCCCCAATGTGTTATCATCACCTAGTGCCTATTAGAATGCAAACTCCTTGAGGGAAAGAACTATTTTAACTTTTGTTTGTGGACTCTCAACACTTTGAATGGTGTTTCATATATAGTAAGGGAATAGGGATTGGGACTTGAATCTGTGATTTCATAGGTAGAGTGAATTCTAGAGAGAAGAAACTCCCCTCTACCAAAACAGGCTGGCATCTTTTCTGTAGTTTATAATCTCAGAGTTGATGGGATAGAGCACCAGCTCATTAAGTGACTTGCCCAGAGTCACACATCTATAAGGTCAGAAGTAGAGCTTGAACCTAGGCCCTCTGGCTTTGATGCTGGCTCTCAATCCACTATCATGCTATCTCTCTGATACATAGTAAGTATTTAATGACCGATTTGATTCACTGAATCATTCATGACAAGTTAGAACTTAAAATGACATTAGAGATAATGTATCCTACCTTCTTCATTTGATATGGACACAAACTTAAAACATTTATGCCAGGGGTGGGGAATCTATGGCCTTGAGGCCACATGGGGCTGTCTAGGTCCTCAAGTGCAGCCCTTTGACTGAATCTAAACTTCAAAGAACAAATCCTCTTATTAAAAAATTTTGTTCTGCACAACTTGGACTCAGTCAAAATGTGGCACCCAAGGACCAGAAGGCCACATGGCCTCAGTTACACCACAGGTTCCCCACCCCATACGTGTATGTGCCAAGAGCCAAGAATATGGTAGTTTAAATCCAGTTCCAGTCACTACTAACTGTGTGACCCTAGGTAAGTCACTTAAACCTTCCCAGCCTCAGTTCCCTCACCTGTAAAATGAAGGTGATATCCTTACAACAACTTCTAGGGTTGTTGTAAGGATAAAATGGGATACTGTTACGAAATGCTTTGCAAAACTTAAAGCCCTATATATAAATCCTATAACCATAGTCTACTGCTGAAGAAAACATGCGTGTGTATTCTAGGCAAATGAATGCATCTGCACAGAGAAGAGAATAATAAGTACTTATATAGTGCCTACTAGTGCCAAGTGCTGTGCTAACTACTTTTTACAAATACTGTCTCATTTGATTTTCAAAACAACTCAGTAATGTAGGTGATGTTATTATTTCCATGTTATCACTGAGAAAACGGAGACAAATAGAGAGTAAGTGAATTGCCCAGGGACATACCGCTAGTAAGTACCTGAGGTCAAATTTGAACTCTGCTCTTCTAGCCTCCACCGCTAGTAAGTACCTGAGGTCAAATTTGAACTCTGCTCTTCTAGCCTCCAGGCCTCATTGCCTTACCAACTGCCTGATGTACATATGCCAATTTACAACTTTCAAAGTCATTGCCTAGAATAAAGGTGAAAACTAAATTTAAAAAAAGATACAATTAATTAAGCCAAGAGAATAGAAAGAAGTAGGTGAGCTAGACTAAGCTGAGAGATCTCTGTAGAATGGGAAGCTGAGGTATCTTTGCAGCTTGGAGAGTTTGGAGGAAGAAATTTCTACTTTACACGTCTATACTGACCTATCTTCTAGCTTCTTCCCGTCTGTAGCTTATGACTAACCAGGGACTGTGTTGCTTGCTATCAATGATTTACTCAGGAGGATATGGGACATAAAGGGAAAGGCCACAGACCAAAGGAAGGTGCCCCCATATCCTCTTATAATGGCAGCAGAGGCAGCAGAAGCAAACCTTGGGTCTGGGCTTCAATCACAAAATGTGTCGGAAGCTAAATCCAGGACACACAGCGCACAGTGAACACTACAATACTGTGCTTGCTCTAATTTCTCGGTCCAATTTCTGGTGGAAGGGTGACAACATCAGAATGCACTCCATCATACCCTTAGCAGAAGCCACAGTTGGATAGACATGGGGTCTGAACTTGCTGTCCCCAGGGAAAGTTGCTCAGGGTCAGGGGTGAGGGACACTGGCAGGGGTCACTGAGGAAGAAGCCTGCAGTGCTTCTGCTCACATAGAATCTGTTCTCTAATAAACAGGAGTCCAGCCTCAAGGGGTTGTCATTCCAGGACCTTTCACGAGCACTGAATGGGAGAAAAATAAAGCACAGTATAAAATACACTCATTTTAAAAGGTTCCAAACTGTTTACTTAAATACTATTCACAAAGGGAACCACTCAGAGTGGCATGAAGGCAAAAGGCAGCCTGGGATGGATATGCCAAAAGGAGTTGGGTTTATGGTTGGCTACCTCTGGATATTTTACTGCAATTACAGGAAATAGCCCTGCATATTGGTAAAAAAAAAAAAAAGAGAGAGAGAGAAAAGAAATTCATCTCCAAATACATTTATTTATCTCTGTGCATGTAAATATATGTGATTTTGCACGTCTGTGCTTATATGTATAAAATATATGTTGCATATAAAATATATATACTATAAGTATAAATTGTCAGATGTGCATATGCACAGGTAATGAATCACACTGGCTCTAACAGTGGACAGATGTATCCCCTTTTACATGGACAGAATTGTTTAATTTCCCCTTTGCTGCAGAATGAAATTTTGCCTTGTGTCATTGTACGAAATGCAGAGGCATGCAGGGTCCCCGAGCCACACCTCCCATTCTCTGTTCTCCTGGGTAGCTGGAGGAGGCACATATTCAGGACAACTGAAGTGACATAGCCTGTCTTCAGAGAAGGGTCAGTCAGCTGAACAGCAGTTTGTGCCCTTAGCAAGCAGGTGCTTCAATGTCAAAGGTATTAAAGCTCATCATTTTCCGATCTCTACTCTGTGCAAGCTGCTTTCCCCACTTCATTCCCCCTCTAATTAAGTTTATAGTCAGTGACTACTAGCTGGCCCAGGAGTGGAGCTGTCAAGCTGAGCCTAGGAAGCTAGCTGCTCATGGGCCATTCCAACTGGAAAGAAACAGGATATGGTGGTGGCCCTTCCATGTGGAGTTGGCGATATATTTCTCGTGGGTTTGTTTAAACAGATCACATAAATGTAGGTAAATTAAATCTGACATCTACTATATTTGTCCTGTTTGGGCGTCCTTCACAAAGGAAAAAAAAAGAGAAAATAATTAACAAGGTATATAGTTCCGTGAAGCTCTGCATTCCATATCTGCCGAATTAGAGGTTGAATTCATTGATTTGCTTTTTCATTCCATAAATATTTATTGAGTCCCTACTATGTGCTAGTGATTTTGCCACTTTTGACACAAATCTATTTTTGTTTGAAACATGTTTAAATCTCCACATGATTATATTTTACATCCCAGTCAATGACACAATTTGCCTTAAGAACAATTTGATTTGACTAAATTCAAACAAAATAATTAGGAAAGACCAAAGGTTACTGCAATGGATTTAGTCCATAAATAGCATACATTTAAAGCTTTAAAATGTTTTCTAGAAATTTTACCTGTTCTTTTCTCCAATTATATATTGGACATACTGTCTATCCTAGATAAACCGGATTATTCAAAGTCTAATGAACTCATCCTCCACTTTAATTCCTCTGTGCCCATGCTTAAGGCACTCAATCTTCATTCTCACCTGCAGAAGTCCTAGTGTACTTCCAGAATAAGATAAAACAACATTTTTTTCTTGATGCTTTCCTATTAAAGACACAACCTAAGAGAGTGAAAAGACCACTGAACTATTAATCAACTGATGCATGTTCTATTCAGGGGTGTTGGAGTTAACTTAAACCAGCTCTGGAGAGCCAACTGTTAACATTTCAGTATAGACATTTATACACCACAAATCAGGGCATAGTCTGTTGTGTTTTTGATTGTCTAGACTTTTTAAAATGATGGAAAACTCTTAATAATGCATATTAAAATTAAAAGTGAGCATACATTTTTTTTTTTCAGAGAGGCAGTTGTTAAACATTTTCTACTCTACCTCTGTTTCTAGACCTACCTTGGTCATCATCTATCTGTATGATCTTGGTGAATTCATTTAACCAACAGGGCTTCATTTGTAAAAATAAATAAGTGAATGAATGAATAAGGAAATTTGATTAGATGATTATGATACACTTCAAAGAGCTAGAATTCTAAAAGACAGCAGGTCAACTAAGCTGCAAATAATGTTTCCATCCTTGGACTTTCCAGATACCTCTATTTTGCCCACACCATCAGACATCTGTGAGATGTAAATATATGCAGGTATGAAAGAGATAGTCTTTGCTATCTACACAAAGTGTGTATGTGTGTGTGTGTGTATATACATACATAATATATGCATATATAATCTATCTATATACATAATATACGTATATGAAATTTGTTTCCTGTGTTTTTCCATATTATTTTAAATCAAGCAGAATGAAGTTCAAGGTTTCTTCCATGTATTACGACTTGATAATAATGTAATGTTTGAGCATCTTTCCACAGTTTTATCCTAAGTATGCTTCAGTAGTTCTACCTTCCCCTATAGTCCTTACCAAGAAAGTGGCCACAGAATATGTTTTTTGTGCAGATCCTAAGATATTTTATACATTGCCAAATATTTTGGGAAAATATGCTAATTCATGATGGTTACAGCATACTCGTTTTTTTAATTAATCAATTCTGTTTTGCTATAGTTGATCTGTTGGTTAGATTTGTGTCTTGTAACTCAAGAACAGATTTTTTAAATTGTACTCTGGGTATGCCTATCTCCTTTTTTCCACAGAAATACTTTTTTCCCATTTTGTTACAGTTACATGCCAGATAAATAAACTAGGCAGCAGAGGGTCACAGGTTAATCCTAACTGAAACCTTCATGGTGGTCAGCTTGATACAGCTTGAGTGAGTAGTACTGTTTTGTGTTCTATCACCACAAGAATGTAAGAAAGATCAGAGAAAATAAGAAATACAAAAATTCTACCTGCCAAAAAAAATGCTTTTCTGTAGATGGGTACCACCAATATAGGTAAAGCATAAGTGCACATGTATGGGACTAAAGAGATGAATGCTTTTATTATACATTATTATGACACCACAATGAAACTGGAAGAATTTTACCATTTATAGGCAAGGGCTTGACACTGCTTTTTATCAATGATCTCTCCTCCAAATTACACAATATATTATAGATCAATGCAGATTAATGAATAATAACTCCATTCCTAAGTCTACATTAGATGAAACAAGAGAAGACACTGTACATACACTAAAATCTAAAGAGGGAAAAGCTGAAAAACATGAAGACATGTAACTGTAACAAATGGGGGGAGGAGTATTTAGGTCGTGAATGATGTGGAAAAAGGAGATATTCATATTCAGAGTGCCATTTCCAAAATCTATTTTTCAGTTACAAGACACAAATCTAACCAACAGATCAACTATAACAAAAGAGTTCATTAATAAAAGCTAGTATGCTATAACCATCATGAATTAGAATGTTTTCCAAAAATATTTGGCAATGTATAAAAATATCTTAGGATCTGCACACAAAAACAAATTCTGTGGCCATTTTCTTGGTAAGGACTATTGGGGAAAGTAGAACTACTGAAGCATACTTAGAGAAAACTGTTTAAAATCATGGAAAGATACTTGAACACTATGTTATTATCTAGCCATAATACACAGAAGAAACCTTGAACTTCATGCTGCTTGTTTTAAAACAATATGAAAAAACATAGAAAATAATTTTCATATATATGTGTATTATGAATATACACACACTGTATACATAGAATATATGTGTGTGTGTGCTTTAGAAATTCTTGATACCCTAAATCAACAAAAAATAACAAAAGTCAAAGGTTTAAAGTAATACAATCAAAGCAATATAAAAAATACAATAAGCAATTTGGTATTATTTTTTTTAAATCTATATCCTAAAAGACTTGAAAATCAAGTAAATTAAAGGAGAAAGAGAATCCCTACTCCCCCCGCCCCCCAAAAAGAGGATGTGGACAATCTCTGATCATCTAAATGTTCAAAAAGAAGCCCATCATAACAAAAGTAAAAGCTGGATCAAACATAAATCAGGTATACTGTTAATTTAATGAATGATAAAAGTTATGTAAATGGAGGTGATGGAAACTGGCTTCTCTGAAAAATTGGAAAATTAACGTTCTAGATAAGATTAATAAATATTGGCTTAAATGTTTCACAGTGAGGCATGGATTACTAGCAAAGCAGTTTTTTTTTTACCAGTTTACTATCAGATGCAAGCCTGATTTCATGAAAGAAATATCATACATTTATTACTGAAAGATAACAATAAGAGTAACCCCTTCAAATAAAGGCCAATTATATGTCTATGTACTTTATACAAAGCAATTACATTTTGTGTTACTCAAAAAAGCATTTAGGAGAAAATAAAAATATGTACATATATGTATACACATACACACATATATATGAATAAACATATATATTGTCTTAGAAGCAAAAAGAAGTGTCCCTTTTAATAACAGGAGTCAAAAGAAAAACTCATTTATTTGGTGATTAATCAAATCCATTTATAACATCTTAATTGATTATTACAAAACATTTTACTTAGTTCCACACCCATGACTTAATCATATACTTGCAAACATAAGTAGCTACTTCATCTTCATTCCTTTATCACTGAAGAAACTTTCTTCAGTGGCATCAAAATACTATTCAGTTTCGATAAATATGAAATTCTTAATGTGTGTAATGGAAAAAATAGAGACAGAAAGTTTTGAGCTTTAATCCAGATTATAAAAAAGAAATATTTTGCAAAGTCAATACTTACAAATACCTTGGTCTTCAACAGGTAAGACACAATGAACATAAAGTTATCAAGAAAAATAATGTGACTTGGTATATGAAGTGATTTTGCCTATAAATGGCATTCTCAAGTCAAATTTCAATGGCAAGAGCACATTTACAATAAAGAATGCCTTCATTATACCAGTCCTAAGATGTACTTTTTTGAATAATAAAATTTATGACAACAGACTTAGAAAGTACTCAAACAAAAATTAATAAAATATTAGCAAACATGGGTCACAACCCTAAAGAAGTTATAGAAATATTCATTGTTCTTCATCAAAAAAGGAGAAATAGGACTGATTGATGTTATCAGACTTCATGAGAAGCAAGGTAAACATTTTCAGAAATAATTCCTAAGCAAATAGTGAGGATCATAATAGATATATGACAATAGATATGTCAAATGTAATTTCTATTATTTTACCTTTGAATTGGGATTATGAACAGGCTAAAATCTAAGAATAGAAGCTGAAAGGCCTTGGTGGGCTACATTCATGTGAAAGATAAATAATATGTCAACAAAGAAGTATTGAACAAATAGTAGAGCTAAACTGATTTCCTTAATGAAATGGGGGGGGGGGTTCATGATAGTGATACAAGGTCAGATCACTAGTAACAGAAATTGTAGAAAATTCATTCTAATGGGGCTCAGACATTACACACACACACACAGAAACACACACAGAGTTAAAGCCATGCAACATCTCGCTATTACTTGTAAACATTTCTAACTTACCCAGTATTAAAAAAGACTCGGTCTTATACAAAATTATACACTAGAATATCACTAGTGTTCATAAACTAAGAAATAAATCTCAGCACTTTCATTACAAACTCTAAAATATTCTTGGGTATTCAATAAATAACCCATAGTGTAACTAAATGTTATTACAGATAAAACTGCTGCATACTATCATGTATACATGAGGTTGATCCTTTAAAAAAATTAAGAACAATATTTCAAGTAGATATTGCCACATCAAATACTTATAATCTCCAAAATATCTAGAATGAAAAATTCTCTTAATATAGTGAGCTAACAAAAGAAATCAAAATGTGGGAATAAGTAGAAATAGTTATCATGTAACTATTGGCTACTACAATTGCCTCAGATATTCATTCAGTTGTTTTCATTTAATTTGCCCCACCCAAAAAAAATCTCTTTATGCTTCTATACAATAATTTGATGAACATCAAACATAAAAATAATAACAGTAGTTAATAACTTGTTCCAAACCCATTTCTATCTGAATTCCATCTAATATAAATGTAATAAAAATGAAAATTCTGGGGCAGCTAGGTGGCACAGTGAATAGAGCACCAGCCCTGGAGTCAGGAGGACCTGAGTTCAAATCCAGATTCAGACACTTAACACTTACTAGCCATGTGACCTTGAGCAAGTCACTTAACCCCAATTGCCCTGCCTTCTCCCCTCCAAAAAGGAATGAAAATTCATTTAAAAATTCCCTCAAAGTCTAGCCAAGGTACATGCCTTGTGGGGATGGGGTAGGGAAATAGAATGTTTAATGGTAAAGTTGGGGCTGCTAGTCTAGGTGATATACACAGAATACTTCTCCAAGGACTATTTCTGTCTGAATGTCCTTAAATTATAATCTTGAATCCTCAGGTCAAATTGAACGAGTATAAGGCAATGCTTCCCTTGATTTGCCACAGGCAGGACATATCAAGCATAAAACCATCAGGAAGAAAATCTAGTCTATGTATTTTAAGGGGCTGTTATCTGAAAAATCAAAGTTTAATGGGAAGAACACATTTAGAGCAATCAACATTTATGCAATACCATTATTAACATAAACTTTTAAAATGGGAAAATGGAGGACAATGAATATAGAATTCAATTAAAAACTTGGACAATGTTAAAGAAACACAGAAAGAGCTTATTCTTGGATAAGACTTTCTGAATAGACAGACTTTGCTTCAAAAAGACTTAGTACAGGCTAACAATAACTATGTACTACTAGATTAATTAAATGTAACCTAACATGTTTTATCTCTGAATGGGGCCTATGAAGTACTTAGAATCAATGAGTACAATCAAAAGTGGTTTCATAGATATGCATATAAACCCAAACAATAGAATGTAAAAAAAAAAAGTTTAAAATAAATGACTGTCACACAAACTTATTTATAGAAACAAGAATTTATAATGATTCAGGATCGGGTTATGACCACCAAAATATTTAGGACCTTGGACTTGATGATGAAAGCAAATTATGAAGGAAACAGTAGAAATTGCATTAATTTTCTCTCTTGACTATAAAAATTTAGCGCATGCCAATTTTCTAGCAAGATATGACCTGGTAAACAGAATATACATTGGAAGTTCACTATCAATTGTGTAGCTTGAGTAAATTGACAAATCCTCAAAATAATCCTTGAGAAATCAATTGAAAACCTATACTAGAATCAGAAAATTATCATAGACTAAACTGCATCCCATAACCACCTGGACACAAAATTCATTCATTAAAAAACAAGAACCGAACCACTCACAAACAACCTTTTAAATAACTGCTTTCATGCCAAATAGTCATAATCTCCAAATTTCAAGGAATAAAAAGCTTTTAAAATATAAGTGCTACTAGGATAAATCAAAAATCATATGGGAACAGGATGAAGTACTCATCAACTATTTTCTTTGGAGTTGGACCAAAGATGTTTTTAGTGAGCCCAGAGAAGATCAGTCTATATCCTAATACTGTTATTCAATTACAAAAGGCAGTTATTTATTCCATTTATACAGGAGTCTGCAGAATAAGAAATATAAAGGAATAATAATAAGATAGTGAATTTTTCCAAATCCATCTCTATTAAACTCCACTGAATAAGATGAAAAAAATGAGTCTCATTATTTTCTTCATTATCACCATTATCATTACTGATCAATAAGCATCTGTAAAGTTTATTATTATTACATTACTGTTATTTATGTAGCACTTTCAAAACATACCTTCACTTGATAGCACTATGTATCTGTCTTATGGCCTTGTGTTTGGAATCATAGTTACTTACAAACCTTTATTATCTCCAGCTTCACTGATGGGTTCCTCTCAAAAATGATTTCTAAACCAGGACTAAATGATCAATTATCAATTATGTTGTATAGGTGATTGCTTTATGGTAATGAGTTGGGACATGTGGACTTTGAAGTCACAATCACTTCTAAATTTCTGTGATACCAAACAATAATCTCCTTAAGGGAAAGAATCATGTATTTTGTTTCATTTGTTTGTATAAAGATATAATATGTATATTATATATACATACATATGTATATGTATTATATATGTATATTATAATATATGTATATACTACATACATATCAGACCCTTAACATAAATAATTTAAAGGATTAATCCTTTATGAAGAACTTAAATCATTGCATATTTCACAATTTACTTTTTTAGTCTACAGGGCAAAGGCAAATAAATTTAAAACATACATGCATATATACCTATATATATTAGGAATTGTTCAAGTTGATCTATATATAGGAAAATGGAGGTATACACAAGTTAAGTCATCTTGACACTAGACTAGATATTCTTTTTATTTCTAGCTTAATTATCAACATCTATATAAAAGGCGCATGCCTATATCACTTTTGTCATTAACAAATAGCTACTGAGCAAGTTTGTCTGCCTGTATTGATGTTTTTGTTAAGTTTTAATAAAAATTTTGATTAAAAAATGATAGAGGTGCAGTTAGACAGCAGAGTGGATAGAGCTCTGGGACTTGGAGTCAGGAGGACCTGAGTTCAAATCGGACCTCAGACACTTGACACTTAGTAGCTGTGTAACCTTGGGCAAGTCATTTAACTCCAATTTCCTTCCCCCCCCAAAAAACAAGTAACTGATGGCAAAGCTATATGACATTTACGTAGTTAGTGCTTTGCAAAGTGCTTTACTGACATTATTTCATTTCAGCTTCATAGTTGTTTGGTTGTTGTCCTTCATTCTCAAAGAGTATCAAATTGATATCACTACATTGGATTCAAGGCATAGTGTGTTCAACTATGGCTAATCAAACCAATCTGAGCTCAGAAGACTCAACCACAGGTCAGGCACAAATAGCCCATAGAAACATGTGAAGTGGAACTGTCTCTACATTTGCACATCTTACGTTTCTTTTGAGCTACCGCAATTTGGTTCTGTTCATAGAGCACAGCACCTTCTTTGATGCAGGCACACCATGTGGGCAGTTTTGTGCCATTGTCTCCCATGTCTCACAATTAATTCCAACAGTTGTCATCGAGTTCCTGAGAGTGTCCTTGCACCACTTCCTCTGATCTCCTTGTGATCGCTTGCTTGGTGTGTCTTTTAGGCAAATGTGTGTTTGTTATTTGACATGGCCAGCCCATTGTAGTTGCGCTTTGTACAGTAAAGTTTGAATGGTTCACAGTTCGGATCGAGAAAGGGCCTCAGTGTCTGGTGTCTCATCTTGCCAAGTGATCTGCAGAATCTTATTGTTTTACACCTATCAGATTAGTTAAAATGACTGAAGGGAAAAGCAACAAATGTTAGAGGGAATATGGAAAAATTGGGACACTAATTCACTATTGGTGTATCTGAGAACAGATCCAATCGTTTTGGAAAGCGATCTGTAATTATACCCAAAGAGTTATTAAGTTGCCTATATACCCTTTGATCCAGCAATATAACTACCAAGTTTATTTCCCAAGATGATTACAGAAAAAGGAAAAGAACCTATATGTTCTAAAATATTTATAGTAGTTCTCTTGGTGGTAGCCAAGAACTGGAAATTGTAGTGATGTCCATCAATTGGGGAATGACTGGGCAAGGAGTGGTATTTGATTGTGATGGAATACTACTGTGCTGTAAGAAATTATAAGCTTGCTGATTTTAGAAAAACATGGACAGACGTGCACAAAATGATGAAGAGCAAAATAAGAAGAGCCAAAAGAACATGGTATATAGTAACGATAATAATATTTTAAGAAGAACTTTGAGTGACTAAGTAATTTTGACTATCATAAATAGCCAAATTAATTACAAAGGACCTATGAAGGAAGGCATTATCTGTATCTGGAGAAAGAACTCATAAAGAGATTTATAGAATGGCTTTAAATATAGGTAAGTATATATGTATAAACATATATTTGTGTATTTATACACACATATTTTTGTCTAATGGTAACCATAGGGTTAGAAAAGGGAGAGAAGAAAAAGGGGAAAAAAGAAAATTACATAATAACTTTATTGTATATATTTAAGGAGGGGCAGCTAGGTGGCACAGTGAATAGAGCACTGGCCCTGGAGTCAGGAGGACCTGAGTTGAAATTCAGCCTCAGACACTTACCGCTTACTAGCTATATGACCTTGGACAAGTCACTTAACCCCATGTAATAGTAATCAGTTTATCAGATACTTAGCACTTAGTAACTTAGGGCTAAGTAGCACCTAGTAACTAGGGCTAAGTATGGAAGGTGTGAACTCTGTCCATTGTTGAGAAGGTATGAACTCCCCTGTTGACTTGGAAGAAGGCTATTGGTTGACTGGAGGCCAGTGCTGTATATAAAGAAGAAGTTTAGAGACAGTGAGACAGAACTGGAATTGGCTCCTCAGTGAAGGAAGATTCATGGAGACTGAAGCCAGGTGTGTGTGTGTGTGTGTGTGTGTGTGTGTGTGTGTGTGTGTGTGTGTGTATGTGTGTATGTGTGTGTGTGACTGAAAACTGAACAGGATAAGACTTTATTCATGGCCTAGCTGATCCTTAGTTCCAGGCAAGAGAAGTGGTGAAGGGTTTGGGATGTGCTGATCCATGTGAACTTCAGTGTGTGCCAGGGATTGCCCTGAGAACTGGACAAGGACCTGGGAGCTGTCTACCTCTGAGTACTGGACCAGAACCTGGCAGCTGTCTGCTTCTGAATCCAGGTGATTGTTTGGCAGATTTAGGAAGGAGCTAGAACCATGGAAGGGGATCCAGGGAATCAGAGAGACCACCCAGAGTCAAAATGAAGGAAAGGCCGCCCTTTGGACTAAACTGAGGTTTGCTGGAAATCAAGGGGTAGAAAGTTTGTGTGGTTTTTCTAATGACTGTATTAGGGACTAATGATGTTTAATAATTGGGAATCTAACTTAGTGACTGACTGCTAAATGAGTGACAGATTAAGTTAATGGTTGCCCCATGA
>CM053598.1:105213870-105230171 GCA_028646575.1 Pseudocheirus occidentalis | reverse complement strand
TTAAATGAGAAGGGTTTTCCCTTTAGGGAAACCAGGTGATTATTCTTTTGTTAATTGATTGATTGAACCTTTAAGTGTTAAGCTGGTTTTCCCCTTAGGGAAACCAGGTGATTCTTCTTTTGTTCCTTGTTCTAAATATTGTGACTTTCTGTAATAAGATGTAATATTGAGAATATTATATTGTGAATGTTGTACTGAATCCTGATTTGTAATGGAATAAACAGTGTTAATTATTACTATGTAATTCAAATCTTAAAAGCTGTTCACAGTAGCATTCTTTTGGGAATCTGCTTGTGCTTGGCTTTATACCCCAACTGCCCTGCCTTCCCCCCTTCAAAAAGACAAAAATAAAATGAAATATATATCTAAAAGGAATAGCAAGTTGTACATAATAGATTTGCAGTTTCATTTAGGATCATTTTTTTCTATTCTATTATGTTATAGAAATGCTTGTTTTATTTCTTAAATTCAGAATAAAATAAAAAAAGAATTTAAAAAGAGAATCTTCCTAAGATAATTCAGATGGAAGAGACTCAGTTTCCTGACCTGTTGCTGCTATAATGTCCAGGTATCATAGGCATACAACGATAAGGTCAACACAATGGTACTATAGGTAGGCTAAGAACTCTTCTCTCCCATCCTTTCCTTCAGAGCTTCCCAAATACTGAGTTAGCTCGAGCAATGCATGATCAGACTCTTATCTATGTGGACATCCATGGAAAGTATGCTGCCAAGGGAAGTGAACTTATCCACAGCAATCATTTTCAAATAAAAAGTTGCACACCAACTCTCCTTTCACTTTAGTCTTGGTTTGTAGCCTTTTCTTTTTTCTTTCTTTCTTTTCTTTTCTTTTGGTGAGATGATTGGGGTTAAATGACTTGCCCAGGGTCATACAGTTAGTGTCAAGTGTCTGAGGCTGGAATTGAATCAGGTCCTCCTGACTCCAGGGTCAGTGCTCTATTCACTGTGCCACCTAGCCACCCTGGCTTGTAGCCTTTTCAAGTTAAATAACTTACCATTAGTGTGAATGCTGACCTTGATGTCATTTTTGTCCTTTTTGAAGATATCCAACAACATAGTTGTAAATATCATGCTAAAAAGCACGGGAACAACTTCAGAGAGTTGCTTCACTCCACTGGTGACTGAGAAAGCATGAGAGTATCACCCATTATCCAGAACTTAAGTATACTGTTGTAGAGCCTCTCTGGGCAACCTAGTTTTGCTATGATCTTCCAGAAACTCTCACAATTGATAGCATAAAAGGCCTTGGTTAGATCAATGAATGTTGTGTGTAGACCTCTGTTCTGCTCCTGGCAGTTCTCCTGGATTTGTCAAGCAGCAGATCCCATAGCAGCCATTCCTTGGCCCTTTCCAAAGCCACACTGGCTCTTGGTGCATAACTGTCTTCTAGGTAAAGGATCAGCCTATTAAGGATGACTCTAGCAAAAGCTGGCAATGACTTAGAGAAAGACTCCCCCCTCCCACCCTGTAGTTGTTACAGGACCACCTATTTCCTTTTCCTTTATAGAGATGGACAATGGAGGCATAATTGTGAGGGATAACCTCCTCTTGCTATATATAAGCCAGAAAATTTCTGTCAGCTTTTGTATGAACAGTAGACCCCCTTCTTGTAAATCTCAGCTGAAATAGTTTCAATACCAAGTACTTTGCCACATGAGAAGAGCCTAACGGCATTCAAAACCTCTTCAGTTGGAAGTTCAGCTAGAGACTGAGGCATATGGCCAATAGCTTCAGCACTGGTTGATGAGGGTCTATTAAAATCACTAGGGAAGTGTTCAGGCCATCTCTCCAGGATCACATCCTTATCATTGATCAATGTGGCTCCATCAGCACAAACAACACTGTGAAGCAGGTACTATACCCATCTGCATTTTAGAGATGAGCAAACTGAGGCTTAAAGACACTGTGGTATGTCCATGGTCATGCAGATATTAAATGTCAGAGGCAGCTTTTGAATGCACATTTTCCTTGATTTTGAGTACCCTTGAATCTCTATGGTTTGTAGCATAATACTTTGTAATGATTGCAATCGCAGCTCCACTATTAGGGCAGTGTTGGTTATCTGGTTAGTCGGATCTAGGAATAATCAGAAATAACCAGGATGGAAAGAGGGAGCTAACAATACTATGATGATAGAGAATCCTGTGCCACTTTTGGAGCCACTTTGAATTTGCTGCATTTCTATGAAAGAAATTCCATGACTGAGGTGATGCAATGAAGCAATATAACCCAGGGGTACAGGTAAATGCATTGGTAAAACAACTCGATGGGAGAAAAAAAGTTCAACCTTTTTCTTTTTCAATTTGCTCTACACTTCCTAATTTAGACTTCCCACTATGCAACATGGGTGATTCAACTTTCCTGTCAGCTATTATAGACCCCACAGAAATCAAAATCAGCCTTTCCCACTGCCACTCTTTTATCCTCATGTTCTTCCTAACAGGATGTTCCTGTCAAGAGAAATGATGCTTTTGTCTAATACACTTCAGTTTTCTCTCTCTCTCTCTCTGACTGAAGGGAAAGGTTCCTGTGATATATTTCTGCAAGGAGTGAGGAAAGTGAAGTGATATTTCTTACCTTCGAGCCTCACCTAGGATAGATGTGACCCATGAAACAGCCCATATAACTCCCTAGAATAGCATACTACAATTGCTTCTATGGCCTGGGAAGACATTTGGGGGTTAGAGCCATATGCATGCACCACAGCTTCTCCTCTCTAACGTTGCTTAACTAGGAAAAGGGACCCAAAGGAGATGTACAAGAACAAATAGGAGAGTGTTAAGGTATTGAAGACATTTGAAAATTAGTGGTCAGAGCTAGTAGCCAATAAGAGAGTAAGGTGCTTGGGTATGGTACCAAATAAACCCTCAGATAAGGGAACATGGGTCTAGCCTTCAAGAGACCTAGGTTCTGACTCAAGTTCTTTTACTAATGACATAAGTGATCTAGAATAAATCACTTCTCCAGTCCTTAGCTTTTATATCAGCAAAATGTAGATGGTCATACCAGTCCTAACCGTCTCAAACACTGATGTGAAGAGAAAAAGGATTAACAAATATGAAAAACTTGTAAAATGCAAACTTATAATCAGACAATTGTTTTTTATATTCTATCCTCACCATAGTGATTTGCTTCACCTACTGCACTTCTATGCCATTTCTCTAGCGTCTAGTATGGTAGCCACCATACTCAATGGATATCTGGCTCTGCAATCTTTCCTTCTAGAATGGGAGTAAAATATAATCCTAGTTTTCACCAAGCCTCATCTAAACAGACAGTGAAAGAAATAGACACATGAATTACCGTTGCTTCTTTCTGTCTCATTAAAAGAAGAAATTCTTATCAGTCTATAGCCTTTAATTCTAAACTTATACAGTTATCACTGTTTATAGGATGGGATGAATGCCTCTTTTCCACTAGAGTAGCCCAATAAATTGTTCTTTTTATTATTGGAATACATGATACACATCCCATAGGTCACTATCAGCCTAGTCCCCTAAAATTCAAAGAAAGAAAAAGCTGATAGAGTCAATCTCTTCTGGGACTGACAGAAAGGAAACCATGTGCTGTGGTTGGGTGGGGTGGGGGTGGGGTGAGGCAATAGATGTGAAATAATCTAAGGGGAAAGATAAGGAATATAAGTAGATATTAAGTTCTTCAAACAGTTTATTCTCTGAAAAACTCCAAAGATATAATTGGGCAGTTCAGGAGCATTTGATGAAAAAGTAAAATTTTATGATGGTGACAGAACTAACTTCAGGCCTGAGACCTTTTTCAGGGTCAATAATTGAAGTTCTTTAGCTCCATTAACTGGGCTTCTGCTTATAAAGCTTGGGTTTTGACTGCTGAAGAGCTATTCAATGAAAATCCCTTGTCATGTTCATTTTCCAAAGGATATAATTTCCCATCCAAACTGTAACATACCAACTTTCAAAGGAAGCTACCGTGGGTAGGTGGTGATGGCAGTGTGTTTCCTAACTGGTGATTAGCAAATTTATTGCATGATAAACCTTTTTCAGAGCGTTTTTGAAAAATAAAAACATGCTTCATCCCAAGTAATTAGTTGCTCTTTACCTCCAACAAACTGTAATTTTTATTCCTTTTACCCAAGTCCATTTATTAGGAAAGAGAGCTAGCAAGCGTTTATGCTTTTGTGTTTATCTTGCATTGGAAATATGGCATAAAAAAACCTGCTATGAGAATTCTGAATGCCGTTATATTTTAAAATCCACATTAATTATATACCCACTTTTTCTTCAAAAAGACAGAATTGTAGCAGAGGTGTGGGGTGTGTGTGCGTGTGTGTGTGTGTGTGTGTGTTGGGAGGGAGTTCATGTATAAATTGCCTCCCAAGGACCCCACTGAAATTTCCATAACATTCACCACATGACACTGATGTGTGAAAATTGACATGAAGATTTGAAAATTGGGACTGAGGGAGCCCAAGCATAAAATAACTTCAATTTTGCGCTCTCTCTGTCTCTCAGAGGAATAGCACGTAGGACTGACCAACACAACACAAACAAGCGAAGGGGGAAAAAAAAGCCAGAGAGAAGGATAGGAGTTATTAAGGAGAAAACACACTTCTCACTCAGAGAGAGAAAGGATGATCAATGGATTTAGTCACAGAGAAATCCAAGCAGAAAATTGCTGCTGTTTTTTATCTGAGAGGCAGAAAGTTTAACCAAACCAGAATTCTCAACTCTAAGGAAAGCATCTGGGACTACCTGGAGTCTAAAGTAGTAGTAGATGGGGGCTGGGAACTACAGGAAATATGGTATCATCCACTAACTCTTCATTTACTTATGCAATGTATTTTTGGTGGAAGGATAATCTTAGTGTCTATATTCATTGAAGTTTCAGCCCAACAGTTTCAAAACAAAGTTTCAAAACATTTTTAAAAGTCAAAACCTCCAAATCCTAATACCCTCCCTTCCACAAAAAAGGATTCCCTCTGGTGTCCAAAATAAAAGTTACAGGTTACTTCCTAAACAACAGAAAGAACTCCTCTGACCTCTTATGAATTGCAAAAATGAAATCTACTACCTAGTCTTTACCTTATTGAGACACGAAAAGAGTCCTTGTCCTTGTATCCTTTTTTACAAGAATGCTATAGAAAACTCAGTAAAATGCAACTAGGGAAGAAATATCTCCTGATTTGCCTTCTACTCAAATTGCCCTGGATTATGCTTGATGAAGAAAGATTGAGAAATCAGATACATAAGTAGCACCAGTATCAATGAAAATTGCCTGTCCATACCTAAAAAAAAAATGAAGTCAAAACTGTTCTTGAATAGTACTAGAATGTCCCTTTATAGTCAAGGAATTAGCAGAGCCTTCCATGCGGTCATAGGATCATAGATTCAAAGCTGAAAGAGATTTTAAGAGGCCACAAAGGCCAACTGCCATATGGTAGTGGTGAGGAAACGAACACAGAGAGGTTAAAACACTTGTCCTTTTCTGGCTGGTAAAAGAAACACTTGGGTATGCAAGCGATGTTTTGTTTTGTTTTTTTAATTTGACTTATAAGTTGGAAGGTGGTATTTGAACTCAAGCCTTTCTATCTCTGAGTCCAAGGTCCCATCTGCTATATCTATACCCATATGTTGTTCCCCTAAGAGGAAGTAAAGAAAGGTAACAGTGTGACTTTTTGTAAGAAGGATCATCATTTCTAATAGTACAAAAAATTATGGACATTCAAACAAAAGTGTGTAGTGTGGAGTAGAGGAAAGAAGACTATACGTAGAACCAGAATACTTAGGTTCAAATTAAGTCTGTTACTTACCTGTGGGAGTCTGGGAAAAATCCCTTCACTTTTCTAGGCCTCAATTTTCCCATGTATAAACTGAGGGGTTGAAATAGATGATGTAGGATCATATATATGAAAAAATTAGACTACAATAATAGGGCCATCTTGATTTAACCTGACCAGATGGATGCCTTAATAAACACTCATTATATAATAAGGTAAAGTCAAAGTTCCCTTCCATCTTTAACATTATATGATTCTGTGAATCTAAAGAGATGGAGCATAGTAGAAGTGGCAACCTCTTCTATTCACTAAGATGATTCAGGCTCTTCTTTCTCACTTTTGCCTCCTGAACTTGCCTAGCTTCCTTCAAACTCCAAATCAAATTCCACCTTCTATAGGAAGCCTTTCCCATCTCCAAGCCACCTCAAGTACTTTCCCTCTGAGATTCCCTTCTGTGTTCATTCTCTCTCTCTCTCTCTCTCTCTCTCTCTCTCTCTCTCTCTCTCTCTCTCTCTCTCTCTCATTCTCTGTCTGTCTCCTCTTTCTCTGTCTCTGTATATATATATATATGTATATATATATGTGTATACATATATATACAAGCTTGCATTTACAAAGTTATGTGCATATTGTCTTCTCCATTAGAATGTAAGCTAAAGTTGTCACTTGCTACCCATAATATTGGGTTAAATAAATTAATTTCTTAGGTTGAGTTTATCTAACTATAAAATGAGAGAGTTCATAATGAACGTCCTTTTCAAATATAGATCTATAATCCTGTGACTGGTCCTATTCTCTGACTAAGTAGAAAGTTCCATGAGAGAGGGGTATGGTGGTTGTAATCAAATTGGAGATCCACTTAAGGTTCACAATCTCAGAGCAGATTATATCCTTCTACTTGGAGAGGCCTGCCTGAGACTTTACAGACCTATTATGTCAAAAAAGATGGGCAGAATAAGTATTAATATTATCACACCATCGAGTCACCATACCAGTACTAAAGGCCGTACGCTCCCCATTCTCAATGGGGAGAATGAGAACAATATCTCACTCACATCAAAGCAAAATGCAACAAAAGTTTACTGCTAAACAGACTAAAATTCTTTTACCAAAATGACAGGGCTTTTTCTTTTCATTTTTTTCCACCTTAAACAACTTCAGGATATTGCCCAGGGGCCATGGGAGTATTTTGTTATTTTCTGTGTGAAATATCATATTCCCTAGTGGAAACGGCGAGATTGTATTACTGTCCAGTGATTCTCTTAGCTGACACAACAAGCTGTATTGGTGACCTCAGGACTTGGGACTGCATCTAAATGTGGGGCTTTTGTGCCAAAGGGCCTAGAAAAGCAGAAAGACTGGAAGAGGACATGGCAAAAGAAAGGAACTTCATTTACTCAAACCTAGAGTGGAAGAACGGAATCATTCATAACTCTACTTGCTCGAGGCACCCGCATCCTAAGGCAATGTGTGACATGCTACTCTTTTATAATATTTTATAACACACGTAATTCATCATTTTTCAAAAATAAATTATAAACAACATTCTGATCATGTTCTTTAGGTGAAATTCAACTAAGTTCCTTTCTCCCTCATGTATAACACCATTTTACATTGGTCAGATTAAGTTGTACAGAGAGAGATGGTATTTTCCTTATGTGATTATTTACCAATAAATCCCTAAATAGTCATTTTTTCCCTAGGGCACAGGCTTATAAGAGAAAAAAGTGTACACAGTATGCTTAAGGGGGTTATTGCATTGAATTGCACTAGAATGATTCTCCCCAGGGTTCATTTATTTTTTTCTTTGTGGTGCATTAAGTTTGTGATTTTCTCTGAGATGATGATGTAGAAGACTGAGGGTTTATTAGGATGTGAAGAATATAATAATTGAAAAAATGCCTAAACTCTCTTATTCTTTCTCTTGGGTAGCCAAACTCCAGCATGGCTGACTGAACCCAAAGTCAATCTCAGAGAAACAAGTGGAAAAGTGTATGCGGCACAGGGTTAAGTCTATGGGTTCCTCCTCCGCACCTGCTCTGTGATCAGACCAGCCAAGTTCCCTCCCTAATTTCACAAAAGGTTTGGAAGTACAGTGGATCCAGGGGTCACTTTGGTGGTCCCCGTTCACACACATGTGAGCTCCATATGCAGTCATTTATTATTCTGAAAGTGTGTGTGTGTGTAGGTGGGCTAGGGACAAGCCTCAAAGGGTTGTAGGGTGGGGGAAGCTGACTTCTCCGCCTCTCAGTCTGTAAGATGCACTTCACAAAAGCACCTTGAGGACTTGCCAACAGCAAGTGGAAAAATCCTTGAATGCAGAAAATGTTTTTAGAGATTCACAGAAAAAACACAACTTTTGCTTTGATTTTTTAAAAAATCATTATAAAATGCATTAATAATTTGAACTTCTTCATGACTTGCCAGCTAAGGATCTCAAAGTCCTTTCTCAACAGTGACTAAACCTCAAAACATGCATCATTCCCATATTAAAAGTAAACAAACTGGAACCTTGTGATAAGTTAAACTATTTTTCAAAGTCTCATGGTAAGCCAGGAATAACATCTTAGCTCTCAACTAATTCTATGCCTTTCAAATATAGGACTAAGGATAATAACATAAAACATAACAAGATAATAGCAAGGATAGAGGCCTATTCTGGGACCATTTCTAGTTGAACTCTATCGAACAGAAAATGACAAAACTGAGAACCATTATAATATTAACTGACATTGATGCAGTAACTCAAGGTTTGCAAAGACCTTTACAGACTTTTGATCATTTGGTAATGGTTTCCAAGCTGTGTCCTCATAATTAGGTGGTCTAGAGTCAGAAAGAATGGCATTGACATCTGATCTTAGACACTTATTAGCTGTGTGATCTTGGGCAAGTTGCTGTTTTACCCTGTTTGCCTCAGTTTCCTCAAAAGAACTGAAGAAGGAAATGGCAAGCCACTTTAGCATCCATCAAGAAAACCCTAGCTGGGGTCACAAAGACTCGGACGTGACTGAAATGGCTGAACAGCAACAAAAGGCTGTGTCATCATTATCTAGTAGTTTACAGTGTAGAATAAATACAACCAACAGAGGGAGATCCAGAAAAAGTGACATAAAAAGTTCGAAGAGGAAGAGGTTGTTTGTAGTGAGCAAGAATCAGAAGCTCCCCTGGGTGTGTACAGGCTCATAACACTCCCAAAGTTGTAACTAGGAGTCTTTGCATATGGGGTGAGTAACACAGATGTTAACTAGGGCCTGCTACACAAAAACACACCCTCCTTTGTGGGGAGATTGGAAGCCGGGCAGGGTTGGAAAAGAGTTGATCCCAGCCCAACATTTGATACTTCTTTTTTTTAACTATGCAATCTTTCTAATTTGGTGCTTACTTCTGTTTTCTCTATGTTATTGAAAAACTGCAAGTAATGTGATTGCCCTGTACAATGCACTCCCTACAGCAAAGTTCCTGTTGCCTCATCCCTAGTTCCAGCTCTCATCACCCTAGATGCTATGGAAAAGACATGTTCAGGGGCAAATTGGCCATAGATAGGATACAATGGAATATGTAATTAGATAAACAAGAGAGTCGTTTGTTTGGTGAAAAACACAAGAAAAACTTGTAAGATATTAAATACTATTCAGTATATGTGGGACAAAAATCTTGTCTTGACTGCTTAGCTAAGTGGCCATATCATCAGCAAGCATCTATCCAGGATTTACTTAACATTTCTGAAACTCATTTTCCCCACCTTTAAAATGGAGATGAGTGCCATTGGTACCAACTGCACAGGGATTTCAACATCTGTAAAATGGGCATGATAATAGTCATAGCACTCACTTCACAAGGCTGTTTTGATGCTCAGATTGAGAAGTGTATACCCATTACAAACTTGACCATCATCAATGAATGCAAACCCATCATCATCATTGTAATTCTTGTTATTATACTCCTGCCTAAGTACAACACAAGATTTGAATGTAAGGCTCCCTGACTCTGGGGAAACTAGGTGGTGCGGTGGGTACAGTGCCGATCCTGGAGTCAAGAGGACCTCAGTTCAAATCTAGACTAAGAGGCTTACTAGCTATGTGACCATGGGCAAGTCACTTAGCCCTGACAGCCTCCAAAAGAAGTATTCACCCTCACTCTCCCCAAAAAGACTTCCCAGCTTTAAGACCAGCACTCCATACAATACAACATGCTTCTGATCATACAGTGGAAGGCTTTAATAAGGAAAGATTTTTGAAAATCAGTGAAATAAGTAAGAAAGGGAAAGAAGGAACGAGAGTTTTAACTATTCTGAACTTTGTGCCCATTGGATCATTTGTAAGCTTTAAAGTACTGTGTAAATAAGAGTTATTCTTCACAGGCCTTTCAATTTGGAAGTCTCAGAAAATGAAACATGTATGTTGATCAAGACTGCACCCTACTTAGCTACGTGATATGAAAAGGAAGATTTCACGGGCAGTGTCTTCTCTTACAATGCCTATATCTTCTAACTGGGAGAAGAAAGAGAAAACACTGACTTTATATGGGAACACAATGAGTGCTCATTAATCCATTGTTGTCCAAGTAGAAATGAAGAATGGAGTTTACCATGCCTCTTAATGAGCGTGTGTAGGTAAAAATCCCACTAAAATATCCCTAAAGAAATAATTAAAGACCTCATGGGTCTCCCTCAATACTGGGATGCCCAGAATTCAAAAGAAATTCTTAGAAAGAGGAATGAGACAAAAGGGATGGAGGGAAAGGGAAGAAGACAGAAACAAATAAAGAGCTTCTCCTTGGACAATCAATTTACTGCAATATTGAAGGAAATGTGAAATTATGAAGAAGCTACTAGGAGCAAGGTAAGAGACTAAGCAAATTAGTGCAATGAAGGTAGTCTTCTGAGGTGGGAGACCTGGGTTCAAGTCTTGTCTTTGACACACACTAGCTATATGACCAGAGGCAAATTGCTTACCTTGTAATGCCCCAGATGATTCTTTGGCACTAAATTATAGTTAAGTCCCTTCAGTGGAGGCAGTTTCTATAATGGCGGAATCAGTGGCCTTTGGATTAAGGGAATGTATTCCTGCAGGAAATAGGAGAAGTAGCTGCCCCTGCACAGAGCACAGCATGGCTCCCTTGGAAGGTTGAGGGGCATGAAGGAACGTTCAAGCCATATGTGTTACTCCATATTCCATATTGCCTTTGGGGGAGAGTCTTGCTAAAAAATATTAATGTCACCATAGGTAGTGGAAATTTTTTACTAGGAGTCACAACCAAAGACAACAGGACAGTGTAGGTACCTAACATTACCTGGAAGGAAGAGCCCCCTGTGTGGGTGGACCAGTGGCCCTTACTCAAGAAAAAATTAGGGCCGTTCAAGATATAGTTGCAGAACAATTAGCAGCAGGACATGTAGAACTTTCCACGAGTTCATGGAACTCACCCATATTTGAAATTAGAAAGAAGTCAGGAAAATGGAGGATGCTGATAGACCTCTGACAGGTTAATGCCCTCATGGAGGCAATGGGAGCTTTACAGCCCGGCCTACCATTACTGGAGGCAATTCCTACAGAATGGTCTCTAAGGGCAATAGATTTAAAGGATTGTTTTTATACCATGCCCCTTGGACCAGAGGATTGTAAGTACTCTGCTTTTTCGTTATCTTCAGAAAATCTGCAACAACCTTTTCAGAGATATCAGTGGATGGTACTCCCCCCAGGAATGAAAAATAACCCTACTATGTGTCAGCAGTGTGTAGCAGAAACCATAGGTCCAATTAGGAAGAGATATCCCAAAGCCTATGTAATTCATTATATGGTCGACATCCTTTGTGCTAATCCACAGGAGGAAAGGTTACTCACTATACTGAAGGATTTATCAGAAGCCTTACAGAAACAGGGGTTGGAGGTGGCACCAGAAAAAATCCAACAAGCAAAAAATTATACGATGCAACCTGGGACCCCTTCAAATGTGGCCTTTATTTTATACTATCCCGGGTTTTATGCATGTCGTGGACATGATTCAACATTCATTCAAACACCATAACTTGTGCACCCTTACCCAAATGTTCCTTTTGGGGCAGCTGGATGGCACAGTGGATAGAGTACTGGGCCTGGAATCAGGAAACTCCATCTTCTTGAGTTCAAATCTAGCCATAGAAACTTACTTGCTCTGTGACCTTGGGCAAGTCACTTTAACCCTGCTTGCTTCAGTTTCTTCATCTGTAAAATAAACTGGAGAAGAAAATGGCAAACCATTCCAGGATCTTTGCCAAGAAAACCCCAAAATGGAATCACAAAAAGTCAGATGTGACTGAAATGACTGAACAACAATCCAAGTGTTCCTTTTACCAGTCAATAAGAAGACAATTTAGGTCAAAGTCAAAGACATTTACCTAAAATAGCATTTCAAAAATGACAGAAATATTTCCTCCATATAAACAGACGTAGATTTTCCAACAGGTTATTAGCACCAGCAGAATAAAGAACACTTAAGGAAATACATATTACAAGGAAATACCAGTGGCAGGGGTCACATGTGGTCAGGGATGCATGTGTCTTGATGGATTCTCATGTGTCTTATAGGGAATATCAGCCCACGTTTTCTTTCTCCATTAAACTATAAGCATCTTTTCTCTATTCAGGCACAGAGTTGTTATTCTCTGCTAGCATGTTCTATCTTTGTAGATGACCAGAAGAAGAATCTGGTCTTCTCTTTCCAATCTCTTTGGCTTGATATTCCCCAGAAATCATCTTTAGCTCCTTTTTGATGCAAACTCCCAGCCAGCAATGCCCAGACAACTAACTAGAGAACCTCTGAGGCATTTTCAAGGCTCGCATTTAAACTGGACTCCTCTTAGTGAGTTCAGGCTTCTGGATCCCAGTCTCCTATTTAAGGTTAGAAATTCTGTTTCACTTCAACCTATGCTATTTATTAGCCTATGTCCATTCAGAACATTCTGGAGACTCTGTTGAGCAAACCTGTAAAGGAGTCATGAGTACATTTCTTTAAACTCCCCCCAAATGTTCCTGGTTTCCATGTAAATCAATTTTGAATGACACTGAAAGAGCCAGATTGAGGTGGTAACCTCTCCTTGTTCTTATTTCTATGATTCGGACTTAAAAAAAAAATGAATTCCTGGGGGCAGCTAGGTGGCACAGTGAATAGAGTACCTGACCTGGAGTCAAGAGGACCTGAGTTCAAATCCAGCCTCAGACATTTAACATGTACTAGCCATGTGACCTTGGGCAAGTCACTTCCCCAACTGCCCTGCATTCCCCCCTCAAAAAAAAAAATGAATTTTCCTATCAGCAACAAATTTCCCTGGGATAGCTCTATCCCTAACTTCTCTTTAAGTATCAACATTTACCACCTACAGATCCCTTCTAGCTTTTGTATGATATCTGTGGTCTTTATTTCTCTTAGTGCTAAATGGATTTTGTATTTTTATGTGTGCTGACTCAAAAAGCTTTTTGTTGTTGTTTTTGTTTTTAAGTTAATCATAATGCAGGTTTTATTTAAACAGCATAAATCTGGATTTCCCATGTCTTCTTGGATTTCTGTGAGGCTTGTTTGTTGTGGTGGTGGTTTTTTTAATCTTAGAAAACAAAAGCAATTTTGGTGGAAAAAGACCAAATGATCTCACCTCAAAAAAGGTCTTGAGAAACATGCTGAGATAGATAGAGGATATCAGGGACAAGCTGAAGTTAAGGTAGTAATTTCTGAGACAGATAGGACAGCCGCCTTGATTATCAGCACTGAAAAGCATTTTCAAGGTTACTTTTAACATCAGAGAGTAGGAGCAGATAACTCTAGGTTTCCAATCCGTTCCAATGATTGTACCTCAAATTTACTAATCTCAGCTACTGAAAACAAAATTGTAGGGTAGCAGACACAGCACAGGGTAACCTTTACTTGTAATTTCTTTAACTGTGGGGCAGGGGGAAGGAAAGAAGCCTCTATACCAGCTTTCCCAGAATTCACACTGAGCCAAGAAAGCCCCAAGGTAGACAGTGACCAGAATGCAATGGGTTGTTATGTGGAAAGGTGGAAACCAAAAAGTAAATGAGGGCTATGAGGTGAGGTTGAAACCCAATGCTTTGGTTTGATGATTGATTTTGTATTTGTTTTCTAGCCGTCCCAAGGGAGATTCCAGTGAGATTTCTGAATTGCATTTCTATAATATATTAAATAATGTGTACTTATCTACATTGTACGGCAAAGACATGCCATTTGCCTGCCTCAGAACAGGAGTATCTTACAATGTCTGGATTAGAAAACTAATGATGGTTTATGGTCTTGGTCTTCAATAACTTTGATCTAAATACAAAGCAACAGAAGCATCTGCATTAGAGAGGTAGAATGGTAGAAGCCCTGTAGATACTTACTAGTTCTTATCATGGGGAAAACCAATGAATCCCTTGAAGCCTATGAATCTTTATTTTTTTGTGCATGGAATTTTTATTTGTGAGGTTAATCAATATGGAATTGTAGACATCTGCAGACAGCAACAGCTTGTACTGACTACTATAGAGAATAAGAGTTTGCTTGTTTGTTTGTTTTTAAATTTATGTTTATTTTTGGATCACGGCATTCATTTCCAGAAGATTTTGAGTTGCAGATTTTCTCCCCTTCCTTCCCCTATACCCTATCTCAAAACAGTGATCCCACTGAATACCCCGTCCCCCAATTTGCTCTCTCCCATATCCTTATCCATTACCCCTTCAACTTTAGATCTCCATACCCCAGTGCCTGTATATCTTATTTCCCAGTTGCATGTAAAAATAATAATACTGATAATGATAATAATAATAATTTTTAACATTTGATTTTAAAACTTTGAATTCCAGATTATTTTCCTTCTTCCCTCGTGACCCACCTTTACTGGGAAGATAAGCAATTCAATATAGGTTGTACATATCTACTTACGCAAAACAATCCTATAGAGGATATATTGGGAAAGACTGACTACATTTCCCTCCATTCTATCCCACCCCCCCATTTGTTCTATTTTCTACTTTGACCCTGTCTCTTTTCAAAAGTGCATGCTTCTAACTACCCCCCCCATCTGCCCTCCCTTCTATCATTCCCCCCTCTTGTGCCCTTCCTGCTACTTTCCTGTAGGGTAAGATACTCAATTTAGTGTATATATTATTCCCTCATTGAGCCAAATTCAATGAGAGTAAGGTTGACCCATTCCCTTTTTTCTTTCTGTTCTTCCTCTCCATTGTAACAGTTTTCCCTTGCCTCTTTTATATGAGATAATTTATCCTATTCTGTCTCTCCCTATCTTCTCTCATTATATTCCTCTCTTACCTCTTAATTTGATTTTTTTAGATATCACCCCTTCCTATTCACCTGATCCTGTGCCCTCTATGTATACATGTACACATATATACACACACTCAACATATGTATTTTTACATATATATAGCCTCCTATATAAACATATGTGTGTATATATGTATATATTTCATATATATACACACACATATTTATATTCCCTTCGACTATCCTCATACTGAAAAAGTTTTATATGTTACAATTACCATTTTTTCATGCAGGCATATAAATGGTTCAACTTTAATAAGTTCCTTACAATTTCTTTTCCCTGTTTACCTTCTCATGCTTTTCTTGCTTCTTGTATTTGAATGTCAAATTTCCTATTCAACTCTGGTTTTTTCATCAAGAATGCTTGAAAGCCCTCTATTTCATTGAATGACCATATTTTCCCCTGAAACATTATACTCAGTTTTGCTGGGTAGGTGATTCTTGGTTTTAATCCTAGCTCCTTGACCTCTAGAATTATTTCAAGACCTTCAATTCTTTAATATAGAAGCTGCTAGATCTTGTGTTATCCTGATTGTGTTTCCACAGTATTAAAACTGTTTCTTCCTGACTGCTTGTAATATTTTCTCCTTGACCTGGGAACTCTAGAGCATGGCTATAATATTCCTAGAAGTTTTCTTTTTGGGATCTTTCTCAAGAGGTAATTGGTGAATGCTTTCAATATCTATTTTGCCCTCTGGTTCTAAAATATCAGGGAAATTTTCCTTGAGAATTTCTCAAAGGATGATTTCTAGGCTCTTTTTTTTAATCATGGCTTTCAAGTAGTCCAATAATTTTTAAATTGTCTCTCCTGGATCTATTTTCCAGATCAGTGGTTTTTGCAATGAGATATTTCACACTGCCTTCTGTTTTTTCATTTATTTGGATCTGTTTAATAGTATCTTGATTTCTCATAAAGTCATTAGCTTCCATTTGCTCGAATCTAATTCCGAAGGAATCATTCTCTTCAAAAAGCTTTTGAGATTCTTTTTCCATCTGGCAAATTCGGATTTTTAAGGTATTATTCTCCTCATTGGCTTTTTGGGCCTCTTTGGCATTTGAGTTAGTCTATTTTTTAAGATATTATTTTCGATCCTGTGGAGAAGTAGAAGGAAAGGGAGGGGGCTGACGAGCTCAGGTGGGGGGAGGGTGAAACTGGGGGGTGGGGGCCTCTGCCCCGCTCCCACCCCCTCCCCCCGTTCCCGCTCTCCGCGGGAGA
>CM053598.1:105191554-105213370 GCA_028646575.1 Pseudocheirus occidentalis | reverse complement strand
CAGGCCACTCAACGCAAGAACACTTGGCCCTGATCAATCAATTCAGCCCCCCTGCTGAGTCCGCAGGCCAGGGTCTCTGAAGCAGCCTGGTGGGGGCCGCCAGTGGATCCAGCAGTTCCCTTCCCCCACTGCTTCTTTGGCCCAGGGGCATAATGGCTGAACTGCTTTACCCCACAAATTAATTTTCATAGTTTCACTTTCACTAACCGTGTCTGAAGATTTAAAGATCCCCTTAGGCCGGTGCTTTAGATTTTCTTTGAAGTAGACTCAAGCTGCTGTTTGGGAGGCTCCTCTGCTCCTCCTGGCCACCCTGAGTTCTTGCCTGGCTGGCTGCAGTTTTGAGCTGGCCTGGTCTCTGCTCCGCTGTGGTGAGAGCTGCCTCTCTCTGGTCCTGCTCCTCACCCTTGGCAGATGTGTGGGTGCTGGAGGCTGTAGAACCTCTGCAGGCTGGCTGCGGGGCTCAGCTCAGCTCCTTCCCATGTCCTAGGCCTGGCCATGGTCTCGGCTTCAGGCTGTTCCAGCCTCCCCTCCCAGCTGCCTCGATGAGCCCCTGCTGCCAAGCTGCCTTCAGCGAGAGCTGTGTTCTCTGTATTTTTGTGAGTCTGAGAGTCCTAGACTTTCCTAGACTTTGTCTGGGCTCATATTGTATGGGTGTTTAGGGTGGCGGTGTGGGAGCTGCGGGACCTTGCTGCTTCTACGCTGCCATCTTGGCTCCGCCCCTTCTCAACATTGAGATTTCTAATCAGAAATAGAACCATCTATTATAATGAGATAGAGCCATAGAAGAGCCACAAATAGAGCAATCAGTTAAGAGCTGGAAGAGCCATCAGAGGTCCTCAAGTCCAATTCCCTCATTTCCCAATTGAAGAAAGGATATAAATCCCACAAATCCTAAATATAAATACTATACTATAAATATAAGTAAATTATAAATACTATAAAGTCTTTGGAAGCATACTACCAAGAGTTTCAGGAGTGACTGATGTTAATGTTTATTCTCTAAACTTTTATTTTTACAATAGCCTGACACTGGCTGTGATGTATCTTGGTGTGCGTGTACCATGTGCTTTCCTGATTTAGCTAAGTTAGGCCATGGGTTCAAAAATGCTTTTAAAAAAATTTCAAAAGTGTATTTCTAAAGGTATCTGTCAGGAATGTGTGTTTGAAGTCTTTACAAGCTTTATTATTGTTCCATCATTTCAGTTGTATCTGATTTTCTGTGACTCCATTTGGGGTTTTCTAGACAAAGATATTGGAGAGGTTTGCCATTTCCTTCTCCAGCTGATTTTACAGATGTATTTGTCCTTTGTTTTTGAAGAGGACTATTGGCATCAGGGAAATGATGACATGACTTGCAATTGACTTTGATCCCAGGGTCACCAGCCTCAGTTTCTCCTGCAGAATCATCCTGATCCAGTGACCAGATATTCATCAGGATGACAGGAGCTGACTTAGGATGCAATGGATGACCCTGGTCTTTTTAGGTTAAGGCCTTTTTCACATACTCACTTAGAGAGAGGTAAAAGTCCATTCAGCGAATAGGCTTCTTCAAAGAAGTGAGTGAAGGATAGCCCTTTTCAAGACAAAAAAAGCTGGGAAGGGAAGATCATCAGGGTTGTTGTTCCACAGAGAAGCAGTTACCTTTCATATTCATTCTAAGGCAGGGGGGCCCAAAATATAGCCATTAAGAGGAGCTTGGCCTGGGACCTATTGTGGTTCAATCTACGAGCCTCAGAGTGAACTGGGTTTAAGGTTTTGTGAAAGAGATGGGAGTGGGAAGGAAGGAACGAATCTAGCCAGTAAACCCCAAGTTAAGTGGGAAGCTTTTAGCTATCAAAATTTACCTTTCTTTGGAGAGGAGAAGGAGAGGGAGAAGAGAGAGAGAAAGGATGAGCAACTGAGGCAAACAAGATTAAATGCCTTGCCCAGGGTCACACAGCTAGTAAATTATCTGAGACTAGATTTAAACTCAGGAAGATGAGTCTTCCTGACTCCAAGCCTGGTGCTCTGTCCACTCTGCCACCTAGCTTTACACACCACAGGCAAGGTAAATAAATTTTTTTTTTGGTCTGTACTTGTCATTTCATTAATATAGGGATTTCATGGTGAGAGAAAACTCCCTCTATTCTTGTGACCATCAAGCATTCTGCAATTTATTATTTTAGGAAGTTAACTGGAGGACTAAGAGGGTGATTGTCCAGGATCATACAGGCCATACATATGAGAGGCAGGATTTGAACTCAGGTATTTCTGACTCTGAAGACAGCTCTCTACTACAGCATGCTAATATATATCTCTATATACACAGACTAATTTATATATCTAGACCAGTGGTCCTCAACCTTCCTAATGCTATGACCCTTTAATATTCATATGTGGGTGTATCTGCATGTGGGTGGACCCGCCTGGAGACAGATAGAGGAGCAGTGTCTCAATTCCTAAGACCATTGGAAATATGTGTTTTCTGATGGTCTTAAGGGACCCCTGTGAAAGGGTCATTCAACTGCCAAAGGGGTCGCAACCCACAGGTTGAGAATTGCTGATCTAGAGATATAAACTTATGTCAAGTAGCATTATATGTGTGTGTGTGTGTGTGCATGTGTGATTTTCACCCCAAATACTATCAACATTCCAAGAACAGATGATCTTGCCATTAGGAGTAGTTCCTCCCTAAACACAGACCATAATTTCTCTATGACTAATAAACAATTTTTGAGAATTAACTTGGTTCAGAAATTCTTCTGCCTCTAGGTAACCTTGGGCCTAAAATGACTCCTCAAAGACATCACCCATATGTCAAGAGGCCTTCCCACAACTGAAGCTTTCCCTGTTGGTGGTATCTACCAAAGTCTGTGATCTATTAGCAAGGAGCCAGGGTCATATCAGAGGGAAAACCGGTGTAAGATTTTAGAAGTCCTCTGTCATCAAAGAATACCATGAAATTAAGTAGAGACGGTATTGCTTGGCTTAAGAGTACACAGTTATTTAGTAGGAGAGGCAAGAACACAGGTCTCCAAACTGTTAGCTTGGGCTCAGTTTATTAATTGTCAGCTTTCAGTTTGGGATGATACAAAGTAAAAACAATGAAATATCTGAAGGGATAGCTGAAGAAGAGAAACTGCTTCAACAGTGGGTGGTGAGGATAGACCTTGAACTTAGAAGTACCGATAGCTGGCTTTTCTGTATCCAGCTTGTTAATGTAGAAATAAAGGGATACATGTATTTGAAAGAAGAGTAATGTGTCAGCTTATGGAAAAAGAGATAAGAAACACTAAAGGAGTTCAGAGACCCTTAGTGTCTGAGAAAGTTTCCACAGTGGACTTCATAAACAATTATCATGAAGAAATGGTGAGAAAAAAATGTGCTGTCTTCAATGATTGTTTGCTTGATATGGTAGCAAACAAGGCATTACAGAAAAATCCTAGCAAAACTTCATCTAACCACCTATCTCTTTTTCCCCTACTCTCCTTTGAAGCAAAGGGACAAATCATGCCAAAACAAGTGTAGCACAAATTTGTGGAAACACACACACACACACACACACACATGCTCCCCTTTCAATGTTCAGATTTCAGATTTCCCAGCATGTCAATATCTCCAATGCTGTGCAATGAGAATTACATTCAGAATGTTGAATAGACTTGAAGTACTTGAAGAATTTCAATCAACAATTTAATTATGCTCAGCACACTGCACTGAGGCAGTGAACTAACTTACTTTGGAAATATTTTTAATAAAAAGGCAGAAACTGAAAAAAAATGACTGAATGATACTCACTTAACTAGAAAGTTCAGTTAACATGACCATTACATTCTTGGGATATTCTGATAAATCAAGGTTTCTAACAATATGAAAACAGATAAGGAAGTTTACAGTTTAGTGTCATCTAGGAGGTAGAGTAGATAGAGTGTTGGGCCTGGAGTCAGTATATTCATCTTTCTGAATTTAAATATGATCTCAGATACTTGATAGCTATGTGACCCTGGGCAAGTCACTTAACCTGTTTGCCTCAGTTTCCTTACCGCAAAATGAGCTGGAGAAGGAAATGGCAAACCACTCCAGTATCTCTGCCAAGAAAACCTCAAATGGGGTCATGAAGAATTGGACCTGACTGAAAAACAACTGAACAAGGGAAGTCTATAATAGATTGATAGGAAGATAAATAGAATATTAAGCACTGGGGATACAAATTTAAGAGAAAAAAGTACAGTTCCTAACCTTGAATGTAATATATTCTAATGATGGAAGATAACACATTAATGGGAGATTGAAGAGGAGGGGATTGAGGTGGGCAAAGCAGAAAATCTAGAAAGTTAGCAGTGGAATCAAGAATTAAATGAGCATGAAAAGTCTGGGTACCTTTTGAAATGAAAGGAAACTTTAAACAAGTTTTTTTAAAATACTCTCCTAACCATTCAGTTTCTAAAGAATAGAAATGGTCAAGGCTAAGACTCATCAATTAGAAGAAAGAACTACATGGTAAAGGAATCTCCAAAGTAAGAAGGTTGCCGGTAAAGAGGCAAAAACTCCAGGGAATCAAGAGTAAAGCTCTGTGAGTAAAGGAAAATTTGAACAGTGTAAGTATTAAAAAATATTTACCTATAATACAATATTAAATTATATATGTGTAATATATGATTAAGTATATGCACTTACATATACACATACACATACATACATAGACACATACTACCATGTTGGGTCAGAATGTGTGGCTATGAGTAAGTCACCTAAACTCTCTGGGCCTCTGTTACCTTATTTGCAAAACAAAGTCATTGGACTAGATGACATTTAAAACCCCTTTTTGGATTGCCCATAAGATAGCTTTATACACACACATATTTACACACATATGTATGTGTGTGTATATATATATATGTATAAGTATATGTATATGTATAGCATCCTAATTCTTGAGAAGATTAAACTACCATCCTAAGGGAAATAATAGCATTATATCAGCATTATATGACCTAGGAGGTGGCTTGAGATTAAACTTGATGAATCATTTGATAATGAAAAAATACCTTACAGAAATGTTCATAATTGAAACTTTTTTTGACGACTGGTATCAGGCAGCAGATGGAAGTAGCTATCCCATTATTGGAAGAAATGGCCAAGGGATGGATATCACAGGCTTATCTGAAGTTCAAATCAAGGTTATTTCCTTCAGCCCTGTAATGCTCATCAACCTGGGCATTTTATTTCATGTGATGTGCCTGCCAGTTGTGCCCAGGACTTGATGCCAAGGCAAAGAAAAGGCTTTTAAAAGAGATTTGTTGAGATTATATAGCAAGGTCCCATAAACAACTTCTGTCTCCTTCCTGTATCCTGTTATAAATTGTAATCTATATTTCACCTACTGCACAAATGTCATCATTCTTTTGTAAGATATTACAAACATCTTGGTTTGATAGCTTTTAAATACTTCTCAAATTATGGTTACAGTCCTTCTATTTTTCTTTGTTTGGTTTGGTGGCACCTTCTTTCAGAATATTAGTGACCTTTTTATTCTAATACTAACTACCTTTTGATTCTTCTTCTCACTCCCCAGGGACAAATTATTCCGAAAGCCCTCTTTCCTCATGAATTTGGGTATGTCTAAAAACCTAAAGTTGGAAAGGCCAGTGTTTAATATCTAAAGGAAACTAACCTCCAAGATGCCCTTCTCCACCCCACATTTGAGATACTCTAAACTTTGTGATTACATCATTTTAGCTGATCTCATAAACTGAACTGGTTCCTGCATCAAAAAGAGTGAAGAAGGAAGAGTTTATATTATAAGGCATTGTAGTGTGGCAGAGAATGCTGGCCTTAACTCAAGAGATCTAAGTTTGAATCCCAGTTCTCTCATTTCCTGGTGGTGTGACTCTGGGAAGGTCTCTCAGCCTTTCCATGTTAGAGAATGGGCTACTCACAGTCACACTGTTGTCAATGATCTCCAGATTTCCTGTGTAAGGGAACTCTGGGACATGGATATAGTATATTCCAGGAATAGAGAACCTGAGGCCTCAAGGCTACATGTTTTCTTCTAGGTCCTCAAGTGTGGCCCTTTGATTCAATCCAGACTTCACAGAACAAATCCTTTTTGGTTCTGTTTTTTTGCCTCAGTTTCCTCATTTACATGTTTGGCTTTTGATCCAGACCTCTCTGGACAGGGTGGCCCTGTGCATTCCTAGGAGATGTCCAGAATAGGCACAGACTTTCCTCCCACCCTGGAAGGACTGGGACTATTGTGAGATCTGAGCTGGCACAGTTATGGGAAGCCAAGCAATAGGACAGATTTTTATCATGCCAGGAGTATTGCAACTACATAGGTAGCATCAGGAGGGCTTGCTTGTAGGGCCACATGAGTTTTCAGTGAAGGAGGTGCTGAAATGGCAGTGGGGGGAGGAGATTACAGCCCTGGTAGCCAAGTCCTGAGTCTCAGGTACCTATGGACTCCCATCTAAAGCCTTGTGCACTACAGCTACCTCCACTTTCAGAGTGAGATGGAGAGTGCTGACTTCCCACATGGAAAAATAGGTACCAGATCCTCTACCTTTTCTTCATCTCTGATGAAGAGAGTAAAAATGTATTCCAAAGTTTATTCTGTTCTATAAAATTGCTTTTCTAATTTCTGTTTATGTAGTTGGAATCCCATTTACTACTAGATAAATCTGTCCAATCTAATTGCTATTGATCTGGGTGTTTCCATATTTACAAATAAGGGAGTGCTATAGAATGGAGGAAGACTATTTAGGTACTGTTAGCAATACAGAGCATTGGTTTCAAAATGTCAGCTTTCTCCTAACTAGGAACTGATTCAAACTGAGAGAGTATTGTGGTTTTGACAATGTTAGGTGGTTTTGTTTTTTTTAATGACTTCCCAAAAGATAGACCTGAGTTAGATGCAGGTTTTGCCTCATCAAAAATAAATAAATAAATTAGAGCTCTATTTTTGCTATATGGGACAAAGCTGGCCTATCACTACATATGACCTGACTCATTGCTTCCTCCCCAAGCCCCACACATGTATAGTGATAAGCTTTCTGTAAAGGGGTGGACTCCTGGGCAATGAGTAGGGAGATGGAATGACCCCATGGGAAGAGAAAAACTCTGGCTGGCCAGAAATGTCTGCATTATAAACGAAGGGAAGAGGTGAAGAGAAGAGTCTGCTCAAGCAGGTATAGAGGACCACACATAAAATGGAAATGATAATGATGCGTGCATAACATATATCCTAAGTTTATTGTGGGAAATACGCTTTGGGTGCTTACTGTAAATTGACAAAAAGATAGTTATTTACGACACAGGAGAGTGAAAGAAAGCCCAACTTGGAGCTGGAAAGGTGGGTTCAAATCCCTCCTCTGAAACTTAGCTATCTGACCTCGGACACATCCCAGAACACAGATGATCACAGGATATCAAAGCCAAAAGAGCTATTTAGTTCAATTTGTACCTATGAAGAAAAATGTCACTCTATAATATACCTGACAGGTGGTCATCCTGTCTTTGCTTGAAGGCCTCTAGTGAAAGGGAACTCCTGAGGCAGCCCTCTTCTTCTGGTAAATCTACTTGTGATGAAGTTTCTTTTTTATTTATCTTGATGTGGGCAAAACTCAAAAGTTCACTGCTTCAGATCTTCTTAAAAATCACTCAAAAGCTTAAATCTCAAAGACCATTCCCATTACCAGGCTAAAGAATGAATAAACTGCCCATCTCTATTTTCTCAATTTGTGTTCACAAAGCATCAAAAAAGTTCTAATTGAATTTGTGTCCTGGGTTAAATATTTTAATAGGACCAGAGTGCTTGGGTATAATTACCTGGAAAAGTCTGCCTATGACAGTGGCAAATATTAGCAGCAGAGAACATTCGTTGTTCACTTGTTGCAAACTGATGATGGTTATCTCCTCTGTTGATCAATCTCTGCTGTAAAGGATCATGCATTTTTGGGTTTTTGTTCCTAAGAATAATAGCCATTCCTCTCATCTAGCCAAGTCATGAATTCCCCAAAGAATTATCATACATGCAAAAGGTGGCTTGTTTAAAGGGGTCCCCCCCAAAAAAAGTCTAGGTAGACAGGAGAAAATAAGAGTTCTATTAACAAGAAATGTCTCAGGAGATATCTTATAAAACATTGAATTCAGAGGCTTTTCTTCCCTAGTAGTCCATAAGAAAAGGGATAGAAATGCATCCTCAGATGGCTTAAGATCAAAATAGATATAGTACTTTTAATTGCATTTAAAAAAACAAAATAAAACAAAACACCCTGCTAATTAACTTCCAATCCTTGACAATCGAAGGAGAAGCAGAATAGAAATACTCACATTAAACACATATCAGCCCTGGTCAAAGTATAGTTAGTCCTCCACAAATACTTATGGAGAGATAAGTTTAAGTTGAAAACTTTTTCAAAGATCAAAAAAATGTTATGATTTAGTCCTAGCGTTTGGCAAAGTTTGAGACATATTGAGCTCATCAGAAAACAAATGATGCATACAACCAATGTCCTTGTTATTACTGCTCTCAATATTTCTACATAAATTACTAAAAAACTTCTTAAAATTCAAATCCCAGCTGGTTCAGAGAACCCAGTGTAATAGAGGTATTACTTCAAAAGAGCAGGCTGCAAAAATTAAGACCTTTAATTATTTTTGTAAGATTGGGATTGAGTTTAGGGTTCCAAGTTGACCCATAATGCATAGTGCTATCTCTGTTTGAAAACAAAACCAAGCTGATGCCTACTTTAACAGCCTTTCCATTTCCCTTTCAACAAAGATTAAACTTTATAGTAGTGCATTCCTATCTTATTAAACACCAAGCTGCCCCCAACAAAAATTTCAGGAAATGAGGCACATAGCATCCAACACGATACAAATTCTTTTGTGTTTCTTCTGCATAGGTTGAGTTGGGCCTTCCAAAAGGGGATGAGGCAGCTTTAATAATAATATTAAAAAAAAAAAAGAAAAGAAGAGAAAAAGAAAAAAGCAAAGAGGAGAAGGGAAGAAAGGTGCCTCGGTTGTCTCAGCAGCTGATCAACAAAGGAGCAGTCGTGAGTTGTAACCTCTTGGAGCTGCAGTCTGGAACATGACACATGTCAGGCTATGATAAATGGTGCAGAGGGTGTGCAATTTTCAAACGCAATGCCCTTGAGATGCGCAGGCCCCTGATCGCAAATGTTATTGTTAAATTAAACCTTAAAGGAAGGATTGGGAGGGGGCGGGGGCGGGGCATATATATATAATACACACATACATATATATACATACATATATACATATATTCACACATTTATAGAAATTCACAAAAGGAGAAAATAAAATAAAATGCAAAGTAAAGAAAGAAAACTGCAATTTTTAAATCTAACTGATAAAAGAATCTCTAAAAACTAAGATATGAGATTTCAGTTGTTGTTTACTTTTTTCCCTTTCATCCTGCACTCTAAATTACTGTGATTGGCTTAGCTAGCTTACCCTCTAGGTTATATATTCATTCTCTTTCTCCTTCTCATCTTTGTCTATTTTTGACAGCACAGACAATCTAGTCCATTTCATTTTTTTAATGGTCTTAATTTCTCAAAATACCTTCCAGCCTCCACCTCTCCCCTTTACCTATCCCAAATTAATTCATTTAATTCAGGAAACAATGGATAGAATGGAATAAGTGGAGCGAAAGAGAGGAGAGGATGCTGAAGGAATGGGATATGGGAGCTGAAAATGATTCAGCTATCAGTGCCCAAAGTAATCGGTTAAAATGCCCAAAGAAATGATGAAGAGGCTTGGGATGGGATAAAATATCACACGCTGGGAAAAATATAACCCATTTTGAAAAGCTTAGAAACATGAAACCCAAAAGGCAAGAGACACAAATAGTTAATTTGATGACCACTGGTGAGATTTTTCATGCACTATGAAGGGCAAAGGATGAGACAGGCAAGAGTAATTTACTAGCCATCTGCATCATGTGATCTCACCTGCCAATCACAGCTTGGAATTCCCCAATGTACTGAAATATTGTTCTGGTCTGGCAATGATTGGGACAACCGATTGGCTGGTGAGGGTAGGCACAGTAAAGACTTATGGGTAGAAATCATGCTGAAAGAGCCTATTTACTTTTTCCCTTTCCCAGTGCACATACAGATGAAAAGCATTTATTAAAGGAAAAAAACCAGAATCACAACGAAGTGCATACAGGGTTTGTTTTGTACATTTTGGCTCGCGTTGCCTAGCGTCATTGAAAAGTAAAATCTTTTTTCGGTCGTTTGGAAAAGTTCACCCAGGTTTTTTGTTATTAAAGAAAATAAACATCAGACAAAACAGGACTTTATCAGAACTATAAATAATTCAGTGCAGATGGACTTTAAAAAGGAAAAAAAAAAGCAAATTTCCAGAGAAAATGCTGCAGGGTTTGGATGGAAACAAACAAACAAAAAAAGGAACATAGAAAAAAGGGGGGAAGGGAATGAAATTATGAACTTGTTGAGGAAAATAGACACATAAAACTAATTGAAAAGAAAATATAGTGGGGAAAATTAGGAAAATTTTAAAAAACAAAGGAAGATTCTCAGGGATTTGTGGGTTGGAGAGCTGTTCATACCTGTTGGCTCAAGTCAGGACATTAAAGCCATTTATACCAAATACTTCAGTGCCTTCATCGAATGGCTAGACTTCCAATGTGTGTGTGTGTGTGTGTGTGTGTGTGTGTGTGTGTGTGTCCACTAGACCATAATTCCAGCCTTCAATGTGCAGAGTCTGATTTTCAACAGAAACTAAGCATCTCAATGGGTTTAATGGAACAATATATACATGGTTTAAGTACCAGTTTGTCTACCAGCAAAGTACAGCTGTCTCAACATGGTAGCCAGTTAGCTTCCTAAAAGCCACACAACCCTGCATTAGAGAATCCAGAATGAACATGAATCCTGCATCCAACTTAAGCTTATGGAAAAAAGGCAGGTATTGCCTGGTCAAGTCTAGACAGAATTATCAGTCACTGACTGCAAGTGCCAAAGGAAAGCTTATTATTTCAAATGTATTCTACATTGTTATGGACCATTAGAGGGAAGATCAGTCTCATTAAATAAAAAAAAACACACCACATACTGAAATAAATAAACTTATTCAGCATCAAGATCTGGAAGATTCTCATCTATCCACTTTAATCCTGTTTGGCATATGGAAAGAAAACATGCATGGTAGCATGCCTAGGTATTTATATCTACAAGCAAAAGACAGATTCTACAGTTTGATATGCTAAAGAACTAATGTTGTCTCATGTATAGGCCACTCTCAACTTATCTTAAACTGGCCCTTGAAGATGCATAAACTTGCTAGGATTTCAATTTTGAATTTTCAGTTATTCTTTTTCATTTTGAATTCAACAATAATCAATAGTCACAAACCTTACAGCACACGAAGAACAGAGAAAAGGACCATACAAGAAACTATTAACTTCTGGCATGTACGGTGTTTTTCCAAATATATTTGTATGTACATAAATAAATACCCACATGTGCATACATGTAATACATGTGTTACATGTATGTATAAGTGTATATTATATATATGCATTATCAGTATATATAGATCAGAGGTGGGGAACATGTGGGGCAAGATGTGGGCTTCTAGGCCCTTTGTTGCAGTCTTTTCATTGAATTCAAGTTTTACAGAATAAATCCTTTTATTAAGGGGATTCAGTCAAAGAACCAAACTTGAAGACCTAGAGGGCTACCTGTAGCCTTGATATTACAGGTTCCCCACCCACGGGATAGATAGATAAATAGATAGATAGATAGATAGATAGATAGATAGATAGATAGATAGATAGATAGATAGATATACAGATACTTGACCAAATAATAACTAATTGCTCTATGTTTCCCCTTCTGTATTTCCCTTCCCTTCCTTTTGTGTACTTAAAAAACAAACAAAAATTGATACATCTTAAAAATGCAAGTCACTATCTACCAACTCTAATTCCACTACTCTCCAGTAGAAGCCAAATACTGTCACAAATATATAGGCAAGCAAAACAAATCAAAAGATTGGTCATGTCTGAGAATGCATGTCCAAGTCTATATCTCTAGTCCATTTCCTCACTGCCAAGAACAGACTGGAATCAGTCTTTTGAAACCATGATGGGATAGAGTTTTGAGGTCTTTCAGAGTCATTGTCCATGTTAATTTTGTTTTTATATAAATTCTTCTTCACTGATTTATTAAAATTTGTTTCACCAAGCTACATATTGATTAATACTTTCTAAATAATGACAAAGGAAAAATTTTTAAATCTGGCAATATTAGTAAATATAAGATTATAATATAATAGTAAGGATTAGTTGTCAAAGATATATAGAATATTTGTGAACAAAAATCTAAACATCTACAACTCACAGAGCAGTGTGTTACGTTTAGTAAGGACTACAAAGGAATAAATACATGACAAGGCAGATGCCTAAAAGACAAGTTAAATAACAATATAAAGTCATGTGAGTGGTACATACAACTTGAAGACTACAGCAGCCTAGGGAAAGAAAAAAACATTGTGATAGGAATTATAGAGATACAGGATTTTAAAAGCTGAGTGACATCTCAGAGACCTTGTATATCCCCAGTCATAACTAAGATGAGGCCAGAGAAGTCAGCATAGTAGAATCATAAAACTCTCAATCTATATGGTGCTTCATAGACCATCCAATTCAAACTCCTTGTTTTAAAAGGATCAGATCCTTGGTTAAATAGAGTCAATTTTGTAAGCTTTTGTTGCAAACTTTTGTCTATATTCAAGACCATGTGCTGGTCACATGAAAAGACATACAATAACACTCCCTCTATCCTCGTGCAATGTCTCTAATTATTGCTGACATCTAGCTAGCACTTTAATGCTTGTCAAATACATATTTCACATTTATGTATTATCTCATCTGAGCCTCACAGCAATGCTGAATTAGGCACTAAAGCTATTACTAATCTTATTTTATGATTAAGGAAACTGAGGCTTGGAAGCCAGTGGTCAAAGAATTAACAAGTACTAGAAGCAAGATTTGAAGCCAAGTCTTTCTGACTGCAAATCTGTACTGTCTCTCATCTACCAAGCAGGATATGACTTGCACACCCAGAAGTATAATGCAAGGTAGAATAGAAAGGGGGCAAAGGAAAGATACAGATAAAGAAAGAAGAAATATTTGAGGAAGAAGAAATGAGCTTGATCTGGAAGGATCAGGGTGGGCTTCAGGGAGGACGTGACACTTAGTTGAAAAGGACTGCAATAACCATACTCTTTTTCTTTGGCAGCAGGATGGAGAGGATGGGACAGTGAGTTTCTGGTATGAGAGAGGGGCTTGCAAAAATCCAAGGAGATGGGAGATGATAGAATGTGATTAGAGAAGCGTTAGTGGATAGAATTAGAGCAGGACATAGATTATGTAAAGAAGCAGACTATGAACCAAAGCTGGAAAGGTAGGTTGGAGTCAGATTGTGACTAGCTTTAAATGTTAGGCTAATGAACGTGAGTTTTATCCTAAAAGGAAACAGCCACAGAAAAATTGTCAAGCAAGACAATGACATCAGTAGGCCTGTGTACTAGGAAAATTATTTTGCAGCTATGTGAAGGCTGTATCAGAGATGAACATGAGGCAGAAAAGCCAATTGGGATCTAGACCATGGTCAAAACGAGACAGGAAGACCAGTTAGGAGGCCATGATAGTAGCTCAGGCAAGAAGTAATGAGGTCTTGAAGCAGGGGCTACTATATAGACCAGGTAATATACTAAGTAGTGAGGATACAAAGAAAACTATGAAATAGTCCTTGTCCTCTAGGAACTCCCATTTCACCAGAAGTGTGGAGGAGAGAGAGTCAGATAGATAAGTGCAAAAGAGATACAAAATAAAAAGTAGCTTCAGGGGCTGGGGTAGGAATCAGGATCGGCCTTTTATAGGGGATGGCACTTGAGCTATATCTCAAAGCCAGCGGGCAGTTTCAAATGGTGGAGGTGGGTGATAATGAGAACATTCAAGCTACTATGGAGCAGGAGATGAAGTCTCAAGTACCAGGAACAAGAAGTAGGCCAGCTTTGTGCAATGTAAATATCGTAAGGGGAAATCATGGAATCAATCTGAAAAGATAGGCTGGGCCCAAACTATCGAGGGATTTAAATGCCATATTAAAGTGTTTTCTTTCTATTTTTTTCCTGGAAGTAACAGCGAGTCACTGAATTTTCTTGTGAAAGTTGGGGAGGGGCATGTTCAGAACCTTAGAAAGAACTTCAGTGCTTTAGGGAAGATCAATTTGGCAGCTCTATGAAGAATGAATCAAAGAGGGAAACGATTCTATGTGTGGAGGTCAACTAAAAAGTGATCACCAAAGTCCAGATGAGAGACGCTAGAAAGTCTGAACTGACACAACATGCTAACTGCCTGGAGATGAGGGATAAGAAGTCATGTAAAAGAAGAGCAAAACTCACAGAAGACCTTCAGGTGTTGAGTCTGGTTGACTCTATGGATATTTGTGCTGTTAAGAGAAATGGAGAATACAATGGGATAGCTAGGTGGTGCAATGAAAAGAGCTCCAGTCCTGGAGTCAGGAGGACCTGAGCTCAAATCCTACCTCAGATACTTACCACTTACTAGTCATATGACCTTGAGCAAGTCACTCAACCCCAATTGCCCTGGCTTCCCCCTCCACCCCCCAAAAAAAAGAAATGGGGAAGACAGGAGGGAGTAGTTTTGTGGGGAAATTGGTTGTCAAAGTTTTAATTTGAGATATTATTTGGAAAACAATCTAGAGTCTAGCAAGAAGTTGCAGGTATAAAGATAGTGCACAGTGGAGAAATTGTGACTGATTTTTACATTTTTGAGTTACCTGCACAGAGGCCACAACTGAAGTTGAAGGAAGGAATTACCAGCAAGAAAAAGGATGTAAAAAGAGAATAGACAGCAGAGATACCTGCATGTAGTGGCAGAAGCAGGACAAGGAACCTCTGAAAGAGTATAGGAAGGAGTAGTCAGACAGGTAGGAGGAGAGCCTGGGTATAACGAATGCTCGTAGAAAACCACATGGCTAAGAAATATCAGAGTCAAGACTGAAATAGAAATCTTCCAGTTTTATGATTAATACTCTTTCTGCTATACCATACTTCCTGTCCTCTATACCAGTGACATCCTTGGAACCTAAACCCAGATTTTCACATTCCCTATAACAGGTATTAGTGTCAGAGATGAGATCAGAAATTTAGTCTCAATAAAACTCAGTGTTCCTTCCACAATATCGAAGTGGCTCTTTCCTTCGTAATGGGAAGCTTCAAGGAGAAGGTGGGGCATGATTATATACTTCATACCATAGAATGAGGCTCCATTATTTAAGTTTTGTAAAGTAGGCTAGATTCTCTATAGAACGAATCACCATACTGCGTGTATAAACATGCTATGATTATATGTTTATACTGGTTATCTCCATAATACTAATGTCTGGGTATGGGACTTTAAAATTGCTAGCATTAAAAATTAAAGTTGGCCAACCTAAAATGTACATTTTCCTTTCTTTCCCAGGAAGTTCCTCAGTACTGGAACCTGGAGAACAACTCTTTAGTTTGCGAGAAGTAGCCCGTTGATACATTAAGCTGGTTTCTTGGAAGTGTGAACTTAGTTTTTCACAGCCTTAAAGAAATGTTTCCTTTCTTCACTGAAATAGCCAGCTTAATGTTATAATATGGATTCAAAATTCCACATTTGCAATAACATTTTGTTTTTGAATTATCCCAATGAGTGGCCTGACCCCAGAGCACCTTAGAAAACATATTACTTGCATTTTTTGTATATTGTTCTGAATTGGAAGAATAAAGAGCATTTCACAAAGATTAGCTTTTATAGGGTTATATCTTAAAACATTCGTCTACCATATACAAAGAATATAAAAAGAAAATGATGTTTTTCTGTAAATTAAATGTCTTTTTCTTTTGCTACTATGCTTCTTATCCTACTACCACCAGAGCTATAACCACGCTTTGGACATCTCTAATTTCTTCTCACTTGCAATAATATTGATCAACTCTATAAATTCTGCCCCATCAAACACAATGAGAAATGCTTATGGTGAGTTATATAATTATGCATGTAAACTACTACAGGGATGCTGTGTTGCAATATAATATTAGTAGAGTACTCTTTGTTTTCCTCAATGTAGCACCCACCCTGGAGTAAACTCCTTCCATAATTCACACCAGCAGGCTGGGTTCTCCCAGGGACTTGAGAAGAACCACCTACTCTAAATTCAAGCTATTCTATTTGTCCTTACTTACAAAGGTATAACTGATGAGCCCCCATCTCTGAATTTATTTAAATAATAAGCCATTTGACATAATTATCTTAAAAGAATGGCATTTAATAAAATGCCATAGTAATATGGCATACATAAATGAAGATTTTGAATATCTAATCAAATAAGGAATCCTCAAGTCAGTTAGTTGCACTTTCTTTTGGGCTATGACAATTATACTGAAATTAAAGTCTAATGAAAATATGAGACCTGATGGATACTATTAGTGCAAGGTTACTAAACACTTGAGTAGAATCCATATCCAGTATCTATGGTCAGTAATCATTATTTTTCCAGTTTTGTTGAGAGAAAGAAATCTTTGCAAAATTTAACTTTGTCCAAACTTGCCAATAGCTGATTCAAATGTCCAATCAGCAGCCACTGAGAGACATTTGGTGTTAAGTGCCTTCTGTTCCGAATTGATATTATCCATAAGATTTTCCAGTACTTCATTCAAATACTGCTAACATCAAATAGTTAGATATTTTATGCCCTGATTATGAAAATATCCAACAGTGATCGAGTAGGCAGACTTCAGGAAATTATATAGTATTATGGTACGTCAGATAACTGAACGATAAAGGAGAAATGTCACGTAATTTCCAGGGTCACTTACTTGGGTTACTGTGTCAGTACGGTTAACCTAGATCATCCATGATGTTCCTTCCCCACTGAGCAAAAAAGGCTCTTCTGGGTCCACTCAGTTTGAACTATATTTTTTATATCAGAAGTCTACCATTGCTGAACCACTGCTGTGTCTACTAGGAAAGTATCTTCCATAGCACTGTATTGATGAACATAAAGACGCTTTCTGGAATGTCAGGCAGTTATTGATTTCTGGTGCTGTGCCAATACGGTAGCAATGAACTCAAATCTTACCATTGATGCTTCACGCTGGAGTTGACTCGGTGGTTCCTTACTACTAAAGAACAATGTCAGATAAAAGAAGAGAAACAGTTTTTTTGTTGATTTTGTTTTGTTTTTTGCCAAACTAAGTGAGTAAAAAAGGCCTGCAACTATCCTTAGGATCATGTCATTATGATGTATATTGATTACCAATCCCTTATGGGACTCTTTCTAAGAGTAAGATTACACCTTTAATTATGTCAACATGGATGCATGACTTAGTCTTTTGCTCATTTCTCATGAGCATGTACTTGTCCATAAACCTGAAAATTCAGTATTAAATACTACTTTCTTGGGTCATCTATGACAGATTCCAGATTCTACTGTGGAAGTTTTGATCTTAGAAATCTTTCTAGTCTACTTTTTCCAACTAATTTTTTGGTGAAATTGAACAGGATGCCAGAGTGTTGCCAAGGTGTACAGTAGAGAACATTGCTAAAACAATGAAGCCATCCACAAACTGTTATAGACCAGAGATGACGTCTTTAAAATGAAATGACAAAGGGCAGCTAGGTGGCACAGTGAATATAGCACCAGCCTTGGAGTCAGGAGGACCTGAGTTCAAATCTGGCCTCAGACACTTTATACTTATTATCTGTGACCTTGAGCAAGTCACTTAACCCCAATCGCCCTACCTTCACCCCCCCAAAAAAGATTAAAAAAAATAAAGGTTATTTTTTACTGAAAGAAGGTATTTGTAATTCAAATGACGTATTTCCAATTCTCAACATTTTTATGATTATTATTTTTAATTATTGTAATAGAGCTTGAGAAGAATGGGAGACAGTATGGTATACTAGTAAGTATGCCAGATTGAGCTTGAATTCCCTACTATCTTTGGGATCTTGGGCAAGCATTGCCTCAGTTTCCTCATATCTTAAATGAGGGGATTAGATTAGGCATCCTCTTCACCTCTAAATCTACAATCTGATATTAAACAGTACATATACATATGTACATATATACATTATAGAGACCCACATATGTGTGTTTATATGTACATATTTGGATGTGTTTTATAAATCTATATGTATACAGATGTATATATTTACATACAAATCCACACACACATATGCATATAGATTTTTAAAACACATTCAAATATATTACTGGAATTAGAACTAAATAAAGTTACGTATTTTATCTACTTTACCAGGCATATCAACAATTCAATACTCACAATGCCTACAGTAACTATAAATATGCTGACATGGTTATTAATCACAAAATGTAACAGGCTCTCTACATGGGGCATATAGCTAGAACATTTATTCAAATACCAGAAAACTGAGTCCCGAAACCAGAATGTCAGAGCCATCACAGTAGTTATGGAGTTGGTGCACATAGTTAATATTGTAAATGACCACATTCTCAAGCCTTCAAAACAGAACAGGCTACCTCAGGCAAAGATCCTCCTCTCCTCACTCACCGCAACTGCTCAGCGTCCATGTTGCTCACTCCCAGTAGCTCTGTTCCCCCTTCCTATCCACACTCCCCCCAGTTCCCATCCCTGGCAGTCCTCAGCAGAAGTCCTTAGCAGAAATTCTGGCTGGCTCAAAAAAAAAAGGAGTTCACACCATAGCCAACATTTCCAGTCACTTCACTGACTCTAGTTTGGCTCTGGCTTCCTCTTGCCCCACACCTTCCTGCTATGTCAGCAAGTTCAAGGGGCATGGAAGATCTTCAAATCCCATAACTATTACACCAGGTAGTCTATTTCAAATAACGTACATGACATTTAAAGAACACACAAATAAGTTTTCCTTTCATTAACTCACTAAAAAAAAAAAGTAATATTGTAATTACTTTTAAGTGGCTTTTCTTGAAGAGAAAGAGTCCCAGTTGTGAAGATAAATGAGCATCACATTTTGGCACTGGTACCAGAAAATAAGGACCAGGCTTACATGAAAGGCTTTCCATGTTCAAGTAAAAATAACATACTTCATTATAGGGGAACATACTTGGACGTGAGATATGAGCTGATCTGTGATATATATATAATCAAGTACTTTATAACAGGTTTTCAATGTAGACATAAAAAGTTTAATTATAAAACAATTAAAATACAGAGATGGAAAGAAACTGTATTTTAAATATAAGAAATGGTTTTTATATGCTCTGAGTGCTGCAAGAAATGCAATGATTTGTTTGGTCATTGTTTCAAAGGCTGCTAAATTTTTTTTTCTTCCTTTCCCTCCCATCCCCCACCCCAATACCTGGGCTAAATTGTAATCTAATATAAAAGTGAATGTACTGATTTGGAGAGGGGGATAACCACTAGATACCTGTTGGTTTGAACTGCTTCACTGCCTAATTCCACTTGGCAGTGGGACTTAAATCATACCTGTGAACAGGTTTTAATGTGCTTAGCCTTTCTGGGCCATGCCTTCATGCCCAGAGTCACTCCTTTCTAAAGATAGTTCATTATTTTCTATGGAGTGTCAAGACTTACCAAGCATATCTGTGGGGTTGTATTACCACCCCTGAGCAACAAGGCCATCATTTCTGAGAGAAGATCCTCCTGAGCCCCTTTCTGTGGCTCTATATGGCTTGTTCTTCTGGGCTGGGAATAATGAGGCCTGCTGGGTGTAAGTAAGCCTGTGGGTTTTGTGTGTATGAACAATAAGCAGAGTCCCTAGACAGTAATACTTGCCATTCAGCCAAATGATATGATGTGCTGCTCTGCCAAATCATTTCTTTGGGATAGCTAGGACCAGGAAGTTTTTTAAGACTTTGAATTTCTGTCAAGCCTGACCCTGAACCAAAGCTCCTCACCCCAAAGATTTGCTTGGATTATAAATATTGACAATGTCTGACACTGTGAATTATTATACACAGTTGTCAGTGTATTGGGTTGGTATGTAGTACTGGATTACTACCATGGTATTACTTCTTTGGGGCATCATCAAATATTAAGTTACACAAGTAAATCTGTTATTTCAGAAGCACTAATTGATCCATTAGCTTTTTTGCTATAGTATTACTAAATACTTTAAAACGATGGTGAGTTTTTCTTTCATTGCTTGGCCGGCATTAGAGGATTCTTTCAATGTCTTATGAGATCAGTATATATATATATTCAGTTAGGAATAGGGAAATGAACTCATGCTGATAAGTCACAAGACCCAAGGTGTCCATTCCTAATATTACAAAAAGTTTCTGAGATTCTTCAGCTTGGAAGATTCTTCAATCTAATACATACCTTTATTCTTGATGTCTCCCAAATGTAACTTTTTTTTCTTTAAAAAACATACACATGGAAATACACATCTGGAACTATGAAGTATTCAAAAAAGAAATTATCACCACATTATTATACCATCATTATACATATTTACCTTTATGGATATTCTGCCAGGAAGAGGCAGTTATAACTGGTTGTTTGAAAATATTTTTATCTCTCAGAGACTGCTTCAGTATCATTAATCTCTCCCAAGAAAAACAGGTATTTAAGAGAGCAACCCCTCTGAAGGTATCAAAACCACGTGGACTGAAGAGTGATACTCTCTTCTCTTGGTAATGGTAACAGTCATTTCTCTTAATACAACATATTAGCTTTCTGGTTTGATAGAAGATAAAAAGGGACTTCAACTTTTGTGACATTCTTTTGAAGGCTTTTTAGTCTAACACCCATTCAATAAGTCTCCCAAAATGCTGTTTGTCTCCAAAATTCTTTTTGGAGGGGCTGATGTCTTATTAGAATCACAGAATGAAAAATCCCTTTATGCTAATGAGTCTCATGCTGTCATCACTAGATCATTCCTAGTAACATCTTTTCTTCTGCTATTTCCAGAGAAGTTTTAAAATCTTGTCATCAAATGACAAAAGTATTTATTTTTCATTAGCTTTCCTGATTGGAGAGCTCATTTCTTGTTCAGTAGACTTCTTTCCTCTCTTCCTTCTTGTTTTGTTTTTTTGTTTTGTTTTTTAAGCACAAAACAGACTTCATTTTCTTGTTAGTAATCTGAGCTCTAGATTACTGATAGCCTAGCCTGAGAGGTGGAAAGAAAGAAAGAAAGAAAGAAAGAAAGAAAGAAAGAAAGAAAGAAGGAAGGAAGGAAAGAAGGAAGGAAGGAAGAAAGAAAAAAAAGAAAAAAGAAAGAAAGAAAGAAAGAAAATCCCAGGAGGCAGATATTCACCTCTTCATTGCAAAGTGAATATCAGAATGCAACTGAAGGGGTAGCAGCCATAGCACCATCAAAGAAATTGTAAATATCAAGTCCTAGTTCACTTGTTAAGCTCATGCTGAAACTAATTGAAACAAGAGGTACCAGAAATTTGATTTCTATAATTTCATTCAAAATATAGAAGAGATAGGAAAGCAAAACACTCACCCCACCCTCCCCCCCCCCCCGCAAAATAGTGCCTAAGCCAGAATAAGAAACCTTGTTCAAAGATACTCAAAAACCCTAATGATACGGCCACAATGGCTTACATTTATGTAGCTTATTGCAACTGGCAAAATGAGTTCCTCACCATAATTTAGTGACACAAGCACTAGAAGGATTGTTTTATCCAAATCACTGATTGGGAAATGGTTTAAAGGACTTGCCCAAAGGTCACACATTAAGTACTAGATCTAGGACTATCAACGTGGTCTACTGATTCTGCTGCTGGT
>CM053598.1:105139436-105191054 GCA_028646575.1 Pseudocheirus occidentalis | reverse complement strand
TTGTGGTCTTATAACTTTGGGATTAGACTAAATAGCGTTGCCTTGAAAGAAATGACAAATGGGATGACTCCAGAGAAAGTCAGGAAGACTTGTATGAAATGATCAAACAGGAAATAGGAAGCATTAATGTATTTTTGGTGTTTTTTTTGTTTGTTTTTGTTTTTTGCTTTTTTTTTTGGAGGGCAGTTGGGGTTAAGTGACTTGCCCAAGGTCACACGGCTAGTTTTTTTGTGTTAAATGTCTGAGGCCGGATTTGAACTCAGGTACTCCTGACTCCAGGGCCGGTGCTCTATTCACTGTACCACCTAGCTGCCCACTTTAATGTATTTTCAACCGAAACTCCTAGAACATCTTCGTACAACACTGACACACTCTGAGTCAGTTTCATATTTGTTTTGCAATCTTTGTCATCACAGACAAGCTTTTTTGAGATATCTAGATAAAGATAGATTTTACTTTCATAAAAGAACTTGATATTTTATAACTTAAGGTCCTTTTGAACATTTGTACTTTAGAGATAAACACCTAATTTGGATTTGTTATAAACTTAACTCTATAACACAAAATTAGTAGAAGCAGGAGACCAATTATACCAATTATATAATGACCATACTACTGGAAAGCAAAGCAACTTAAAAGATTTAAGAATGTTCATCAACCATGCCTGCAGAGAAATGATAATAAAGCACACTACCTACCTCCTAGCAGAAAGGCAATGGTCTCAAGATGAAGAATGAGACATATAGATCCACATACACAAAAATACTTATAGTAGCTCTTTTTTGTGGTGGCAATGAATCAGAAATCAAGGGGATGTCCATCAATTGGGGAATGGCTAAACAAGTTGTGGTATATAAATGTCATAGAACACTAGTGTACTATAAGAGAAGAGGAGCAGATGGACCTCATAATAACCTAGAGTGAGGCGTCTAGGTGGCGCAGTGAATAGAGTCGGCCCTGGAGTTGGGAGGACCTGAGTTCAAATCAGGCCTCAGACATTTAACACTTATTAGCCGTGTGACCCCAACTGCCACTTAAACCCAACTCCCCTGCCTTCCCCCTCCAAAAAGCAAAAAAAAAATTTTAACTAAAAACATTTTAAAAATAAAACAATAACTTGGAAAGACATATAAACTGTCACTGAGTGAGATGAGCAGAACCAGGAGAACTTCATACACAATTATAGATAAATCATCTATGTGATGACTAACTTTGATAGACTGGACTCCTCTCAGCACTGCAAGGTTATAAGACAACTCCAAAAGACTCATAATGAAGAGGGATATCTACATCCAAAGAAAGAATTACAGAGTCTGAATGCAGATTGAAGCAAACTACTTGCTGTCTCTCTTTTTTGTTTTGTTTTGTTCCTTCTTTCTTGTTATTCATTCCATTGGTTATAATCCTTCTTTACAACCTGACAAATGTTTAATGTGAAGGTATTTGTAGAACCTATATTTGACTGCATGCCACCATGGTGAGGAGGAGAAGAGGGGTAGATTTGAGACTCAAGGGACTGTGGAACTGAATGTTATAAACTAAAAGTAAATACATAAATAAATAAAAAAGAATAAGACATATTTTCAGATAAAGACAGTGTGTATACTTGCTTTGTTTTATGATGCTATTGGTAACGTGGGAGGATTTTTTTAATGGGGGAAGGGATTAAGGAGAGTTAGTGATAGTGATGCAAAAAAAGAGTTGCTTAAACATTTAAGAGAAGGGAATATAAACTTCTCAGAGGAGCTACTTAGATACGAAATATTTGAACAATTTCATTTTGTATTTTTTTATTTGAACACTGTGACTAATAACTCCAACAAGGATGATATAAGTACTTTTAAGAGTAATTTAATGTTTCTGGGATACAATTGAATTAAATATATCTTGGGTCACATAAAAAATCCCTTCCCACCTGCTTCTAGTGTTCCAACATTATTATAGATTTGATTCATGTCCAAGCTTCTGTTTTAACATTGCTTTTAAAGTGAGTTTGTATCATGATAACAGTTTATTAAGACACACAGTAGTTGTAGGACCCTTTATGTAATTAGTCTGGTGATTTCTGGCAAAGAAAAGAACAAAAAGCAGTTTCTAAACAGTTTCTAAAATCTTTTTATAGAATGAATTTTTACTACACCTTGAATATTTTATTTTAAAGATATTCTCAAAGTCACTACTTCTGTTGCTTCAAAGTTTTTATTTGGCCAAAAATTTCCAGGGCCAGCATTTTTCTATAACTAGCCTCAGTCTGAAATGAAAAAGAGCATCACATCATAAAATGTATCATTACATGTTCTGTTATATTACAAAGTCTTTTTCTCATTTCACTTTCTGTAGATTCATTATCTTGTGGCAAAGGAACCCTGGCCAATTTGGAATTTTGACATGTAAATATTCTAAAGTGCTCAGGCTTTTGTAAGTGTTCTTATATTGTTTATGCTTGTATAAATGGGAAGCTTGCTTGAGAGTAAACTTTTTTTCTCTAGAAGTTTCTTAGAAAGCTCTTCGGTTCTAAAACATTCAAGGAAATGTCTTTCTTCTGACATTTCCACAATTTCTACCTTAATTAGCACCTGACAGAGAGAAGAAAATATCCTGAAAATCATAAAAGGGGAATAGATCTGGTAGACAAATTTGGGGGTGATTGTATTGGTCTCATTACCTATTCTTTAGCTAGACAGCCCCCATTCACTTGTTGTACTAAAGATTGAGTTCTTTTCTATGAAATAGCACAGGAAACAGCATATTTCTGTGCAGCAGTATATTTGGCTAAATAGCCAAAGTTCTCTGGAAAACCATTCTACTTTGATATTATTAAAGATAAATATGCATATACAGGAAGCAATTATGTCAAATATATATGCATTTTTTACTTTTGTAAAATATTTTGCATTTGCATTCACTTCCCCTCCCCATAAAGAAAACTTTCCTACTATAAAAAAAATGTTGAAAACAAAGAAAAAAGCAAACCAAAAGATGACCCCTGGGTTGACATTCTCTTCTAAACCTGAGAACCTCTATTGTCTTTCCTCCGGTAATAAATGATAATAATTAAAGGCAAATACACAATAATTAGTCACACTAGGTTTATCCATCTGGTGTACCTGCATCACTTCACTGTGTCTTTGAAACAGACGACAAGCAGCATATTGCAACACATCCTGCTAATGGGTCTAAGTGGGGAATGGGAAGGTAAAGGGGTCAACACACAAAAAGGGCAGCAGCAGGGAACAAGAATTTTACACATTAAAATTTTTTTCACTGACCATTAAGATGAATATCATCTGCTAGCATATGGGTTTCTAATCAGATATTAACAGAATTTAGAAATAGGACAAATTTGTGCTTAGCACACATTCCATTTAGATTTTATTGTTTTTTCAGTCTTTTGACTTTGTTTTTGTATTTCATGTTTTCTCACTTCTATTTCATCTATTCTAATTTCCAAAGCGTTAGTGGCTAAGTTATGAATTTGTAGTACATCTTTTGGTAAACTGTTAATTCTCTTTCCAAGTCTTCCATCCATAGTCCTCATTTCTTTTCCATTTTTACATCCTCTAGCACTTTCTTTAATTTATAAACAAGATTACTTTTTTAATTCTCTAGGAACTTTAGTTAATTTGTGTCCAGTCTCCATTTTTATTTGAGGCTTTGCTTGTAGACATTTTGGAGTTATTCTCTTCTTCTGGGTTTGGACATACTTGCCACCTAATAGTTCTTTATGATGGGACTTTTTTTAAAAATTAATTCTTCCACCCTTAATTCCCAAATGGTGCTGTTATTAGGCCCAGATTCTTCACGCTTCTGGAGAGGATGCCTTGGATTTGCTCAGTCCTGTCTTTATTCTCTTGGGTTCTGTTGCTGCTTTCTCTGGATATTAAATATTTGTTCTTCAAGGACCTCAGCAGCAGCTAAGACAGGGAATTTATAATCTTTTAATGCTCCTGAAACTATAACATTAATAATATAACGAGAATAGCTAGCATTTATATAATACCTACTACATTCCAGGTACTGTGCTAAGTGTTTTACAAATATTATATCACTTGATCCTCACAACAATCCTGGGAGGTAGATGCTACTATTATCCCCATATTACAATTGGGGAAATTGAGGTAATCAGACGTTAAGTGACTTTCCCAGGTTCACACAGTTAAGATGTGTCTGAGGCTGGATTTGAATTCAGATCTTCCTAACTCCAGGCTCAGAGCTCTGTCCACTATGTTATCTAGCTACCTATATCTTTTGGATACAGGGCAGAGTCTGACTGCTACCTTCCTGGTCTAAGCCTGAAAAACTCCTGATCTAGAGTTGGATGCAGACAGTTACATCTCAAATATACAGCTTCTGAACTGAAACACTTTCAGGAAGAACAAAGGTTCCACAGATTCAGCAGGAAATAATTGCAGGCTCCCACTTGGTCTGAGGTCTGTGTTCTGGTTACTCAGTGGGAGGCTTCAGACCAGACTGGTTGTTGTCCAAGGTCAGAGCCAGACAGCAGTTGCTTGCTTGTGTTCATGCTGCATCTCCAGAATGCAATCTCATGTTACTGGCCCCTCTTTACCGTGGTCTGACATACTTAGGTACAGATGCCGTCCTCAGTGCCCACTAGAACTTCAACCTTGGTCTGGGATATAAGCAACAGAGCTACCAACTGGCCCCTCCTCCTGTTCTTCACCAAGCAAATCCCCTCCATGATGAACGTGGAACCCCCTTTTCATATGCTGTTAAACACAGCTACATGCCCTAGTTTTGTGCCTATATTGGAAGGCTCCATGCTCTACCTTCCTGGCTAGACATTGACCCCAGTGTCCTCAAATCTCAATCTGTCTCCTTTGCAAATCTGAACTAGATAAAGGACTTACACTAATATTCCCTTGGATTTCACAAACAGCACTTGGTCTGATGCTTTCCTGGGTCTATGTGGCGTAGTTGAGTGGAAAGGGCAAGAGCTGGACTATATTGCTTTGTTACACTCTATAATTCTGGTTAGTATTATCTGGATTTTGTCCTTAAACACACTGAGATAATGTGAATGTGATTTAAGGCCTGCTTTTGTTTTCAGATTTTCCTGAATCTGCTTTTTCAATTCATAGAGAAGTTTGACGACTCAATTTGTTTTGGCTTTTCTATTTTTGAATCTAGTAATTTGTATATGCTCTTATATATAATATGAACTCTTTATACTCATATAGAGCTGCAGTTTCATTAATGTATGTATGTCTTCCCATTATAAAGATCGTGGACCATTCATGTAGGCCCATCTTGTGGCATTCTAATCCATATGTAATTTCATTACAAATGGTCTGCCTAATGTGCTGAGTGAGAATCAATGGAGCACAATGTCAATGTTTCAGTCCAACAATGTGAATAGCTCATATTTTTTTCTCACACATTTATTTGATGGCATGCTTTCCTCCACTTCTTCTTTACAATTTCTTGTTTAGAGAAACCAGCCAAGATGGCAAAGTAGGAGGAAGCAGAATAGTCAGCTTCTCTGATCACTATCCCAACAAAGAACTCAGCTGAGTACCAAATCAAGTGGCGATCAATATTTAAGTAGAAGCCACAGTAAGTCATCTCTCTAGCAAAAATCTCACAAATTCAATTTAAAGGAAAATTATCCTGGCAGGAATTGTGGAATAGTGATGGTTCCAGATAGTGAAACCAGACTCCAGCCCCACCATGCAATCTCAGAGAACACATACTGAGTCATCTGACACAGGGGAGCAGAAATCTCCTTCTAATTCCAGAGAGTGGACCTTAGACTCAGCACTCAGGTAAAACACAAGGCAACGAATAGCCCCACCTCTCTGACATTTGGGGAGAGGAAAATCAAACACTTGGTCCCCAGGTACAGAGACCATGGTGCTATCTTTCTAACATAGGAGAGGGAAAATGAGAGCCCCTTCTAAGCAGAAGAGTTCCATATTACTGTCTCTCTAACACAGCAGAGAAGATCTTGGATTCAGAGTGAAGGGAAAGACCAAACACATAGCACTTTTGCTTTAAATCAAGAGAGATCTTAGATTCAGACCTCAGGATCAGAACATGAAGACATGACTATCACTATTACTTCATTAGTGCAGATGCACCACACATAAGAGAGTCCAGGTCCTTACAATGCCAGGATAGTGCTGCCAGAAATGCATAGACATTAGCAATAATAACCAAGGTCTCACTCTAGGGAAGTGAGTATGGAAGGATGAATAAACAAACAACTCCCCCCCACACACACAAAGATAAGGAGCTATGATGATGCCAGAAAAAAAAAACTTGGCCATAATATCAATTAGAATTCCTAGAAGAAATAAAGAGTTTGGTTTTTTTTAAGAGTTTAAATTATATACTTTAAATAAAATCAGTGTTAAAATGTAAAAAAAAGAAATGAGTCATGGAAGAGAGTCCTGGAAAGAGAATTATCAGCTTAGTACAAAATGTGCAAAACCTTACCCAAATAACAGATTACTGAAAATTAGAACAATGATAAATATTACTATAAAGTAAAAATATTTAAAATGAGAAGAATGTGTATGTATATGTATACATGTATATGTCAAAATCACTTATCAAAAATTAATGACCTGGAAAATAGATCATGGACAGATAATTTAAGAATCACTGGACTGTCTAAAAGCCATGGCCAAAAAAAGTCTAGTTATATTTCAAGAAATCATAAAAGAAAACTGCCCAGATCTCTTGGAACTACAGGGAAAGTAAAAATAGAAAGAATCTATCAATCACCTTCTGAATGAAATCCCCAAATGAAAATTCTCAGGAACATCAGAGATAGAATTCAGGACTCAAAGAAAAATATAGGACCAGCAGACAGAAAAAAAAGAGTTCAAGTACCAAAGAACCATAGTCCAAATCACACAAGATTTAGCAGTTACTACTAATAGGAATAAAGAACATGGAATACAATATTCTACAGACAAAAGATGTAGAACTATAACCAAGAATAACTTCCTTTGAAAAACTGAGTATCATGTTACAAGGGGAAAATGAAGCACAGTAAACCATCATATCATCTTCCAAAAATAATAGTTTTGTCTTATCTTTGTATATATTTCTTCCTTCAATTTCTATAGTTGATTAAAAATTAATTTACATAATTAATCAGAAAAATTACCGAATAAAAAATAAAGCCATATGTTAGCATTGTGGTATATTACCAATAAAACTCAGCAGGAAAAGATAAAAAGAGAAATTCCTAGAAATCAAGGGTTTTCCCATCAATGGGAGAATGGCTAAACAAGTTATGATTACATGAATGTAATGGAACACTATTGTGCTATAAGAAATGAGGAGCAGATGGACCTCATAATAACATGGAGAGACTTATATAAACTGATGCTGAGAGAGGGGAACAGAAACAGGAGAACTTTGTACACAATTACAGACATACTGTATGTGTGATGATCAACTTTGATAGACTGTGCTCCTCTCAGTCATGAAAGATTATAAGACACCTCCCAAACACGCATGATGGAAAGGGATCTCTACATTCAGAGAAAAATCTAGAGTCTGAACACAGACTGAAGCAAACTACTTGCTCGCTCTCTCTCTCTTTTGTGTTTTGTTTTGTTTGTTCCTTCTTTCTTGTTGTTCACTCCATTGGTTATAATTCTTCTTTACAACCTGACTAATGTTTAAGGTGAAGGTATTTGTAGAACCTTATATTTGATTGCATGCCACCACAGGGAGGAGGGAAGAGGGGAAAATTTGAAACTCAAGGGATTGTGGAAATGAATGTAGTAAACTAAAAGTAAATAAATAAAATTTTAAAAATAAAAAAGAGAAATTCCACTTAAACTACTGAAGATACAAAGTACTTGGAAGTCTACCTACTAAGATATATACAGTAATTATAAGCATACAACTAAAAACTTTATTTAGAGGGAAAAAGACATTTATTGTTCTTGGGCAGGCTGAATCAATAGCAAAAAATGACAATATTAACTAAATTAATTTAATTATCCCATGCCATAGCACTCAAACTACCAAAAGATTACTTTATAGAACTGAATAATAGTGAATAACAATGAAGAAGAATAGTGAAATTCATCTTAAGAATTAAAAGCTCAAGAATCTCAAAGGAAAAAATGGGGGAAAAGTGTGAAGGAAAGAAAATCAAGAGTATCAGGTCTCACAGAAGACTTCTAAGAAGTGTTCATCAAAATAACTGAGTACTGATGAATAATAGGGTAATCACTGGAAAGTATTAAGCATAAAAACTATATTAAAGAAAACCTAGTGGACTTGCTTTGGTCAAACTTAGTTACTCCAGTTATCAGGGTAAGGACTTACTTTTTAACATAAACTGCTTGGAAAACCAGACAGCAACTAACAGAAACTAAGACAATAAGCACCAAATGGATACAAGCGCTATATATATAATGATGATATAATAAATGATTAGAGAAGCAAGGAGGAAATTACTATGGATAGGGGATGAGTTCATAATAAAAATGGTGATAGAATCACAGAAGATAAAATGGACAGTTTTGAGTAATATAATTTTGAAAAAGTTTTGCACAAGCAAATTAAAAGCAGCTATTACTAGAAGGAAAACACTAATGGAGGGAAAATATTTGCAGCAAATTTCTCTGATAAGGGTCTCATTTCCAAAATATGTAAGGAACTGATTTAAATTTATAAGAAGAAGAAGTATTCCACAATTGATAAATGGTCAAAGGATAGGAACTGGCAAATTTTGAGGGAAGAAATACAAGCTTTGTAAAGCCATATGAACAAAATATTCCTAATCATTGATAATTAAAAAGATGCAAATTAAAGGAATCTAAGGTATTATCTCATACTTAACAGATTTTGCATAGTTGACAAACAAGGAAAATGGCAAATGTTGGAAGGGATTATAAATGGCAAATATTGAAGTGGAGATTATGTATTGTGAATACCAGAAATGTTTTCTTTGAGGATTTCTTGAAGGATGCTTTTGAGATTCTTTTTCCATCTGGCATGAACTTCCATATACTATTTGGTATTTTAATTATATTATACATCAAATTCCCTTCCTAAATTTAAATTTCCACAAGAGTTGGAATCATATTTTATTTGAAATGTTTGTCTCTCCCAGTGCCTAGCACAGCTCCCTGAAAATGGTGTGTACTTAATTAATATCTTCTTAACAAATATATATGCCAATGAATGAATCATGATAAGGAGTACAATACCTTACTCTATCCCATGGCTGCAATAAAGTAGGTATGAATTAAAAATGAGAAGACAATGACAGTAGCTCCATGACCTTATTTTTCTTTCTATATTCAAATCTCTCTACTTAGTGATACATTTTAAGGTGATGGTTAAGAACAAGAAGAAAATAGTCCTATCAGTTCATGACATTTTTTCTACTACTCTCTGCTAACCTTATAATAATAATTAACAAGAATATGGCTTCAAGACATGTAATATTTAGGACCAGCAAGTTCGGTGGTAGAATTTCTAGTTCTCCTAGAATTCTGCCTTAATTTGTCCTTATAGTTCATTGTTATTGTAATCTACCCACAAGGAAACTTTTTTTTTTCAAAAATGTGTTTGGGAGACTTGAATTTAAGTTAATAATTTATCATGAGAAAAAAAGATGTTATTTGCTTTTGTTACAATTCACTGAATTCTGGGTGTCAAAAAGACTAAAGAGAATTTTGAAATTGGAACAGACTTAGGAGGTCATTTACTCTAACCTATTACCCTAGAAATATTTTCTGTTTTATCACAGATGGTTAGCTGCCTACCCTCAACTTGAATAGACCCACTATTCACAGAATAACCCAATCCATTTTCAGACAGATGTTATTGCTAAAAAAAAAAAATCAGTTTATATTGAACCATTGTCTCCCTCTCTACAATATCCATCCATTAGCTATACAGAGTAAGTTTAATTTTTCCAGGTTAGATAGGTAACAAATTATCAAATTCATTTGAAGCCTTAAAAAAATTCTGGCTATAATACACTTAATAGATACATTAAAAAGAAAAGAGAACAGAAAGCATAATGTGTTGAAACAAGCAACTGATATGGATTCAGGGGAGACCAGTTCGAATTCACCCTCTGACTCTTAACAGCTACATGAACCTGAGCAAATCACTTGATCTCCAAGTCTACATTTCTTTGTTTATAAAATGGTTCTTGTAGTACCTGAAGCATCTACCTCGTTATGTTGTAAAAAAGAAAATTAGTTCACTTTATCAACTTTGTAGTGAGAAATGTTAAGACATTATTAGTGAACAGAAAGCCATGAAGGAGTTATACATATGTTAGTAAGACATTATTAGTAAGTGGTATCAGATTGTTTCTGATTGTGGCCACTCTGCATCTAGTGAAATATATTACTAAATCCCTTACCTGAATAAACCAGAAAGTTCAAGACAAAGAAATTTTAAGCCCTTTATGGGCCCAAAGAACAATGACTAAAAATGATAGTTCATAAGATCACTAATTCGGAGGTAGAAAGGATTTCAGAGGCTGTTTAGTCTGACCCCTTCATTTTAAATGAAAACACTGAGGCTGAGGGAAATTAACCAAATAGGAAAATTCTCAGTGAGCCGTAGATAGCTAGATATTTGAAATTCAGGGGAAATAGAAAGTAAAGGCGTTATGCCATTGGCCTAGAAGGATTGTGGACTAGATAGAGAATAAGAAGAAATGGTTTAGTATTTCCTAGATTAAAATCCATGTTTGCTTATTATTGAAGCAATATTTTGAGAGATTGGTGAGGTGCAAGGGAAAATATAAAGGAAGGACAAAGTGGAACCAGAAAGGCATTCTCATCTTCCTTGAAGTGAAGAGGTGAGAGGTATGTGGCTTTTTTTTTTCAATCTTTAGATCCACATTAGAAGATTTGGGAGATCAGTGAATGAACATTGGGGGTTTGTTGGTATTTGGTCTTCAGTCATGTTTGACTCTTTGTGACTCCTTGAACTATGTCCATTGGGTTTCCTTGGCAAAAACAGTGAAGTTATGTGCCATTCCCTTCTCCAGTGTGTCCCCATTTTACAGATGAGGAACGAAGGCAAATAGGGGGTAAGTGACTTGCCCAGGGTGACCAGCTAGTAGGTATCTGAGATCAGGTTTGAACTTAGATATTTCTGATTCCAGGCCTAGTTCTCTAGTCACCACAATATCTAGCTGTCCTAAGAGGTATGTAACCCAAATAAAAACTGATAGTTAAAAAAATATTCTACGAGCACTGCTGTATATTCCTAGTAAGATGTGTTTATGTGGATGGGGTGGGGTGCGGACGATGAAAGCCTTTGAATGGGTTTAATTCAAAAGGAAGACAAACTTCCAAGAGCCATTTGAAGAAAGGTTGTGTTACTTGGATTTTCTCCCCCAATACTAGATAATCTAATGTGGGTAAGTAGATAAGGGAGGATATAACTCCTGAGATAGGATTCATTGGCCTTAGATTCACTCTTTGTGGGTAATATGATGTTATACTTAGAAAATCCTGGAAAATCAACTATAAAATTATTAACAACTTTAGCAAAGTTGCAGGATACAAAATAAACCCACATAAACCATCAGCATTTATACATATTACCAACAAAGTCCTGCAGCAAGAGATAGAAAGAGAAATTCCATTTAAAATAACTGTAGGCAATATAAAATTCTTGAAAGTCTACCTGCCAAGACAAATCCAGGAACTATATGAACACAACTATCAAACACTTCTCACACAAATAAATTCCGTGGAATTTTTTCCACTAAAAAAGTGGAAAAATATTAACTCCTCATGGATAGACAGGACAATATAATAAAAATGATAATTCTACCTAAATTAATCTATTCTGTGCTATACCATCCAATCAAAAAGTATTTTATAGAGCTAGAAAAAATAATAACAAAATTCATCTGGACAAACAAAAGCTCGAAGATATCAAGGGAATCAATTTTTAAAATGTGAAAGAAGGTAGTCTAGCCATAATAGTTCTCTAACTGTATTATAAAGGGCTAGTTATGAATTCAATTTGGTACTGGTTAAGAACTAGAGTAGTGATCAGTGGAATAAGATTAGGTACAAATTACATTATACTCAATGACGATAGTAGCCTAGTATATGATAAACCCAAAGATCCAAGCTTTTGGAACAAAAACTCATTATTTGATGAAAACTGCTGGGAAAACTGGAAAATAATACCACAAAAACAAGGTATATACCAACATCTCATACCCTATGCCAAGATAAAGTCAAAATGGGTACATGATTTACACATAAAGCGTGATATCATAATCAAATTAAGAGAACATGGAAAAGTTTATCTGTGAGATTTATGGATCAGGGAAGAATTTAAGACCAAAGAACATATAAAGGACACTACAAAATACAAAATAGATAATTTTGATCATATAAAATGTAAAAGTATTTTACACAAACAAAACCAATGCAACCAAAATTATAAGGAAAACATAAAATTAGTGGGGGGAAATTTTCAACAGTTATCTAATAATGGTCTCATTTCTCAAATAAAGATAACTGAGTCAAACTTTAAAAAAATACAAGTCATTACCCAATGGTCAAAGAACATGATCAGGAAATTTTTAGACAAAGAAATCAAAGCTAGTTATATATAAATATAATATAATATATATTATATTTATATATTATATATATATATCATATATATATATAAATATAAATAATATATAAAGAAGTGCTCTAAATCACTATTGATCAGAGAAATGCAAATTAAAACAACTCTGAGGTACCTCCTCACACCTATTAGAGTAGCTAATATGACAAAAGAGGAAAATGTTGGATGTTAGAGGAAATTTGGGGAAACTGTGACACTAATGCATTGTTGCTGGCATTATAAAATGATCCAAGCATTCTGGAGAGCAATTTGGAACTATGCCCAAAGGGCTATAAACCTGCGCATACCCTTTGATCCAACAACACTACTGCTAAGATCTATATCCCAAAGACATCCAAAAAAATGGGAAGTGGTGTATTTGTACAAAAATATTTATAGCAGCTCTTTTTTGTGGAGGCTAATAATTGGAAATGAAAGGGATGTCCATCAATTGGAGAATGGTTAAACAAGCTGTGGGATTTGATTGTAATGGAATATTATTATGCTATAAGAAATGACAATCAGAATGATTTCAGAAAAGCCTCGAAAGACTTACATGAACTGATGCAAAGAGAAATGAACAGAACCAGGAGAATATTGTACACAGTAACAGCAATATTGTTTGATGAAGAACTGTGAATGACTTAGCTATTCTCAGCAATACAATGATCTGCCTCCAATGAAAGAACTGATACTGACTGAATACAGACTGAAGCATGCTATTTTCACTTTATTTCATTTTTTTCCTTTTATTCGAGTCTTCTTGTACAAAATGACTAATATGAAATTGTCTTACATAATTGCACATGTATAACCTATATCTGACTGCTTAACCATCTTGGGGGGAGGGAGATGGAAGAAAGGATAGATTTTGGAACTCAAAACTTTGAATTAAAATATTAAAAAATTTTAAAGTGAGTATGCATCCCCAATATTTTTATGTTTATTTACAAATTAAATATAATGCCAATGTACCAACATCATGTATTATGTGATATATTATTATAGTATGTATAAAATAGAAATTTTAAAGCATGAAATAAGCAGTCTTTTGAAACTATATTTATTAATATTAGAAAACCTTTTTGCCCACTAAATATTATTATTAATAAAAAGATTTTTGTGAGAATAATGTGGTTTTCTATTTCACTAATTTTTAAAATCTTGGTTTAACACTTTATGATACATTAATTTAAGAGTTTGGCTAAAAGCTCTGTTTCTTTCCATACTTGACTTTAATGGTTATCACTTATTTAAAAAAAAAAGTCCACAAAGATTTAGAGATCTAAATGGAAAACATACATTGTTGGCTGTGATTTTTAATCATGATACTGGTTTTTTCAACCCCATCCACCAATTACAGAAAGGTATTTTTTTTTTGCTGCTGAACTACAGAGTTTTAAAGTGTGAATGGTAGTTCCTTGGTAGCACCACCCTCAGAGTTGTCTCTCCAGTAACTACACACCCGAGACTTGTATAAAAAGAAGTGGCAGTGCCAGGACAGCCTCAGCCCAGTGGTAGGAGATTGATCAGGAAACTCCTCTATTAAGACACTGCCAAATGTCTCACACAATGAGACCATGACATACTGAATGATGTTCCTAGGGCAACAACTTTGCGAATCTGAGCAGTGAGATCAAGTAGTTCATCATATCCTGGTGAAAATGTACAGTCCAATGACTTGAACAGGCAATGTGTTCTCAATTTATAGCCTTTCAAGTATGGCTCCCATCTACCTTCCCAATCATTTCATATTGTTTCCCCTAATGTATTTTACATGCCAGTCAAACTAACCTATTACTACTCTTTATATACACATTCCCTGTGTCCCTGCTTTTACACATGGTCCCCCATACCTGCAATGTTGTTCATCCTTACTCCCACCTTGGGTTTTTTTTTTCTCCTAGCCTCCTTCACACATAACTCAACTTCTATATTAGACCTTTCCTGATTCCCATTCACTGTCTCCACTTGTTTGCAATTCTCTCAGCTAGAAATCACTATGTATTAATATGTTCTGAACTCACTCTCCCAGAATCTGGGTAGACTACATCTCCCCTCAGAGATACTCCTGATGAACTGGAGTGTGTCTTACCTCATGCTATTGGCTCACGTCCCTTCCAACTGTATTACCCTAAACTGTTAAGGGCCTGTGTGTAGCAATACAGTTCCATTTAGCCACTTAATATTGATTATCTGTTATGAAAGGACATTTGTATCACAGATGGAGTAATAATAAAAGTACAAACATTTCTTCCCAGTACCTCAGAGGCACCATCTCCCTTATCCATCTTGGCCTGTAGGGAGAATTGGTTCAAACTTAACTCAGTTCCTACACAGCAACAAGTACAGGTCTGTATGTGGCCTCACTACTGGATGAGTTCTTGTCTTAGGTATAGTTAGCTGATTTTCAAAGGTTACTCCAGAATATCCCTGATGGAAGTCACTCTTTGAGACATTGATGCTCCTCTGACTACAAAACCTGGCATGGACTCAGACTCCTAGAATCCAAGATTCTTACTCTCATGTATTTTGAATCTCACAAGGTTGGAGCCTCCAAATAGATTTCTTTCACCTAAAATAGGAAGAAAAAATGCCAAGACAGGCAAAGAATCAAGGCTCCCTTTCAAGGGCTCCCATGGAGGAAGACCACAGTGAATGTTTTCTGTGCCTGGAATGCTCTCTCTCATCTCCACCTATTGACTTCCCTGATTTCCTTAAGTCTTGGCTAAAATCCTATCCTCTAAAACAGTGGTTCTCAACCTTCCTTAAATCCCTGACCCTTTAATACTCATGTGTGGTCATGTCTGCATGTGGGCGAACCCACCTGGAGACAGACAGAGGAGGTTCCTACAAACCATCAGAAATATGTGTGTTTTGATGGTCTCAGGGTACCCCTGTAACCCCTGTGAAAGGGTCTTTTAACCCCAAAGGGGTCGTGACCCACAGGTTGAGAACCACTGCTCTAAAAGAAGCCTTTCCCAACTTCTCTTATTTTATTGCCTTCCTTCCCTTAATTATTTCCTAATCCTATATATAGCTTACCTGAACATTTTTCTTTGCCTGTTTTCAGTCCCATTAGAGTGTGAACTCCTTGAGGGCAGGAATCTTCTGTCTTTTTTTGTATTCTCAATACTTAGCACAGTGCCTGTCATATAGTTGGCATTTAATAATTGTTTACTAGTCAGTAAACACATTAGCATCCATAGGTTTGAGATCATCTGTATGCTGATGAATCCCTGAGTTATATATCCAATCTTAGCCTATTTCCTCATTTCCAGTCATACTCACTAATTTCCTATAGTACATTTTGAATTGGCTGCCCCATAAGTATCTCAAACTCAGCATATCCACAGAACTTTCGCTGAAAAATTCGTTTCACTTCCTAACTTTCCTATTATGGTCAACATTGGTACCATTGTCATAGTTACCCAATTTGACACCTCTGGTGCCATCCTTATTAAATTTCAAATATCCAAACGTGAATACCAAATATTGCTATTTCTATCTCCACATCTTTTACATATATATCTGCTTCTCTCTACTGACATAGTCATCAGCCTTGTTAACCCTTATTTGTTAGAATGTAAATTCCTTGAGGTCAGGGACAATTTCACATTTGTATTAGTACCTCAGTACTTAGCGTAGTGTCTTATGCATAGTAGGTGTTTAATATGTTTCTTGATTAACATGGTCACAGTAACTCTCAGTGACTACCTCCCGGATTAGCTCACTTTCTCTCTGAATCCGCTATATTTCACTGAAGTCTCCTCACATGATCTTGTCATAATGGAGTTAACCTTCTACACAGACAGGTAAGCTTAGATATTGTATATATTGGTTTAATATTTTTTGACAGAATAAATAAAAGGAATGTTTTAGAAACCACTTGACAGCTACTATAGAGCAGCATGGTCACAATTCCCAGACCCAGAGCAACCCAAAAGAATATGTCAGCATGATCTTAACCCAGAAATTACAGCAGTAATGGACTATGGAAATGCATTTCCTAAATGGTTTGAATCACAACATCCAATCACTCAGATAAGAGTTATACATCTGTGTCAGGCTCTTGGTTCCTTCTTGTAATATCTGGCGTGGAGTTGGGTGCAGAAAGAAGGTCTTGCAGCTTATATTTTCCAGTTTGGTTTCTGGCAGGGACATGAAATTCCTCCTTGCCATTGGTTGCTCAGAGCTTGGGAAGAATAGAAACAGATTTAACGGCAGGCAAAAAAAGCTTGCCGTCTCACTTTTGCACTCTGCCTTCTAACCTTAAGACTTCTAGTTCCCTTTCTCAGTGGACCCCTACGTATGTCATGTCGCACCCTCTGCTCCTTCAGTTCTGTTTGACATTTCAGTTTTACAAATGAGACTGACCCAAGGCCTAGAAGTGTGGTTGTTAAATAGGGCATAGATATTTAAAACTCAGTTCCACCAACATCTGATACCATGGGTTTTATTTCTACCTCATTTCATGAGCTTTATCTCCTGTTAATCACAGGATATAGCTTCTCCTATCATTCCCACAATGTAACTATTACATCCTATATTAGTATCTAGATGAGTGGACATATGTTGGCAGTTTTCTCTTTCTACCTCCTATTTTAGCATAAGCCCTTTTGATTAAGCATACAGGGGTTAAATATCTCTAGCCCATCTAATTACTGGGTCAACCTTACTCATAAAGCCACAAAACCACAGAATGTCCAAAGGATGAGGACAGATGTGACATGCTATTTTTGCCCGCTGCAAGACTGACCTGAAGGTCTCAAGGTCAGAATGATGAGGAAGAAGAATGGTAGCATTAGCCTCCCCATTGTCAGGAGGTTTCTTTATGTTACTTCCCATGCTAAGCAAGCAATGATTTAGCTGCAGAAGGAAGCAGTGAAAGGTCTCAGTTGCGGATGGCACCCTGAGCAGAAAAACCCCAAGCACAGGAGTTTCTGCCTCTAGGATGGGTCATAGCATCCTGTGAAGAGCTGAATCATGGAACCAGAACCCTTTAGGTGGGAACTGGGACAATTTCCAACATGCTTTGCTTGCTCACAGGAGAAGGAGCCATGCAATCAGGAAGGCATTAAACCATTAAACCACTGTGTCACTCCTAGAATTACTTGTTTTGAGATACTTTATATATTGTTAGGGGCTTGCATCTAGAAGAAGCTAAGGGTCTATAGCTAAATGGTAGATTCTTTATTATGTTCCTTATGTATTCCCTTAATTGATTTTATGCAAAAAAGTAAAACACTGTATATAGTAACCAAGCATGTCTGTCTGCTCACATGAAGAAGTGACTATTATTGCAAGGTCATGTTCTTAGGGCTCACTGCAATAAACATAGCATGATCAGGGATGAGTTAGAGCTTCTAGGAGGAGAGATTTCCAAGGGAATTATGACTGGGCAAATTGACACAAATCATTCTTCTTTGACTAATAAAATGACAAATCTACTGAGCAACAAAGAACAAGAGATACAGAGAGACAGAGCTGGGGAATAAAAGGTTGCCCCGTCTCTGAGAACGATAATTCAGTACTTCCCCAGCATTGCTCCTCAGAAGGAGAGCAGACTTAATCACCAGCATGAGTTTAGACTCCTCAGAATCAGTTCCTTTTTGGTAAACAGGATCAGATTAGAAGCTAGCAATGCCATATGATAGTTAAACTTGGATTTGCAAGACTCTAGCTAATTTGTTTTTTAACCAACACTCATTAGATTTACTTCATCCCTGGCCAAGAGTTCATTATTCCTATATTTTTAATTTGTGGCCCAGAAATTCATATCTTGTTCTTATTCGTCATCATCTCATTCAGTTGTTCACTCCCCTATCTACTGTCTTCTGCTGAAGCTCTTGTCTTCAACTGATAGCACTCATTAAGCTACTATCCATTCTTCTGTGATCATGAGTTTCTTATCCAATCCTTAGTAATGCTTTTTAGGTGCTTCCTGGCATTATCATTTATCCCAACATAATTTGCCAAAAGTGAATTGTGGTCATTTGGCTTGACAAGGCTTTGAGCATCTCCATCACTTTCCAAGCCTGGAAATGACTAGACATCGCTATATTATTAATGTCAAGTGAAAACATTTTGTTTCCTTGATATCTCTTAGTAAGACATTACCAGTCAACTCTACTATTCTCTCCCTCCTCTAAAATTTTCTGAATGGTCTCTTGCTTGATATAATCTGGGAATCTACACATTTTTTCACTAGAACTAAAAATCACTATTAGAGAAACTGACAACTGAGCAACAATACCCTTAATATCAATCACAACATCTCCCCCTAAGGACAGATAGTTCCCAAATCCATTAGACATACCTAAAACCAAAAACATACCAAAAACTAAGGCATACTCTGCCTTTGGCCAGCAATCTAGGCACATTAAATTATCTTCCTTATAAAAATGTCTTTCCCACTACTGTCCATCATCCTGAAATCACCTAGACTCAGAAAGGCACGGGCAGAGAAAATTAGAAGCCTACAGCTATTCTTCCCAAAAGCATTCAGTTCTACTCTCCATGGGAAGAGCTTCAAACCTTTTGACTTAGCTCCATATGTTGAGTGATTCTTCTCATCTTCCTCCTTGTCACATCCTTCTACATTTCAACTCCTGACACAAGTCAATATTTCCTTCTACCTCTGGAAATCATTATGTTCTTTGTTTTAGCATCAAAGTCCTTCAATTCTTATAAAGAAATCTTTATTCTCTACAGTAATATTTAGAGTAAGGTAACAGCTTCCTCAACCTTTTTATTTTCTATTCTAGGAAGAACCCCAACACACATTTTTAATATAAATAATAGTTAGTTGATAGCGACAGAAAGACAAAACCTTTGGAGATATTGGTCCTGTAACTAGTAGACTGATTGGGTGGATGTTCTAGACTATAAATAACTGGCTTTAATTTACATAGACAATGGTGGAATTGCAAGTTTTCCCATTATAATTTTCTTTATCAATTCCCTTCTGGGTCTGGATCGTAGAAAGATGATGGACAGTCAGGAAAAGTTTGATCTTTGTCTAAGAAAAATGCAATATACTAGATTATAAGTCAAAGACAGGTTATACATTATGTTTGGGTGTGTATACTAGGTTTGGGGAACATTGTCCTTTATTCGGAGATGCTGTGATATAAAAGAAATTGATGGTGTACTATAAACTATCATAATGATAATTTTAGTTCTAGTGCTTTTGTGATTTTACATTATTCTATTAAGGAAATTGATGTTGGATTGTAAATTGCTATAATGATCATTTTAGCTCTAAGAATAACATGTGCTACCTTTTGGAATTAATTGGGTTTTTTGTTGGTTTTTGAGCTGTGGTATTCTTATGAGTTCCCTTTGAACTGTGAGAAAATAGGACATATGAGAAATGAGGAATAAATATTTTCCCCCATATTTAATTTGGAAACCTGGAAGCCCAATTATGGAAATGACACACTGTGTAGTACAGTATGGTCAATGACTCCCTGGGGAAGTGGAGATCACCCAGGATGACTTACAACACATACTGTGAATAATCACAGTGGCATACAAATGGGGTCATGTCGCCACTGCAACCTTGGGTAGCCCTTGAGCATAGAGTCTGATTATTCTCCTATAACTTCTGCCCTAAACCTTTGCAGAAATAGAAATTACAATATTCCAATTACCGGTTACTTAGGTGGACAGGCTAAGATTATCTTCCTTAAAACTTATGTACCCCCCATTCCTCTGAGCTTACCTCAGCCCCAAATTCCAACCTCCAAATCTTCACCCACTGCTAATAACTATAACTAGGCAAGAAGAATAAAGTACAAAGTCTATCATCTATTGATGGAGTCTACAGGGTCATCTCTAGTATCTAATGGATTTGTAGGGACATAAGTCTACAGAAAAAATATACAAGCCACCACAAGATATACACAGCCTTGAATTGGTAGAAGTCTTCCATCACTGAACTCCCACAGAACAATAGGATCAAAGTTCATTAAGTGTTACTTAGGGGAGGGATGGTGTACAGCTCATGACCTGATGGGAGCAGGAGAGTCTACTTGGAAGACCCATCTACATGACCTTGCTAACATATGTTGCATTATGGTGGAGACTAAAAGCAATTATTGTAAGAAATTTAATACTTTGGGGAATGAGATAGAGTCAGACAATGGATGATTCTCTGGCACTCTCTGCATTTTGGCTTTCTAATTTAATATGTATTCTCAGTCAGTCAGCAATAAGCATTTAGTAAGTACCTACTATGTACCAGGACCTATGTTAAGCTCAGTCAATACAAAAAAAAAAGGAACTAATAGTCTAATGGGAAAATAAAATGCAATTAACTATATACAAATAAGATTACTGCTCTGGTGACCAGTTTTCTAAATCTTCTCAGACCACTGGATGGAGATGCCCCCAGACAACCTATTCTGGCTTGTTTTACTCTCTTCCCAATCCTACCACGTCTGCACTAGGTGGAGATTCTTATCACCTATACTACCAGGTCTGCCTAATCAGTTGCATGTGTTCATCCTGCCTCAGGCTGGACATATTATGCAGAGTAGGGTTGTTGTTCTGGATAGAGTTCAAATGGACCTGGAACCACTGAACTCTCAGCATATTCATAACAGCAGTATCACACCACCTTTAAATTACCTATCCCCATCAGTGTGGAAGTTTAGAAAGAGGGGCAGGTTGTGTTGGGTGGAGATAGTGAGTTCATCTTTGGACATATTGAGTTTCAGATGTCTATAGGACATCCAGTAGGAACTGTCCAGCAGGCAATTGATGATAACCAGTGTTGAAAGAACCTAACACTCAGAAGTAAAACAGGATGCCAGAGGTCATAGGAGCTATTTGCTTCCTGTTGTTAAAATGTGACATTAAGTTCGGGAGGTTGGACTGTGAGAAAAATCAGGCCATAGTGCCATTTCATCAAAGGTCTCAGATGAAATTCTTTCTTTTAAGAATTTCTGACCTACACAGCCTCTTCTCAGTAGCCCATTTTTTATTGTTTTATAGCCCTTACTGTCCAAAAGTCTTTCTTATAGCTAACTTATTTCACTCATGTTTCAGTCAGGCAACAAGAGAAAAGGGGCATTTATTTAGTGGAGTACAAATGGCTTAACAGTGGTAATGTGATAAAGTAAAGGAAGCCAATTTATGTTGAATAAAAATAGATTTTGATGGGTTTCTTTACAAGGTGAAATGATCTTTCAAGGAAGTTTATATAATCCTTTTTATTAAAGCTAGGTTGGCTGAAGAACTATAAAGGGAAAGATGAATGAGGTCTCAGAAAGACAGGTCGATTAGTAAAGAAGTCTCTGTGACCATGGCCAAAAAGAAATGATTTTGTTCTGTAGATAAGATTTTTTTCTTTACTTTGCTATTTAGAAGAAAAAAGCTTTTTTATGGGCTAATGAGTTAAAATAGTTCATCTAAAAGATCATATAATTGAGCTTTCATTCGTTTGCATATTCATTTGCTCAATACATATTTGAGTTTCTATGATTTGCACAATACTGTTATTGAGTTAAATTTGATTGTTCAAAATTTAATGTCAGTCATCAAAGATTTATTAAGAGCTTGCTATCTGCTAGGCACTTAGGGGTACAAGGCAAAAAGGCAAAAGCAATGCCCCTGTGCTCAAGGAGTTCACAATCTAAACAGAAAGACAACTTGTAAATACTTATGAACGTATACAAAACATACAAAATAAAGAGAAGAGGGAAGAAGAAGAGGGAATGCACTAGTGGAAGAGAGGGAAATTATAAGGGTTTCTTGCAAAAAAAATGGTAATATTTGATCTGAGTTTTGCAGTAGGCCAGGAGAGTCAGTATGTGGAAGTGAAAAAGAAGAGTATTGCAGGCACAAGGGATAACCAGAGGAAATACATAGCATTAGATGAAGGAGTGTAGTGTATGAGGAACAGCAACTAGGCTGGTGTAGAGAGAGTGTAGAGGGGAAAAGAGTGTAAAAGACCTAGAAAGCCAGGAAAGGGACAATTAATGAAGTTTTTTTAAGTAAAACATGGGAATTTACAATTGACCTTAGAGATAATAGGGAATCATTTTAGTTTGAGTAGAAAGATAAAATGAATTTCAGGAACATCATTTTGGCAACTTAGTGAAGGATGCTTTGGAGTAGGGAGAATCTTGAGGCAAGGAAAGTGATGAGGGCCTGGGCCAGTTGCTATGAAGGAAAGAGAAGGGAATGTATATGAGAGATTCTGAGAAGGTAGAAACACAATTCAAAAAGATATCGTATATGTGGGGTGAGTATAAATAAGAAGACGAAGAAGACATAGAATTTTCCCTTTGTTATTTTTCTTCCCTGAATCCGAAATGAAATTATATGGAATCAAGTCATCATTAAATGAATAAAGATGAATGAAAAATCTCTTAAAAATAATGTGGTCCTGATGATGTCACTAATTAACCATCAGGAAGTAGGACATGAGGATGCGTGTATGTGTATGAGTTTGCAATGATCCCTCTAAACTGAACACCCCCAACCCCAGTCATTCTCTTAACTATTTATGACCATGAAGCATATAGTTTGATGATCTAGTATTCTTTGGGGAAACTGAAATTTCTGAACATTTGTTAAAAAAAAAAGATGTATGATCTCAGGTGGTAAGTTATGAGTTGGGTAAATGGCAGGTGGCCATTGAGGCACCTTTCAAAGCATCAGAAAGTTCTCTTTCAAATTCAGGTCAGGACTGTTTATTACTCCATGACTCTTCCTAAGTCCCGTACCTACTGATGTAGAATAACATGAAACACTTGAATATAGTCCCTGCAAACAATGAGATGATGGGTTTGAGTCCAATTCCTGGGAAATGCTAGAGAATTCAAGAGATCATTTATAAAACTTCTTGATAAAGAAGTATTGATTATAAAGAGTTAAAATGGTTTCATCAAAAGCATGTCATACCGATTCAACCTTATTTCCCCTTTTCACAGCAATAATAAACTAGAATATAGAAAATGCTATTGATAAAGCCTACCTAGATTCTAGCAAGGCATTAGCAAAATTACCATGTACATTCTTGTGGAAAATGTGGAAATACAGACTAGATGATGGACAAATCAGATGGATTTGGAAATGTTTAAATAGCTGAACTCAAAGGAGAAACTTTTGTGGTTTAATAGCAATTTGTCAATAGGTGTCCACTGGAGTAAATCCAGAGATTTGTGCTTCGCCTTGGCTTGTTTGATAGCTTTATCAATGACTTATAAAGACATACATGGACAGTATGAGTATCAAACCTGAAGATGACATAAAGCTGGGAGATACAGCTAATACACTGGATGACAGAATCTAAAAACAACATGACAGGCTAAGACATTTGCCAAATTTAATAAGAAGAAAATCAAAAGGGATCAATGTAAAGTTTTGTATTTAAAATAAAAAACTTCACAAGTTCAAGAGGGAAAAGGCAAGATCAGAGAGCAGTTTGTCTGAAAAAGATCTGAGGATGCCTCAATAGGAGGCAGAAACATGATGTAGCTTCTGAAAAACCTAATTCAATCTTGGGTGGCATTATAAGAGGCACAGCTTCCAAGATTGGGGAGGCATTAGCCCTTCCATACTAACTCTGATCTCTACAAACCATATCTAGAATATTGCACTTAATTCTGGGCACAAGTTTGGCAGGGATATTGATAACATGGAGAAGGTGGCAGGTGGCCACTGTGGGGAGCCACCAGGATGCTGAAAGAGGCTTGAATGCAGGTCCTATGAAGGCTGGTGGAGAAAGAGAAGGCCTGGCCTTCTCATTCTCACCTGACTGCACTACTTGAGAATTTGACTTTTCCACTCTGCCTCAGGAAACTCATTACTGGGAAAATCTCATCATCATCCTGAAAGATCCCATCAGCCTTGGGACTCCACCTCATTGCCCCCTTCTGTCCTTCTGATTAGCAAGTAGAGCTATGAACTCCAAGACCTTTATTTGATGGGGGAGTTCATTTCAGAACATCTCATTTCTCACCTGGCTCAACTATTTTGGGACTTCACCAACTTTTCTATCTTACCCCTTTGTCAGAAAAGCATTCATCAGGTCCCTCGACCCCCAACACACACACACACACACACACACACACACACACACACACACACACAGCTTCACTTTGTGTGCTGTCTTCCCTGATTATATTGCAAACTCTTTTGGGTCAGGGATTGCCTTTCTTTTTTATCTGTATTCCTACAACTTAGCATAGGGACTGCCACATATTAAAGACTTAATAAATGCTCACTGACCCACTGTCTGAGTGGAGAAAATAGTTGTTTCCAATTGTCTGAGGATCTATGTGGAAAAGAGATTAGATTTGTTGGTGTTGTTGTTTGGACCCTGAAGACAGAACCAGGACACATGAATGGAAGTTGCAAAGAGGCAAATTTAGGTTTGATTTAAGGAAAAAATTTATAACAATTAGCACTATCCACTAATTGGAATAGTTTCACTTAAGAGTTAGTGGGCTCTCTCTTATTGGGTATTACTGGAAGAGATAATAACTCTTGGGGCATACTATAGTGGGAATATATTTTATTTTTTAATTGGACTATACTAAAAAACTGAAGAGGCCCCTTCCAGTTCTAAAATATTGTAACTTTCCTATTATGTCGAACCTCAGGCAATGAATGGTATCAGGTAGCTTAATTTTTTCCCCTAGGCCAATAGGCCAGAGGGAGCTCAACCCCATAGATAACCAGGGGAGAAACACACCTTTGCGTCCATTTGCCTTGGACTGGCCTGTGTTTGGAATGTGGGAACTCATGAAACTTCTAGGATGTTCCAGAATGTTCTTCAGCTCAGTAATCATACCTCCTGTATCTGGTATCCAATAGAAAGGATTTAGGGGATTCAGGAGACTGGTGAGAGGTGTTGTCAAGTCAGAGAACTGAGGGCTGAAGTTGTAGAATCACCCCTGTGAAGCCAAGAAGCTGATAAACCATTGTTTACTGATATAAACCATTACTTCTTATTCCAATATGCACTAATCATGAATTTCTAAAAAGTGTGAGGGTGTTGTACAACCCAAGTTATATAAGCCGGCACTCATGTAAGCACCTAAACAACCATCTTCAATTTTTACTCTAACACTCTACTTCCAGGCCAGATATGTGGCCTCTCATAATCAGATTGATCACACAATCAGATGGTCTATATGAAGTCCATTCTCTGCCTCATTCATCCTAAACAGATTCAATTGTTTGCCAAGACTGAACAGGATCTAAAAGGATACTCATTCTCTCTGTCCTAGAACTTGATTCATAAGAAGCTCTCAAGTCCCCTGTAGGTAGAATCCACAATACACAACAGACAGGTAATTCAAACTTGAAAGTCATAAAAAGAAAAAGAAAAAAAGAAAGTCATAAAAAGGTTGATTGTAGAGAAGCAAATGAAAAGTGATCGGTACAGAAAGGAAGAAAAAGACCTTCTGTTGAATTCAACAACCTGTGTTGTTCAGTTGTTTTACTCATGTCCAACTCTTTGTGATCCAATTTGGGGTTTTCTTGACAAAGCTATTGGACTGGTTTGCCATTTCCTTCTCAAGGTCATTTAACAGATGAGGAAACTGAGGCAAATGGGGTTAACTAACTTGCCCAGGGTCACACAGCTAGTAAGTATGTGAGGTCAGATTTGAACTTTGTTCTTCATAATTCCCAGCCCGAAGCTCTATCCATTGTACCACCCACCTGTCCCAAAACTGAGTTTCAAAGAAATTAAATAATTTGCCTGTAGTTTCAGGGATAAGATCTGAACCCAGATCTTTTTGATTCCAAGTTCAAAATTCTATTCACTAGACCGAGGTAAAGGTTTTTATCCAATAGCTACAGGCCAATCTATCGTGAGGCTTATCACAGCCTGGTTATAATTCTGCATCTATGTATGCCTGAGATTAGCATTACATGGTATTCTCTGATCTGCCTTGGTTTTTCCATCTCATACAGCTGGCTCCAAGCACCTAAATGCTAGAAGTTTCACCATAATATAACCCTTATGTAAGGGGCTATCACATGAAATAAAGAGACAGGGTTTACTCTTTTTTTTTTTCCTCCTTAGTTTTACTTAAAGGACCACATACTCCTTCCTGGCTAACTGTGTTGGCTCCTGTCTCTGAAATTCTTCTTACTCTTCTTGTGATAACCCTGGGTAGTGGGCCAAGCATAGGAAACCAATATAATGCCGGGTGGCCTCCCATGTTTATAGGAAGTAGGGTGACAGATGGAGAAAGCCAGTCCCAATCATCCTATTCCAATGCAACTTTCTCATTAAGAAAATGTGCTTATAACTAAAAGCAGGTCTCAATGTGCACTCATTGCTAGATAAGTAAAGGCAGGGATTTTGCAATGTTCACCTGAGTCAAATTCATTCCAGATGGGTATGACCAAGCCAGAACCATAAGTATAAGGTTTTGCTTATGGGCAAGTACCAGGAATTCAAATTCAAGTTATTAAATGCCTACTATGCACAAGGCACTGGTTTAGACTCTGGGAACAAAGAGACAACAGAGAAAAATTAAAGTCTCTGCTTTTAAGGACCTAACCTTCTACTTGGGGGGATCAAATGAGTAAACAAATAAATATCTACTGAGCCCAGGAAAAGCAGCATGCAGCATGCATTCAGTAGGGAGTAGAATGAAGGTGAGGAAGGGGAGTTCACCCTAGCCTATCATCTAGTAGCTTCCTATTTTAAACAGTTACTCTTACTAACTAGGCTCTAAGCTCCGTTATTTCAATGCTACAGAAGGATTCCAAATGCTATGTTGTTTCGGGTCTGTCTGAGGCCCCATTTGCTGGAGGTTGGTTTTGGTTTTTGTGGTTGTTGTTTTTTTGCAAAGATACTGGAGTGGTTGGCTATTTTCTTCTTCAGCTCATTTTACAAATGAGGAAATTGAGTCAAAGAGGATTTAACCAGCGTCATGGAGCTAGTAAGTATCTGAAACCAGATGTGAACTCAGGTTTTCCTGACTGCAGGACTAGAGGTCTATCTAATGTGCCACTTAGCTGCTCTGGTCATCTTCATGAATTCCAACCAGAAACAGCAGGTACTGATCCAGGAACTATGGAATGTCTTCCCAATGAACTTTTTAGTTTAACCTGATTGTCCAAAGCTTTGCTTTTTATTGTAGCTGGTGAGGGCAGGTAGAGGACACAAAACAACCGTAACAAAAATATGAAAAATAATTTCTAAAAATTGATAATATTTGTAACCCTAAAGATACTATGAGCAGCTAGTGTGTGCAATGGATAGAGCTCCTGACCTGACATCAGGAAGACCTGATTTCAAATCAGATGCTCACTTAAGCAAAATGCCCCTCTTCCACTCACGCTAGCTGCTCTGCCTCCACGCTTCTTGTTCCCAGCTATATTTAGCTCTCTCTCCTGCTCCTTCCTGTTCCACCCTTTCTGTTCCATCCTTTCAGCAAGCTCCTCCCCTCATGGGCTCCATGTGATTTCATTTGGCCTATTAAGGGGCAGGGAAGATCTTCAAATTACCATTACCATTATAGTCTTCCTGTATTTTTTTGAAAATTCTCATATTCAGTAATGCCATTCCATGATAATTATGTGCCATAATTTGTTTAACCATTTTCTATTTGATAGGTAACAATCATTTCCAGTGCTACTATAAACATATATGTAAATATATATTTAATATAAATATATATGTATATGTATAAAAATATATGTATATATACATATATTGGGTATGACCAAGCCAGAACCATAAGTATAAGGTTTTGCTTATGGGCAAGTACCAGGAATTCAAATTCAAGTTATTAAATGCCTACTATGTACAAGGCACTGGTTTAGACTCTGGGAACAAAGAGACAACAGACAAAAATTAAAGTCTCTGCTTTTAAGGACCTTACCTTCTACTTGGGGGGATCAAATGAGTAAACAAATAAATATCTACTGAGCCCAGGAAAAAAATACATATATATTTTTATACATATACATATATATTTATATTAAATATATATTTGCTTAAGGGAGCCTGTTTTGTTTTGAAGGCCTGACAGAGGGAAGGCTTGGGAATGTTGGTGCTCACTGTATTAGCTATGTTTACCAACTTCTTGGTTGCTATGATGGATTTGGCTTTCTGATATTGAGATTCAGCTTTCTAGTGTCTGAATAAATGTTTTGGCTCTGTCTTCCATGTGGAAAGTAGGTTACATTTTGTGATTCACAACTACACCACATATTCATAGCTTCCGTGGGTACCATGAATATCACACACACATACACACACATCACATGAATATCACATATATATAAAAACATATATGAACTGATGGAGCAAAGTGCAAAAGTGATAAAACAATACATACAATGAATGTAATAATAAAAATAGAAAGAACCCTAAAATAACACTGAACATTACGTAATTAAAAGAACTGGTCTGGGCCCCTGATGAAGAAAAGTTGAAATGCCCTATCCTCTCTCCCATGGAATTATGGGTGTGTATTGTTTTATATGCTATCCGACTTGCTGAATAGGTTGATTTGTTTTGCTTATCTTTATTTTTTCTTTGATGTAAGGAAAGACTCATTGGGGTCACTGAAAGGCAAAGGTAGAGGGTATACACATAGAAATAGCTGTAATATAAAAATAAAAGATAGCAACACACTTCAAAATTCAAATAATGTAGATGCTCTCTTAAGTAGAACCAGTTAGGTATTGGAGTGGAAAAAACACTGCACTTGAAGTCAAAAAGATCTGAGTTCTAATCCTAATTCAGTCACTTACTAGATATATAATCCTGGGCAAATAACAAGTCTACCGAGCCTCAGTTTCCTTATCTATAAAATAGGAATAATGGTAGCACTTATTTCACAGAGTTGTGAGGATCAAAAGAGAAAATAGATGTGAGGTACTTTGCAAACCTAAAAATTATATATGCATGCCAACATTATTGTTAAGTAAATCTAAATCATGGGAAACTATAAATATGAACTGGTCCTAAAAATACATGGCCATGATGATCAAGATAATCATATATGAGTGAAAAATCCTGTAGAAGATGGTAGGGGGATCTCCTTTCTCAATGGAGGTTGCTGCCAATAGGTTGACAGTTGAAGCAAACCTTTGGAGAACAAGCATTCAGTTGTGGGACTATGAGATAAAGCTACATACATGCTGAGGATGATTCCAACTCAGTCCCTTCTTCTCAGAATTACTGAAACATAGATTTTTCAAAGTAGGAAACAAAAAAAGAGCTCAGGGAACCCACCCTCATTTTACTGACTTGGAAAGTTGAGCTCAGAAAAGTTAAGTGATTTGTCCAAGGTTACATGACCACGTAGAGGCAGATGCGGGGCTAGAACCCTCTTGCTTATACCTTGCAAGCTCTCTAATGTCCCAAGGCAGCCTGGGCCTGGAATCAGGAAGATTCCTCCTCAGATGTTTACTAGTTGCATGACCTTGGGAAGGTCACTTAATCTTTGTCCACCTCAGTTCCTCAACTGTGAAATGAGGATAATCACAGCATCCACCTCACTGGGTTGCCATAAGAATCAATTGAGAGAATATTTGGAAAGGGCTTAGTGCAATGTATAGCATACTGTAGGTACTTAATAAAAGCTTATCCCATTCCCCTCCCCACGAGTCGCGAATCCTTTTCCATTTGGTGCATTCTGGGTACTTATTGCCACTGCTGCATGACACAGATCCTAAGAGGAAGGGGAAAGAGTTCCTAACTTACATTTTATTATTATCGTCATTCAAACAACTGTCATTTTGCCTCAGTTTCCCCATCTATAAAAGCAAGCACCTTCATCCCAGAGCTGTTGTGAGGATCAAATGGCATCATAATTATAGTGCTCGGCACAGTGACTGGCACATAGAAGGCATTGTATAGATACTAGCTTTTATTTGCTATTTAGATGACTCATTCTGATTCAAAAAGGCATTATTAATTATTATCTCCACTTTACAGATGAATGAGTTGAGGTCACGAGATGTTCAGTCACTTGCCCATAGTCACAGAGCTAAGAAAGCAGAATTCAAACTCAGGTCTTGCTGGCTCCAAGGACCTATGGTGTTCTTACAACAGTCATAGGATCAGAGTGCCCATCCAGACTGGTCTAAACATCCAACAGTAATGTGAACTTGTCTTAAAACCATTTTTCCTAATCAATCACATGCCTGGGCTGGACAAACAATTATGGCTGCTAATTTGTTTTACAGAAAAGAGGTAAAGGAAGGACACAAACGCAAGCATCTTAAGACATTTTAGAAGCTGTGCCCCTAGATCTCCGAGCTCTTGGCTGGTTCTCAAACAGAACACTGCTGCCCTGAACACAGCTTACACATTCATTTTTATGATCTATTTTTTTTCTCTTTACTTTTTAAGTTACCTGAACTGCAATAGTATTTTGAAGTTCCTTTCCCACACAAGGCTCCTATAATGTGCCATGTGCTCCAGGTTTGGAGCTGCTACAATAGATTTCTGCCATCAAGGGGCCTGAAGCTGTCCTCATTGTTGCTGCAGGCTTTTCTAACACCTTCAGGTGGCCTTTTTGATTTAATGACTGATTTCCCTGGAAAAGGGGTACCACATGCACATTCTGGTCTGCTCCCAGCTCCCATTACTGGACTTGGTGTGTTATTCACATAATCCCTATTTCTCCTTACCACAGAAATGGGTTAAGCTCTTCTCTCTATAAATTTATTTATACATAGATATGAATATGCTGTAAAGAACTGCTTGATATAAAATCAGAAAATGGAGCAAACATGTCTTCTGTGGCTGCATTTATGCATTTTTATTTTTAAAGAAGAGAGCTGATTTAGTTCCCACTCATGAAAAAATACGCAGGCACACCCCAAAGGGGAAAAAATGCCATGCAAAGGGGAGAAACTTCAATGCTATTATCACTTTCCTTCATCTCTTCAAACCTCATAGCTGTGGGGGTTGCCATGGTGATGCAGGTTTGACCTCTCACTTTTTACTCTTCCAGGAACTAAAAAAGGTAAAAATGAGCCATTCTGTCTCAAATGAAAATCAACCTCTCTCGGTTAAAAGATGCGAAATCGCTTTCCCTTCGTTAGACCTAATGTTCCATAGCCACATTGTTGGGTTGTTTTTTTTTCCCCTTTTCCTCTTATCCCGAAAGAAGAAAAGAAGTAGGTGCAAGAGTGCTGAGAAACAGAGATGAGCCGATCTAGCAGCAGCAGCCACCATGGAGACCACGGCAGGGACAGAAGCAAGGGCGGCAGAGCTCCGCTGACCAGGCAGCTGGCCAGTTCTGCTACAAGTCTGTCAGGGATCAGAGCTCACTGCTTCTGCACTTCCACTTCTCGACAAGCTCTTTTTCGACTTTTTATCCGTTTGAGGGATGGGTGGGGAAGGCATTTAGCTGATGGTGGAGTTGTTGCTTTTTTATTAGGTAGAGGGAAGCTAAGTCACGGTATCAGTCTCATAGCATTCTAAAACCTCAGTGATAATGTGTTGCATGTGAGAGCAGAAAGGGTAAATCCAGTTGCTGTCATTAATATTCCGAAGTCCTTTTGCAGCAAACCAGCTGTTTTGCCAGCCTTGGCATGTGTTCAACTTGCACATGTACGTTTCCTAAAAATTACATGTCTGAACACAGATACTCTCCTTTGGTGAAAGGCAAAGGATGAGAGACGCCGAAGGAGGTGGCCTGCGTTGTCTGTGCTCAGACAGGGTCTTGTGAACAGACCGCTTCCTTCTGCAGATTTCAGAGGTGGGCCCATCCACTCTTCTCCCTCTTTTCTCTTTCTCTGCATTATTAGAGCCGCGTCTCTGGAGCACTTGTGGAGTCAGTGTGATAGCAAATCAAGCCCTCCAGCTCAATGATGGCCTAGGCTGTGATAAAGGCTGAAAGGCCTGATTTGGTTCAGCTCTGATGGAAATTCCTAAGCACTCAGGATAGATCCGTCAAACCTCTCCTGCATGTGAATTACACATAATTACAAGCTAGGCAAGGACTCCAGATTGGTCATTACCACACACCACATTTACTTGTTTAATTCCTTACTTCTTTAATGTGATGAATATTGTTTAAAAATAATAATAAATGGCAGTAATAGGAGCAGTGAACGTACCTAACTTTATCAGGGAGATGCCACTACAATAGAATCTCTAATCCTGAGGAGAACCCTTTAGGAATCTCATTCTCTCCAGGTCAGGGGGTGCCATTTCTCTAAGACCATATAATAACATAATGTACAACACTGTATCACATGGAATTGTACCACTCCCAGAGAGCAATGTGTTACAATGGAAAGAATTTCAGCTCTGTAGACAAAGCACCTAGGTTTAAATCCTACTTCTTGATGCTTCTTAATGGGTAAGTAACAATTTCCCTGGTTTCAGTTTCCTCACCTGCACATTAAGAGTAGGCTGCATTCGATGATCCTGAAAGCTCTGAGAAGGCCAGATCTAGGGTCCTATAGAAGGCCCAAAGCTTGAAGATGGGCTACCTTAGTGATATTTATGTTCAAGTATTATCTTGTCACTAATGGTAACTAAAGCCAGTGTCTTTTGAGAAGGTCTTCCAGGTTTTGTATCTTACCACTTCATTTACTCCAATGAGTTTCCTGCAGTAATAAATTCTCAGTGCTTTCTCTCTTTGCTTGTTGAATTATGCCTTGCAGATTTTTTTTTTACTCTGAGAGTTGTAAGGTGTGTGAAGTAAATGTTCTCTTTCCTCATAGTAAGTCATAATGCCTAATCCAGTAGCTGTCTGTCATCTTACTCTAGGGACCGGTTTCTGAGAACACGCTCCGAAGAGGGCTCAACAATATTCTTTCCTGGCCCCCACCTACCCTCTCTTTTTAATGGAGTAGTGTTTCAAAAGTTTAAAGGGCTAATTTGTAGAAGGGTGAAGCTATCAAATTCAGTATGTGTGTTTTGATCAGATGTTCAGAATTTAAATTCAAATCAAAATAGCCAAACTCTGTCATGCTACGCACACATATACACATATTTCTCTCTCTAAGTACCTTTCATTCCTCATTTTCCTTAATGTTATAGATCTAAGACTGATTAGAGTATTTCAGATAAGCAAATAGCCAATAATGTTCTATGGTTACAGTTTAGACTCTGCAGGTTAAATCCAAATGACATCCATCCCTGTGGCCCTCCCCATAGAAAACAGCTGCTTTTCAGATTTAAACATAGCAAGAGTAACAAGAGCTTCTTTTATCGGCTATTCCTATTCATAAGGCATTAAAATACATGCAGTTTCTTAATCCCTAATGCAGTTCTACTAAGTCATCAGCTTTAAACTAAAATAGCATATATCTTTAAAAAGTAGCCAGATGTAAACTGTCTTCCAAACCAAATCTGCTCTCAAAACTAGCTCTCCCAAAGGCTTTATATAGGATGCAAAGTTATCTCGGTCACAGTGTGTGTCCTCTTTGCTTGTTTCACCCATAAATGGCTTTGTTAAAACACACACACACACACACACACACACACACACATCACACAAACCCAAGTTTACTTTTAAGTAGCACAGGCTATTTGGCAAGCTTCATCCCTCTTTCACCTCCCCTCCTACCCCCTTAATACCCATCCTTGCAGTACAACTTGGCATCGTTCAGCACCACTTCTGGGAAAGACATTTCAGCAGCAGCCAATTGGCATTTGCCAAGCAAGGTCACTTTCAGAAGCATCGCTTTTCTGTAGGCAGCATCTCTGGGAATGATAGAAAAGCGGTGGGTCCACAACTACATAGCCTCCTAGCTTTTCCATTGGCCTTGAGAGGGACTGAATGCAGAACTTTCCAGTGGTAAATTCACAGAATAATGGGAGTACTGTACTTAGTAGCTAACAGGACAATGAGAAGCAAAGCATCAATTTCTTTTAAAAAAAAAAGTATGTTTGGTTAAACAGCATTACACCTATATAAAGCTGTAGATAAGCATTTGAAGCACTTCCAATCCAATGAGAAAATTTCAATCTCAGATGAAAATGTAAAAATGTAAATTAAGATTTAAAACTACAGTTGGCTAGGCAGATAGTGAAATGATGTCATGGCTATTTAGTTAGAAAGGGGAGGAATCAATTTCAAGAGAAACATGTCCCCCAAAAGGCTGTCTTTCAGTTGATTTTTTTAAAATGGAAATAAAAATAATCCTTACTAAAATTCAACTGAATATTATTAAAATTCTAAAAATGTAAGTCTTTCTGTCTTCCTCTAAGCAATTAAATCAGCAGCTTTCTAGTGTCTTGCCATGATGTTGATGAAGCAAAGGGGAGCCGAAATATCTGTTACATTTTGCATTTAACTATAAATATTTTTACTGAGAAAGAAAATCAACTATGAAATGATAGAGAAAAATGATTCGCCCTAGCCCCTCATGCTTTATGTCGTTTTTTTGTTTTTAAATGGAATTTGTCTACATAACAAATGACTCCTGCTGGAAGTATTTTGGATTTTAAGTTTCTTTCTAGGAGGTGTTTGTTTTTCAATTGCTATGAGTCTTCCTTATTCTTCTTGATTCTGTAGTTTTAAAAAAATGTTTATAGCTGTTCTTTGCATTGAGCATTTTTTTCATTTGAAAAAAAATGTCCCTAGGTTATAAAGTGGGAGGAACATATACATGGCAAGATTTTTTCCCCCCAAGTACTAGTCAAATATTGAAAATTAAGAGAAAAGAAGAGTTTCATGCATGAGTGAAATTTAAAAACTAGACCTATACTTTTATGCTTATCTCTTTTGCCACAGGAGTATTGTATCTCAAGAGCTTATTTATTAAAGAAAAAAGAAAGAAAAAAAAACTTCAGGTAATTCTACACGGCCTTTAATACCATTAAAGGAAAAGTTAATTCCAATCACTGAGCTATTCTAAGAAGCAACTCTTCTAGTTATAGTTCATTTCTCAATCATGTAACTTCACTGCCCTCTTCTGGAGAAAGAGAGAAATAGTGAAGATTTAAAACCATATAGGAAAGACCCCCCTAAAGAAAAAAAATGGAGGCCTTAATGATACTTTACTGATCTCACACACACGCACACACACACACACACAATCAAAATTGCTGCTGAAATAATAAAATGCCACTTTCCCATTAGTAACATTAAAGTGATCAGAATGACAAGCTAAACCTGTCTTTTCCACATCTCTGTCACAAGGATTATACTATTTTTTGTGACTCTACCTCTGACTTTTAGAACTCTTTATTTTCAGGTTTATGAGTCCCACTGTTCAAACTATAGAGGTGGAATCGGATTAGATTATCATTCCCATGTCTGAAGAGCTGAATGTCAACAGTAAACACTAGATTTTCTAGCACTTTGTTTATGAAAGTATTACAAAGTACTTTGTAATGAACTGATTCCCATTTTACAGAGAAATTAAGTGTAATAATACTTTTCCTGGGTATAACATAAAAATAATGGCAACATTAATTGACAGATACGCTTCCCTAATTAGGTTATTTAATCTTGGGAGGCACATGAAAAATGGCTAATGTAATATTCAACTCAGTTTCTCTATATTTAGGGTGGTATAAATCTATGTGTTATTTATTAGCCTTATTACGTAGAAATCTTTTTTTTGCTTCATTTTGCACACCAGCACCTGCAAAGTGGGGACAGTAATTCAGGTGACTGATGGGTTAAGGCTGAGAATAACTGAATACCAATACTTTATTTTTTTAAACTGCATTAAAATGTACCCATTTTCAATTTTTCTTTTCAATCATTATTACACTTTCCCCTCTTTTCCCCTTCACACATATACCAAATTTCTACTCGGATGGCCTGTCTTACTATGCAGATATACAAGAATTTCTGATAGCTAGGTTGGAGATACATAAGGTCTGGCAGAGCCCATCATGCTGGAAACATGTCAGGCCTGGGTCTAGAGACAGACTCTACATTTGCAGTCCAATGACCAGCATGGTTAGGGTGTAGGAGGCTTATTATCACAAGACTGACTATTGGGTGTTTTGTTTTGACGGTCCTAATTATGCATGAAAACCCTTACTAAGGCAAAGAAGAGGTATTTACATGCCTTACTGATGTTGAAACACTTTGAGCAATACTTATGGGATCACAGAACCACAGGTCATCAAGTACATTTTTTCATTTTATAGATGAAGAACCTAAGGGCCAGGAAAACTTTGTGGGTATGTTAATATGTGTTTTATGTTATGTTATGTTATGTTATGTTGTGTTATGTTATGTTGTGTTATGTTGTGTTGTTATGTTATGTTATGCTGTGTTGTGTTATGTCGTGTTGTGTTGTATAAGGTTACGTTGCTATGTTATGTTACAATTACATTATAATTTGATATGTCATATTATGTATCTTATTTTATGTTTAAGACTGGGTATCCCTATCTTATCCAGACTGAAGTACAGGGGCCACTCACAGGCCCAGTCTCACTACTGATGGCTATGGGAACTCTGACCTGCTCTGCTTCCAGTTTGGTCCACTTGATCCCTACTTTGGTGTACCTCTCTCTTTCCCCTTCCCCAGGAGCTCGCCATTATTTACACCCACCATTAACACCAAACTTACAGAGGATACCCAAATACAGCTCATGGTAACTCAGGCCTTTGTGCACCAAAGATCCACCAGCCTCAGTCTTAGCTGTCCACCACCACATTTGGAAACCACGCAAGGTTAAGTAACTCAGCCAAAGTCCCACAGAGAGTAAGTATCAAAAGTAGAATTTCAACCCAGATCTTCTGATTCCAGAGAAAAAGCTCTTTATGTCTCAAGACCCCCTTACAAAACAATTTTAAAAGAAAATTTTCTTCTCAATGTTTATGAAACCATGACTATCAGGACGAGATAATACATTTGAAGAGAATAAGGTGAGTCTTTTACCATTCCAGCTTCTCATGTGAAAAAGCCCAAACTTTAACACTATCTTATTATTCTAATATTCAAAGAAGGGCAGCTAGGTGGCGCACTGGGCTTGGAATCAGCAAGACTCCTCTCCCTGAGTTCAAATATGACTTCAGAAGCTGTGTGACCCTGAACCAGTCACTTAACCCTGTTTGCCTCAGTTTCTGCATCTGTAAATCACTGCAGTATCTTTGCCAAGAAAACCCCAAATAGGGTGATGAAGAGTCAGATGGAACTGAAATAACGGAATAACAATATTCAAGGAATCTTTAATTTTGGTCATAGTTTCTCCACCAATTGAGAAACAGTCTTGTTTGTGTCATTTAGTGGGATAAGTCTTGGGAAGTTGCTTGAGTCACAAAAAACTTAAATAATGGGTCCAAGGTCTCAAATCACTAAATGCCAGACCTGAAATATGAACTCTGGTTATCTAATTAATTTATTGAGGATTTTTATTTCTAAGTACTTCGAGGATACACAAACTTTATCAGTGGTTGTTCCTGCGTGTGTGTATGTGTGTGTGCGTGAGTGTGTTTATTAATCCCCATTCAAATGTCATAATAAAGTATGAACAGAAATTTTACAACTGGACAATTATTGTTCAGAGACTGACAATACCCAAAACCATACAGTAGGTGGTCCTATTAGGGTCTGACTCTGTAGTTGAAAGAGAGTTACTAGTCTTCGGTTTTTGCCTTGACTCTCTCATAGTTATCTTTGTAACACTATGCAAAACACTTCTCTACTCTGATCCTTGTTTTTGTCATCTGTAAAAGTAGGGCATTAGATCAGATTTTTCAGAGTTCCTCCCAATGCTAATATTCCATGTTTCTGAGGTCTATAATTCTATGAATCATTTCCTCAGTCCATTATTTTGTCATCCAAATAAAACTCTTTATTTAATTAGGTACCTGGATTTGATATACTACTTGCAAAAGACAGAAATGCACGTGTTCATTTTGAGAGCACAGTTTAAATAGAATGGAAATTTTGTTTTAATCAACATTTTGTCCCCTGGATTTGTAAGTTTACAATTGAGGAATACTGTTCTCTTTATGACCCTCTCACCTATGCAATAAATTCATGGCGAGTTAACTTTTATCTTTATTGAAAGTAATATATAAGCAAAGTTTAATAAAATTAAAGTTAATATAAGCCTGGGTTTCACTTTCTGAAGATGTGACTCCCTATCAATCCTCCCAACTGCCAAAGGCGTGGGATAAAATGTAGAACCTTGAGTTGTAAGATTTTAGAGATCTAATGAGCCCTTTGAAGCTGCAATATTAATGAAAAGATAGTATTATATGCCTCTTTGGTCAGGAAGAGGCTGATGTAGTAGAACTGATGCTAAATCTCCTGGAGGGAATCATGTCTGGTACATATCCCTCCATCAGCTGGCCAAAGAGCCAGTTTAGGCTGAGACACAACTGTTTGCTATCCTCAGCTACAGAAAACCAATGCAGCAGCGACAGTCATGGGGGTCTGAGGGGGGAGGAGGGAATCAATTCAATGAAAGGGCAATTTAACAATTACTTTGCTCCAAAGGAAATATGAACATAACATTGGATTTAAATTTGACCCAGAACAGACAATATCTGTCTATATTGCCCTGTTGGCCCATCTTATGAATTTAAAATAATTTTTCAAAGAATCTGTCTTTCCTATTCATTTAAAAATAATCAAGACTCCCCTTTACCTAGAGGTTCACCTTTAATTCCACACCCCACCCCACTCACTGGAGCATACTTATTACGGATCCATTACGCATTTATATCTGGAGAGGGATCATGACCTCCAGGCCAGAGAGGGAAAAACTTGAGTTTAAATCTTACTTACGACATTACCAAGTCAATTAATCTCTCTGAGTCTCAGTTTTCTCATCTATAAAGTGGGGATATTAATACTCGTAGTGTCTACCCCAAGGGGTTTTTGTGATAAATTAGATAATGTCTCTAAAATGCTCTATAAATATCTACCACCATTCATTTTCCTAGCCAATGGTGTTGTTCCTTTCTAACTTTCATGTGTTTAGATATGCTTTCATATAGATAAGACAGTCTCTGACCTTAAAGAGTTGACAATTTAGTAAAGAAGCAAAATTATGCAAACAGCTGTGGTGGGAGCCTTAGGAGTGGCTGAAACAAAGGCCTGTGAGAGTTCACAGACACATGTCAGGAACTTCTTAGTCACTGTTTTGTACTAATTAATCTCAGGGCCACGATGTCCACCTCCTCTAAGAAGCCTTCTTGGATTGATCAGCTGAGAGAGGACAGTTTCCCTGACCTGAGCCAGCCAGAAACTGGCACTTTGTTAGCTGTTCTCTCACAACTTTGTCTCCAATTATGTATTTACCCTTAAACTTTATGTGTGTCTGCATGTAAGTATAGCATATAGGTGATGTCAATTCTTTGCTCTTGAAGACGTTCGTGTGCATTTAATTAGTTTCAGGCATATATATTTTTTGTTGTTAGCTGTCCTTTGTTCACATGGAGGCCTGCTACATAGAGAAGGCTCTCCTTCTCAAGAAGGCAGCTGCCGCGTTGTTGCTGCCGCTTCTATGACAATACAATAAACAAACTGGGCATTTCATGAATGCCATCAGAACATAAGCTCCTTGAGGGCAGGGACTGTCCTCCTTATCTATTGTATCTGTATCCCCAGTACTTAGCACAGTGCCTGGCACATAATATTTGTTGTTGCTGTACAGTCACTTTAGTCATGTCCAAGCCTTCATGAATCCATTTAGGGTTTTCTCAGCAAAGTTGCTGGCTTAGTTTGTCATTTCGTTCTCCAGCTCATTTTACAGATGAGGAAACTGAGGCAAACAGGTTAGACTTGCCCAGGGTCATGACAGCTAGTAAGTGTCCAAGACTGGATTTAAACTCAGGTCTTCCTGGCTCCCCTCCTGGCACTAATTCCACTGTGCCACTGAGCTGCCAGGTAAATGGTAAGCACTTAACTAATACTTGTTACCTACCTACCTACCCTAAGAAAATGGTAGAATACCAATAAGCTACCTGTGAGGGAATGAGAAAACTAGTCTTTAGACTGACAGGGAATTGTCTGAGTGAATAACAACAATGATTGAATAATGTAGATTTCAGTGATAGAGGTGAACACTGGGACTGAAAATCAGCACCAGCAGCAACAGAAGCAAAATGTAGAAAGGTGCAGTAGTCTGGAACTTTTCATCTTGTGAGAGCCCAGATCTGAAAGAATCAGAAACATAGAATTGTAGAAGAAAAGGATCCACAGTTTCAGAAATCGATAAACTGATATTTGAGAAAGGAAAAGAAAAATGAGAAGATGGAAGGAACTTAAGGGAGTTGTTGCTTCTTCAATTTAACAAATATTTATTAAGCATCTGTTATATGCAAGACCTATAATAGGCCCTGAAGATAGAAAGACAAAAACTGAATAGTCCTTCCCTCAAGGAGCTTCTATTCCACTAGGAAGATATATTGCATACATAAATAAGAATGTGGTAATTGGAAGAAAGAAAGAAAAGGGCTTTACAGGGGTGGTAGGATCTAAGCTATGCCTTTAAGAAAAATCAAGATCCTGATTGACAGAAAAAAGGGACAAATGAATTCCAAGAATGGGGATGACTTAAAGTATGGAAGGATGTGGGAGATGGAATAAATTCAAGGAACAATTAGTAGGTGCCCGATTGGAACACAGCATGCCTGAAGGGGGGGGTCCCATGAAATAAATCTGGAAAGGTAAGCTGAAACTATCTTTTCTAAGGTTCTGAATTTCCTAACTTGTTTTTTTCCCCAAGAAGCAACAGAGAGCTTTCTAAAGCTTTTGCATAGGAGGAGTAGAATAGTCAGACTTGGTTATTCTTGAAACTTTGTGGAAGATAGATAGTAGAGAGGAAGGAATTGGAAGCAGCAGAACCATAAAAATGAAGAGGGTGCCCAAAGAGGGTTAGGGCTGCCTGAGACCCCAAAATACCAACATGCCGGGTCCTGCTGAAAGAATTCCACTCAAGTCTTCTCAGCCAAAGAAAAAGTAAAGTTTATTGAAAGTTCAAGTTCACCATGTGGGCTACTAGGCCATTTCATGATGCTCTCACAGAGCAAGTCTGTGCCAAGCTATCCCATGGTGCTCTCACACCTTGTGGAGGGAAGATGGGATTCTATATGCAGAAAGGTTGTGGGAGGAATCTAGGGGTGGTCCAGAGGAGGAGATTGGGGAGGGTCTTTAGGAGGAGTCAGATGAGGTCAGACTCCAGTAGGGTCTTCAGGAGGTGGGAAGTTGCTGGAGGCTACCTGGAGACCATAGACAATGGTGGGCCAGGCCAGTTCAAGGGTGGGAACAGGAACACTAAGGGTGGGAAACTATTGGAACTAAGGGGGCCAAAGACCTGGGCAGAGCCACAATCCAAGGCCCATAACCACAGGCAAATGTCTTCCCTGGGAAGGTTTACTTTCCCAGAGCCTACACCTCATCACTTTGAGACAGCAACTGTTCTATATTTGCCTTTACTTCTTTGCCTACTATTAGTGCCTTGCACATATTAGGCATTAAATGTTTGTTGAAATTATTATGAAGAGATCAGTAAGGATGCTGTTACAGTCCAGACCTCCAGAGAAACTTCTGATAAGGGCTTGAACTACCATTACAGTGATGAGAATGGAGACAAGACCAACATGGAAAGTGCTGTTATGGAGGAAGAATCAATAACACTTGAAGACTGCTTACATCAAATGAGTGACAGGAAGAAATCAAAGATGACACTAGTGTTGTGATCCTGGGTAAAATGGAGACTGATAATACCCTCAGCAGAGATAGTAAAGTCTGGAGGAACAGTGCTGGGGTAAGGGAAGAGCTCTGTCCCAGATATGTTGTATTGTCAATGCAGCTGTATTTCAGGACAAAGAATAGGGCTAGATATATAGAGGTAGTAGCCATTAGCATAGAGGTGACAATTGAAACAATAAGAGCAAGTGAGATAAAACAAAAAGAGCAAGTGAGATCAATGTGGGAGAGACAGAGAAAAGGAAACAGGTCAAGTATAAAAACATGGATAAATAGGAAAGTAGGTGCTGGGTGTTGATCCAACAAAGGAGTTGAAGAGTGGACACTGAGGCAGGAGAACCAAGACAGTAGGGTGCATAAAACACAGATGGAGATATCATTCCGAAAGAACATGTTGAAAGCTCCAGAGGGGTAAAATAGGATGAGGATTAGGGAAAAGGCTGTGATTTAGCAGTTAGGAATATATTGGTAACCATTGAAAGAGAAGCTTCACTAGAGTCAATCAGAAACAAGATTGCAAGGGACTTACTGGGAGATAAGGAAGTAGAAGCAGCTAGAGTAGATACTACATGATTTCTAGGCATTTATCTGTGAAAGGGGCAAGAGATATAGGGAAAAAAGCTTGAGAGAATGTCCAGGGTCAAATGATTGATTTTTCAGGATAGAGGAGGTCTGGGCATATTTATAAGAAGTAGGGGTAAAAGGCAAGAGATAGGAAGATATTGAACATGAGGGAGAGAAAATGATCAAACAGACAAGTTCCCAGAAAAGACTAGACAGGAAGAAGCCAAGGACATGATAGAGGCGTCAACCCTGGCAAGGAGAAGGGTCAGTCATTTCAAAGAATGATGTAAAGGAAGAGAAATTGGGAGACAATGTGGAGGAATTCTGAGGGGATGAGTAGGAGAGGTGAAGGAGGTCATGGTGGATTGTTTTGATTTTCTCAATTAAGTAGGAGGTAAAATCCTTTCCTAAAAGGGATGGGACAAGGGGAGAGAAACTATAACTACTCTGTAAAGAGTCAACTGCTAAAATCTCAAGAAAAAAGGAGTTAGCAACAAAAAGAATAGAATGAAATTTTCACATAAGGACTATGTTGTAGTAACTTTGATTTATAAAATAATTGAAATTAGTAGACTCGGGTGCTACACAACACAATCGAAACTGAATAACATTTTATAGGATAATTCTGGAGAAAAAGAAAAACTCATGAGAACTATTGGCTTCCTCTGACAGGTGCACAACTAAGCAAGTCCTAAACTGAAAACCAGGTATGAATTTATTATTCAGCGATGGAATTAAGGTTAGTGCATACAGACTACAATTACATAAATCTGACAAGGAAGATACTGGATAAATTTTGATATGATGTCAGAGGAATGTAAGTATTCCTGTGTATCTGTGTCCCAGTCAAATCAGATTGTATCCCCAGAGCCCATCACGTCTTTTTCCCAGTACGCGCTTTTGTTCATTCCATTGTACTTATTTCTCCTCCTTCCCAGTTTGCAGAAGGCCTTCTGTTCTTTTAAGCCACAAGTCAGGCACTACATTCTCTATGAAAAGCCCCTCTAGGTGAAAGTAGCTTCTTAAATTTCCTATACACCTGGTCTGTAGCTTTCTTTTGTATTAGAGAGAGAGATAAGCACAAATACAGCTGTTGTTGTTCAGTCGCTTCAATTGTATCTGACTCTGTGATCTCATTCGGGATTTTCCTGAAAAAGACAATGAAGAGATTTGCCATTTCCTTCTCCAGCTCATTTTACAGATGAGAAAACTGAGGCAAAGTTAAGTGACTTGCTCAGGGCTACACAGTCTGCATTTGAACTCACGTCTTCCTCTATTCACTGCACCACCTAGCTTCCTCAAATATAGAGAGACAGAGATAGAGACAGACAGACAGAAACACACAGAGAGAGACAGAGACACAGGGAGAAAGGGTATGAGGGAGAGGACCATTTCCTCTTGTTAGATTACAAGCCTGAAAGCAGAACCAGTGATGGATTAATTTTCATATCTTTCATATCTCCAGTGCCTAGGCCAAGGCTTTGAATTTAGTAGGCATTTAAATGTTTGCAGAATGAATAAATGGATGAATGTACTTCCCATCGTGGAATTTCCTCAAGGAGAAAGAAGTTACTGCAAATATACAGGGAAGTCAGACACTGATTGATATAAATGTTTATTCAGTCATTTTGCTATATTTTGAATGTGAAAAAAGATACGGTAATACACAATGTAGAAACATCCTTATATGTATCTTTAAAGGTACATAAGGTTAGGCAGGTCCTATTCATTCCACTTGGTTAGGGAGAACCAGAATGAAACAGATGTGGGTATAGTGAAAAACACTGGATTTTTAGCCAGAAGACTTGGATTCAAAATTGGGCTTTATCACATGTAATCTGGGGTAAGCCCCTTAGCCCTCCTTAGCCTCAATCTTCTTATCTGTAATTCAAGGGGGTATATCAAGCATACCCTTTGATGGCACTGGACATACAAACATGGAGTTTCATCTCTCTTTATCAAGGAATTAGCTCATCTGAATGTTTAAAGGGACACTAATTCAACTAATTCCTGAACAAGAATCCCTACTAAAACAGAGGCAACAAGTGGTCATCCAGTCTTTGCTTGGGGCTCCCTACAAGGGAGAACTAATTCCCTGAGGAAACAGCCCATTTTACTCAAATAGTTCAAACTGTTAAGTTTCTCAAGTATAAATCTGCTTCCTGGCAACCTCCACACATTGACCCTAATTTTGCCCTTTGGGGCCAAGTGAGGGTAGCATATTCTTTTTCTATAAGAAAGCCATTGAAATCCTTGAAGACAGCTTTCATATCCTTCCCCAATCCCCCTTCCTACCCCCAAGCTAACACACTTATTTCCTTCATCAGTTCTTCATCAGGCACAAACTCCAGTCACTTTACCATCCTGTTGTGCTTCCTCTAGATATTCTGCCATTTACCAATATTCTTCCTGAAAAGTCTGAATTGAACACAGTAATTCAGATACACCCTGAGCAGGACAAAGGACAATACCTCTATAGTCCTGTGTACTACATGCCTCTTCACACAGCTTCAAACTGCATTTGATACTTTGACTGCCAAATTGCATTTGATCCATGTTGAATTTGCAGTGGACTGAAACTGTCATATTTTTTTTTAGATTCATTCTATGGCCTCTCCAGTTCTAAATGATAAGAACCTAAATGAGCAGAAAAAAAAAATGAAGATAATTGCTTGATCAGCCTTAAGTAAAATCATGAGGTAGGATGCTCCCCTACTTCCTTCTAGGCATCTATCACTGAAACTTCAACACCTAGATACCTTGGCTACCTAGAATTTACCTCCCTGAAGAAATCTGTAATCCAGAGTTTACTGCAGCTGTACACAGCTCCAAAGAAATTTATCTTTGTCTCTACCTCTCAGGGTCTAAGGTATCTATTGGTTGATCAGAAAACTAATCCTTGCTAAAGAAAGAAAATTCCCCTTTTAGCTAATTAGATAATCTGCATTTTAATTCCCTGGGCTTTTTTTTAAGATTATGTAAATCTCTTATTAATTATTCTATTATCTACTCTTAATGGTGGGAATTTTAGGCCACGAAGATCATTAGTGAAGTTATTTGGGGAAAGATAATTCTGCTTTTCAAAAAGCATCAATTTACTTCCTCTACCTAGATACCCCTGATGGTGGGGCCACCCCAAAGTGAGTCTGTTCAGCATCGCACCTAAAAAAGCCAAGGGAAAGCTGATGGGTAGCAGAAAAGAGTACGTCAGTTCAAGATGAAGAAATGGATTAAAGGAGACTGCAGAAATTATAGAGAAAAAAGGAAGAGTCACACTTGAAGCAGTAAGAGGGGATTTTTTTTAAAGAGATAGTGAGAACTAAAAAACGATAAGGGAATGGATGAAAAAAAATTCAACATTTCTGCAAAATGAATAGCACAAAGTGAAAGCAGGTCTAGATGAAAGCACTTTGTCTGAAGTAACTGATGAATAGCAGACATAGAACTAGAAAGTCCACTCAGACAGATGTAACTGAAAGATACATTATACTCATTGTCAGACTTTGAAGAAGAAATTACATTAGTCATGTTTGCCCAACCTTCACCCCTTACCACACCCTTTTCCACATATAGCCAGAAGAGAGAGAAAAAAAAAGAAAACTGAAGAGACAGCATAAAGAAGCCAGAGTCCAGGTATGCTACTAGGGAAGGGGGACTGGCAGAGAGATTTCTTCACTCCCTTCTTCCTCCTCCATCCTCTACAAACCAAAACAAGAAAGGCAATGTGCATGAATAGTTTAAACAAAAAAAAAAGGAGGTTTCATTTTGTTTTACTAAAATGGAAGTGACTTACAAAGTCCCACACTTATGTGTTTTAAAAAAACAAGTAATGGAAGTCTGAAGCATGCAAAGAAGGCATCAGCTTTCCCAGTGGAAAGACAGGGATCCTGCTTCTAGGCATAAAGAAGTACCTTGGAGGGATGTGGACCATGTTTAGGCATTTTGTAACTGGTTCTGGTCTGCTAATTGCATCGTATATGGGAAGCTCTTTGGCCACAGAGTCATTCAAAAAGGCCTGTTAAGCCAGACAAAGAACTTTTAGCCATTTTCCCTTTGGTTATGCTGTAGTAATATGATATTACTGTACACAGTGAATGCTGATGGGCCTGACACCTCCCCTCTGAGGCCATATGACTCTTTGAAATGATCTTGGTCCTGAGACTCAGTATTTGTTCTTTTCCTTTTTAGGTAAAAGGGATCAGAGCCTTTGACTTTGTGAATTTGAATGCCCAGGAGAACACTTTGGCATTCCTGTATTCCAAAGTCTGGGTTCTAGATCAACGTTTCATCAATGACCCAAGCAATAAGGAGTGACTTTCAAGAATGACCATATCCAGGGCAAATGAAGCTGAGACAGCTCACATGGGACTCATGCTGCATCTGAACCTAAATGTGGTGGAACCAATGCTATATAGAAACTGGGCAAAGTTATGAGACTTCCTTTCCCCTTCTCCCCAACCCCACCAAGACAACAGGGATAGAAGTGATGTAGGGGAGAGTATATCTCCTAGGGGGTTTGGGAGAGTAAATAACCCTTTATAAACACCTCCCAATTTTAACTAGCAAAAGGACATTGTGATGCTATTCCCTTCCCCTCAACAATGTAAAAAATATGACCAGTATGGGGTTCAAGTCGGTGGCAGCATAAATGAGACCCTACAACCCCTCAATGTATACTGGAACCTTGGGGGAGATACAGCATCCTGGCTCTGGGAAAGTAAGCCAGACTATCCTCACTTCAACAGGAAATGGTAAACTGTGGATTCTCTTAAAGGAAATCAGAGATAGAGCAAAAGGGCAGAGACAGGTTAACAAACTGGTCTGAATTAAGAAAAGAAGAGACATTTCACAGACAGGACATTAGCTTTGTCTTAAAATAATGCAAGGAAATGGACCATCATCCCAAATTGAAAGAATGCATAAATGTGACAGATCATAGTAGCAAATGGGGGGTTGTAAAGGAACTAGCTGTCACAAAAGAAGGGAAAGGGGGCATGAAAACTTTTGCTTCATACAATGGAAAGGTAACAGAGAAAACACATGCTTTGGGGGATGGGATTGAAAGAATGAAGCAGTCACCTTCTATCCCTCCCCCCCAAAAAACCCAACCTCTCATAATATCATATTAAAGCTGGAAGGCTCCTTAGGGATCCTCTAGTCCAATTCCTTCATTTTACAGAGGAGTCCCAGAGAGGAAACGACTTGCCCAAGGTCACAGAAGAAGGCTGATTCAACTCTTACTGAAACAGATGTTGAACTGAATTTGAGCCCAAATTTCATAGAATAAAGTTATAAAACTAGAAGAGAATGTAGAGACTGATTTATCCAAACCTTTCATTTTACAGAGGAAGAAACAGAGGTCAACACTTAGTGATAGAGTGATAGGTTGTTAAAATTTAATTTGACTTACCCCATTGGGCACTGAACCTTTCAGAGAATGAGGCATTAGTCCCATTCAACAATTTCCATTAAATTAGTATTTATCTTTTGGATCAAGATGTGTACCTAAGTAGGGAGATACTAAGTCCTTTCAAGTTTATCTCATCACCTTGGCTCAAATCTCTTCTCAATTACATAGGAAAGACTGAAAAGTTAGGGCAAAATTTTAGCCATAGAAATGCTTCAACAGCACAAGGCATGGCTCCTTTCTTTGCTATGTTTCATCTGAAGGGCCACCTCCCTATGAATCTTGCTGAGATTTTGTGGAGAACTTTTACCTATTTCCCTTCCTGTGGCAGTGTGATCCATGTCCCTGGAAAGCCTGGCCTTGTCAAGCCTGGCCTTCTGACTACCACTAAGAGTGACAGGCAGAGAAAGTTTGATATCTTTTCTTTCTACCATGATTCACCAGAAGGACCTGTCTCCCATTTCATCCAGTTTGATTGTGTTACATGAGATATCCCCAAAGTCTTACTGCATTTTTTTTTCAACTTGAATAGCTAAAAAATCTTGCTGCAAAACTTTGATAGCTGCAAAACTACAGTAAGCTTTTTGGGACATCCTGTACAGTCCAACCAAACTGTATTATTTACTATCCCTTTCAGATATCCTATCCTTTCCTCCTTCGTGCCCTTATGCATACTCCTCTATACAGCAGTGATTACCTTGAGATCTGTGAAATTATTTTGATAACTGCATTTACATACGATTGGTTTTCTTTGTAATCCTATGCATTTTATTTTGTGTGTTCAGAAACATTATTTTGAGAAGAGGTCCATAGGTTTCATCAAGACTACCAAAGGGATGCATGGCATACACAAAAAGGTTAAGAATCTCTGATTTAGAATGACTTTTGTATGCTCACTTGTTCAATTCTTGCCCATCACTTAAAGTCTGACTCAAATGTCTCCATTTCCAGGAAACCTTCCCTGATTCTCCCCTCAGATCTCACATATAACATTGATTGAACCTCTCGTGTATTCTTTTGTGTCATAATTATTTGTCCTCTCACTGGACTTCAAGCTTCATGAAGTGGGGTTCAACTTTGGAACTTCCCTATCATCCAACATAATCCTCTACACATAGCAGACACAAAATGAATGCTTGAACTGAAATCAAACTGTAGTATTAGGGGGTTGGACCACATGGGTTCTTAAGAGCCCTTTGGACGGAACAATCCACAATTCTAAAACTACCCAAACAACAAATTAAAAGATAGCTTCAAGTGATGAGGAAGGGGAAGGAAGATAATACAATAAAAATGGAATTAGAAAAAGGACCCATTTTTATTCTATGAGTACAGTGTATTGAAGGATGATGAAGAACTTGGGAGAGAATCTGGGAGGTGGTTTAAGTGAAATGAGACCGAGAAATCGGGAGGGTAGTTTTTTGGACAGTCTTCCCTCAATGGTATTTAATTCTGGTCTTTCTGTACCTGTTATGCCTAAGCAATGTAACTCCAACTGGATGTGCAATGTCTCCACTGAGACTGATTTTTATTGCCTCACAGAACAATAAGGCCAATATGATTAAAAGGCAGCTATCATAGTCCCTGAACAGTCAAGACAGCTGGGGAATGACACTCTCAGAGCTTTTCTCAGGAGTTATCTTTCTGTATTATAATTTAATAAGGAAGGGGACCTAGAAGAATGGAGAAAAGGTTTTACTTTCTCCACTTGCAACAGTAGTGGGAGGATTTGGCACCTTGAAAAAAAAGGTAAAGGACTTAAGGACAAGATATGAAAGAGATTTTTTAAAGAGAGAGAGAAGAAGATTGGCAAGGGTGGAATAATGAAAGAGGAGTTGACTGCCAACAGATTGATAGGATTGTATGCAGATGTCCTAAGGGAAAGGTATATGAACAAAGTAGCTTTTGAAGGAAATGGGGGAAAGTGAAAGTGGTACTGAGAAATTTGAAGAATAGGAAATTACCAAGGAGGAAGAGACAAAACATCCTGATGGACTATCTATAGAATAGAAAGAGAGTTAAGCAAGATCAGTGGTGAGAGGTTTGGGGGAGCAGTGGGAGGATATGGTGATGCTAAAGATCAAGGCGCTGAAATATAAGGAAATAGAACTGTCCTTTTTTTTAAAGTTAGAGTAGAAGGATCAATGATCAATGCACTGGGAATGAAGGTGTTTGGGGACAGTCATGAGAGTGAATGTTTTAGAAAGATTGACACTATAAAAGGATTGTCAGAAAGGATAAAATATGGAATCTTTACTAACAGCTAAGATTACCCTTACCCAGGAGAGGAGGGACTAACAGTGGGTGAGGACAGAGAACCCTCACTGGGAAAGGACATGCCTTTATCTTATAGCTTGGAAATGTATAGTATAACAGTGAATAGCTAGTAAGTTACAAAAAAGAAATGTTCTTATGATGGCTAAATCTAACAAAAAAAAAACTGTGGGTATACAGCGCAAGAATAGATTTCTTTAAAAACAGAGAAAAACAATAAGTAAGAATACGTAGTGTATGTATATTATATATATGCAATTTATGGCATGTGTATGTACATATTTGCATGTGTGCTTATATGCTGAAAGTCTTAGTGCCATTTGTGTCTTTAATCACTTCAGTACCATTTATCTATCTGTCTGTCTGTCTATCTTTCTGTCTGTCTGCCTATCTATCTATCTTTATACATACACATGTGAGTGTGTGTATATACATACACATAGTATATATTATATACACATAGATAGATAGATAGATGCATTTACACACAGACACATATACAAAACAGTAGGGTGTGAAAGAAAGTTTATGTTAATTGTGCATAAAGTCCTCAGAAAAAGACTTTAAACATTCATGAACACAAATTCAGTTAATTATATTTTTTCTCCTGAACTCCCAAAATACTTGTTATCTATAATATGTCAATAGAACTATTAATTCAAAGGTATTAAGGATGTTAAGGTTACATAAATAAAGCACACATTTTAACGGGTTACCTACCATACCAGAAAGTTGTCAAGGATAGTTCTGGTATGGCACAACAAATACTCTGAGCTAAAATCTAAATTCAGGGCAGTTCACCATCTCTTTGGTCATGAAGGGATAACTTTTTCAGCCTTAGCAGCTCTTGAAGACTATTGTAGAAGACAATGGGCATGGATAGAAGGCATATCCACATAAATCAAGGCAAAGATCCTTGAGCTATTAAACTATTGATATTATTTACATTAGTATCTTATTTATTCTTAATTATTTTACATGGATATATCTTATATTCACAAATAGATTTCAAAGTCTTCTAAAGCAGAAGTGGCCTAGTGCTGGGTGATACACATGATAAACTGCTTAATAAAATATTTGCTGAGTAATGGAAGGAAGGAAGGAAAGAAGGAAGGAAGGAAGGAAGGAAAGAAGGAAGGAAGGAAGGAAGGAAGGAAGGAAGGAAGGAAGGAAGGAAGGAA
>CM053598.1:105113893-105138936 GCA_028646575.1 Pseudocheirus occidentalis | reverse complement strand
CTGGAGGAAACTGGAAAAGAACTGAATTGCAATGAGGCAGCAAGAGGAAGAAATAGCAGACTGAGCTCAGGGAACAGCCTACAGTCTACTCTGGCTGGAATAATAACCACTCATATGGTACTTTAAGGTTTACAGAGCACTTTGTTCACAAGACTGAACATAAAGGGGAACAGAATATAAGTCTGATTAGGCTGCCTGGAATCAGATGATGGAGGGTTCTAACTGCCAGAATAAGGAGCTTATATTTTATTCTATAGGCAGTGAGGAGTCACATAAGATTTTGAGTAAGGGTGGTGACAGACTTAAGTCTTTGCAATATCATCTGGACAGACGCATAAAGGATGGACTCGAGAGGCAGAGAGAATGAAAGGATAAACATAGTATTATAACAGCATAGGAAAGAGATTAAAAAGAAGGAAAGGCAAAGGAGAAGAAAGGGAGGAAAAATGGGAAAGAGGAAGAAAAAGCAGAAAGGGAAGAAGCATTAAGTGCCTACTATTTGCCAGGCACTGTACTAAGCGCTTTACAATTATTATCTCCTTTGATCCTTATAACACCCTTGTAAGGGAGGTGATAGTATGATCTTCATTTTACAGTTGAGGAAACTGAATCAGACAAGGATTGAGTGAACTGCCTTTGGTCACATTACTAGTGAGTATCTGAGATTGGATTTAGACTCAAGTCTCCCTGACTCCAGGTCCAGCAATCTCCCCTGTACCAGCTGCCTAGGTGAAGGTCGATCCTTCATAATAGATTAATAATAATAATAATAATAATAACAGCTAGCATTTATATGGCATCTACTACAAGACACTACACTAAACATTTTACAAATATCTAATTTATTTGATCCTCACAACTCTTAGAGGTAGATGCTATTATTATACTCATTTTACAGATGAGAAAACTGAGGCAAACAGAAGTTGTGACTTGTCCAGGGTCACACAGTTAGTAAGTGTCTAAGGCTACATTTGAACTCAGGTCTTTCTGACTCTGGGCCTAAAGCTTTGGCCACTGAGCCACCGAGCTGGCTAGGTGGAGACTGGTCCTTTATGATAGATTAATATAATGATAACCTATATAGCACCTGGCACCACTGCCACCTGGCTGTCTAGGTAAAGGCTGATCTTTCATAATAGTTGAAGAAATATACCTCTCTCTTTTCATGGGATAAGCATGGGGCTTTGGGTATGGAATGTTGTTCATACTGTCATATGAGGCTGATGTATTAGTTTTGCTTAACTTTTCCCCGTGTGTCATAAGAAAAGGTCCCTTGGATAATACACTGAAGTTATTATGCAAAAACAAAAGCCATAAATAAATAAATACAAGAATTAAACATATAACAAAGACTGACATCAGAGAAGTTCTGAGTGAAAATGTGGAGTTTGATACCCAAAATATTTTTTGAGGTAGACATTGCAAGACTTGGCAGATGTTTTGATGTTGGAGGTGATTAGAATGTCAAAGATAACTGAGATTTTGAGTCTAGTTGAATAGGGAAGGTGCCAATGCCTTCAACAGAAATAGAGAAGTGAAGAATCTGTCAGTCAAGAAACATTTAGAAGAAAGGAATATTCCTGAGGTGGGGAAGAAGAAGAATGATAAATTCAGTTTTAGAAACACCAAGTAGAAGGTGCTAGCGGAACAGTTAAATGGAGGCATTAACAGGCAGTTGAAAATGTAGTGCTGAAGCTTAGGGGACAGATTAGAGCTGGATATATAGATTTGGGAATAATCTTAATAGAGGTGATAATTGAAGCTGTGAGAGTGGATAAAAATCAGCCAGAGAGTATAGACAGAAATAAAAAGTGGGCCAAGGACATAGCCTTGAGGGACACTCACGCTTAGGGGCTATGATGAAAAAGATGAACTGGGGATAGATAAGAAGAGCAGGAGAGTAAAATGGCATTTATGCGGGGTGAAGACTGAGAAAAGGCCATTACATTTGGTAATTAAGACACCACTGGTGGTCTAGCAGAGAGAACTTTTATTACAGTGGTATGGAAACAACCCCTAGGTCAGGGATGTGACAAGAAAAGAGGCCAGAGAACTATGGAAAGCAAATTTTTAACTGTCATTAGGTCCCCATACATCTTTGAAAGCAGGGGTACATTGAAAATTTTCCAGAGTAAAAACCTTTTCTTTCCTAAAAACAAGCAAAACAAAACAAAAATTTTCTAAATGTGAATGATAATATTTCACTTCACTTTACTTCTTATATTACATTCAGCTTTGATTTTTCTCTGTAAATATAAATTCTCCAGTGAAATATATACCATGGGTCTTTTTTTATAAAAAATTGAAGTCATAAAAATAATGTCTCAGGCTCTAAGGTTTTTAAAAAGTGACATCATCACATTTTCCCTCTCATGTTGGTAAACAAGGGCATTTCTCAGACTTAATTCTCATTACTTAAGAATGGGGACTCCTTTCTGGTCTTAGGATATCACTGGTACAGGAGACTTCCAGAGGAGAAATTCTCTCTGCTTTCATAAGAATGGATCCTTGGCATCAGAAGGACCTGCCTCTGATACTTCCCAGCTGTGTTATTTAACCTCAGTTCACTAGGCAATTTTATAACACTATAGATTGTAGATTACAAAAGAATCCATACATCTGCAAAAAAAAAAAAAGCGGTTGTCGACTGTTAAATCTTGGCTGATCATATCTTACCTCTCCCATGCACTAATCCTAAACTATGTAACACTAACACACCAATAAAAATAACAACAAACAATAAATAATGAGTTAACTGTTGAAGTTTTTACCTGTGTATTTTCATGTGCTATCTTTCTTTTGGATGAAAAGATGATACTACCCAATCACCCTCAGTAGGGCATGTGCCTTCTGTGTGATGAATTAACAGTCATATATTGAGTATCTACTACATGAGAAATATTGCCAGTAGGAGTGATAGATCTGTACCATTCTATTCACATTCTCTATTTCCCTTGTGACAGGCATTTATGAGCCAGCTGTCTGGGTTAGGGTTCCAGCCTATAGTCATAATAAACCCAACCTATTAACCTGCCCCATCTCTCCTTCACTGGGCCTAGGAAGTGAATGATGTTCTGGTCTTGCTAATGTTTCCCACAGTCCTTCACTGGGTGTACAAATTGGGACAGTGAACTAGCCAGTGTTCTCGTGAGGATTCAGAGAAGGTGAATGAGGTACAGGCTGATTGTCCCGCAAACTCACTGTCAAGGGAAGAAGATAGCCTTTGGTCAGTGCTTTGATGTCTGTTCCCAGAAGACAGCATAGGAGAATTGAAATGATGCAGCTCCAGGGTGCTTAAAACATAATACCCAGCTGGGCCTAACAGATCACATTGTTAGACAAGAAAAGGGACTATTTTCTTTTCCTTTTTTGGCAGGAGTTTAACGTCTCTGCAGTTTTTATCATTGAGTACATAAATTGAATGGTTGTGTGCAGTGATGTAGGCAAGACCCGCTGAGCACTGAGCTTTAAAAATGTCATTGTCAGAAAGCATAGATTCCCTTTGGAAGCTAAAACTGACCTGGGAACCTTACCTGAGGTAAACTTTATCCAGATCAGTGGAAGACAAGCTACATTGAGATTCCCTGGCATTCACCAATGTCCTCTTAATAGGGGACAAGCAGAAGTACAACAGATTCATTCTCTCGTCCTTTGTGTTCTCACTTATATCTATTGCTCAGATGAATGATGAATTAGTATGTAGACATGGTGAGAAAAGTGACCTCCTGAGGTTAAAAGTTTGAGAACTCTGATAAATACTTAAATATTTATACCAAATTTCTGTGAGTTTTTAAGAATATTCATTTTTAATTTTCTTTTTACCCAGTTTCGATTATCATTCCATAGAGAATGTGACAGGAATTTTCTGGCTGGCTGGTATCAACGTAGCTTCCTAAGGAGTAATGTCATTGATGTTTATGGTCTTTTAGCAATTACTCAGACTCCTTTCTTGGGTTATCCCATACAACTCTCCTACAGGTCTCTGTCAATAGCTTCCTTCTATTATTCATTTTTCTATGTAAAGAAATGATGACTATTCCATCTTGACAGAAAAATTAGGGATATTCATACAAACCTGAGTCACTTAATGAAAATATTCCTGAGAAAAAAAGCATGAGAAGTTACATAAATAGAAAACCAACTACAATTTTATCCCACTTTATTAACCTATCAGATATAGTTACTTATCAGCTTCTGAATTTTCTATACTTCTTCAAGCAGAGTAGATAAGGGCTGCCTCCACCATGACCACTTAAGATGTAAGTGAAATATATGGTATGATTTGATGTGCTCCAAGGAATAATCACCTGTCCTTTTCATATCAGGGGCCCTGAAGGCAAATTTTTCCTTCTTTACACTTTTAAGGAAGGCTACCCCTAAGTAACTACTGGTTGTGAAGCTCTTCTGGAAAGGGGTTCTCCAATACCTCAAGAATCATACTGCAACATGCCACAGGCTCCAAGATTAGAGCCAAGTAGAGTAAAAATTGTGAAGCAGGCAGTACTATTTTTACAAAAGGGAGAGATAACTGAAATGTGTTGTCCTGGTATCTAGACAATGTCAAGAGAATAGCAAGTGAACCCATCATGGAAGATTTACAGGAAAATACAAACAAAAACTGAATAGGATAAGAACATGCATACAGATGGCAATGTATACCTTGGGTAGGAATATTCACATGAATGAAAGAAAAAATACAGAAATGTTGATATAAAGCAGGACCATGCTCACAAAATCTCAGAGTTAAATAAAAGCTCAGCTGCCAACTGCTCTAATCTGAGTCCAGTCAAGAATACCTTCTGCAACATCAAGTGGTCATCCAACCTCTTCTTGGTTGTTCCCTGAGGGAAAATCCACTGGCTCCTAAAGCAATCCATTCTGTTTTCAGATAGTTCTCTAGGTTCTGAATTTTTTTTTCTTTATATTAAACTTAACTCTATCATGCTACAACTTCCACCTATTGATCTTTTGGGGACCAAGCAGAATAACTCCTCCTCCACATGACAACTTTTCTATGACTTGGGAGCTGTTATCATGTGTACTCTAAATCTTCTCTCTTCCAGACTAAACCTACCCAGGTCCTTTAAATGAACCTTAAAATGTTACATGATCCAGTTTTCTCACTCTTTTTGCTATTTTCAAAAATGTTTTAGTGTATCCAATTCTTACCAAAATGGTGGCCCTAAAACTACACACAGGACTCCAGGTGTGGACTAAGCAAGGCATAGTATAATAGCATTATCATTTCCTTTTTTCTGGACCCTATGACTCTTATAATGCAAGAGATATTAGCACTGCCTCATTTTGGGGGAGGCGGGAGGCTTCTGTATCCCACTATTAATTCATACTGAACTTGTATTTCTTTAAAGCCACAAGACTTTTATTTTAAGCAGGAAATACTATCTAGCTTCATTTCATTATCCTTATGCTTATATTAATTTTCTGAGCTGAATTGTAAGACTTTATATTCCTACTGAATTTCAACTTCTTAGATTCCCCCCAAGTTTTTCAGCCTGTTGAAATAGTTTTTATGCAGACTTATTCATCCAATGTGTTAACTATCTCTCCAAGTTTCATATTAACTGCAAACCTGACAAGAATGTCATTTTTTACTTCAATCAAATCATTAATGAAGACATTAAATACCACAGCCAAGGATATCTCCCAGGGGTGTGCTGATAGAGATATCTCTCCAACTTGTCTCCAGTAGTGAGTCTGGTCATTCAAAGACTCCCAAATTCAGCTTAAATATACATTCATCTAGTTCATGTTTCTCTGTCTTGCCCATAAGAACCCTGAGAGATTTTGTAAAAGAGAAACAGAAATTGGACCTGTGATCTTACTAGTACAGGGAAATCTTGGTTAAAGAAACTCCCTCTATCAATGGAGGTTGTCAGCTTCTTTGCAATTTTATAGGCCTAGTGGGCTGATAGAGTGACTCACTCAGAGCCACTGGATCAAGCAGGATCAACTTGTGAATGCAGGTCTTTTGGGCTTTGACACCAGCTCTCTATGAACTTGGAACTCCAGTTACTATGCTAGTAGGCCTGTGACTGATGAAGCAGATTTTTTAATGGTCTTTTTTCATGGTAATTTCACCCATGGAAGGAAGAGTAGTTATTGCGTAGTTACTGCCTTGTAATGAAGCCCCCAGTTAGAGAAAAAACAATCTAATAATTTACAGAGGCTTGAGATCCCAGCCCTGCTAGAAAAGATTATTTTCTCTTGAATGGCTCATATATATAACACATGGAGAGCAGGAAATTCAAGGACAGGGACAATCACAGGTATTTATGAGAATTAAGATTAAATACATTAAATGTAGTCTTTAATTGAAATTTTGAAATGACATAATTAGGAACAAGTGCTCATCATACCCAAATGAAGCAAGCCAAGAGACAGGAGTAAGGACTTGAGTCAGTTCTTCATATCTGTTTCTCTCCCAGTGTACTAGCTACCAGAGCAAGTACGACCCTTTCCCACCTAAGAACAAAACAAAACTGTTGGTATTTTGTTGGTAATCAGATAACCCTCTTCTGATTTGTTTGGAGCACTTCTAACAGATGCCTGGGTCTGAAGAATGGTTTGGTATAGGTTGCTCTGCAGGTCTATGTTGGGGGCTCAACAACCTTTCTCGTCATTCTCCTTTCTCTCCCCTCTGAGAGATTCTCAAAAATGCAATTAAAAGAAGAAAAAAAAAACCCCACCCTCCAGTCTTGATCTCACTTTGGCTTGCTTCCTCTCTTCCCAGGCAGGGAAGAAATGCAATCCCCAAATCTTTTCAGGCTTAACTTGCCAGAAGGGTGTTACTACATCATGTTGCCTTTCAAATATTTAACTGAAACATAAGTAGACTAGGTCTTCAGTCATCCCCTGATTTGCAGTCTAATTATCCTGTCCAAAAAAAAAGGAAACTTAGTCTGACACGATGTGAATGGGATGGGAATCTAAAGCTCTTCCCTGCCCTTATGCCCTTTGCTTAAGTGGCTTAAGTGGCTCTGAGAACCTTCCCTGATTTGAAAGTATACTCTGCCCCCTAATAGACTGAATGTGGTCACATGGAGCCCATGGTGGGAGGCTTGTTGTTCTTCAGGAATGTCCACGCCTTATTACTTTGTGATTGGGCAGTGGGTCCAGAGTGCCGTGACATTTTCCCATCCAGGAGAAGACTATATATACACTCTCATGTGAGGTTTTGCTCTGGGGCTCACTTTGAGAAGAGTTGTGTGATTTGGCCAGACGAGACTCTGGGAAGCCATTGAGCCCCTGGTTTTGAAAAATCCAGGTGTTGGTGCTTCCCTCTCTGGTAACTGAATAGGTATGGATGTACTGGTCAGATGACTGGAAGCCCATCTGCTGGTCTGTTTCTTTGTCTGCTTGTAACTTCTGCTTATAACTTCTCTTTGAATTCTCTGAAGTTCAAGGTGCTTTTTCCCCTGAACTAGGTAAATGATATGTGTTTGATTGATTAAAGTAAGACTGTTAACCCATTTGGAGTTGCTTTCCTTTAGAAAAGCAGATCTAAGAACCTGTGCTAGCAGCTGCCCTGGGTATGCTGGTGTGCTTGCTGATACACATGATCAGCTGTTGATACACTCATGTCAATTCTTTGTGAACATTGCTTACTTTTTTAAAGTATTTACAAAAAGAATACATTCCATAACTATGCTGGGAGTAGAACTCAAACTCACTGATTTATAGGTTAGAGATTCTACTCTCTTCCTAGTTTTGAAAATGGATATCCTCATCTTCTTTTTCCATCTCTGTTTCTCCTCTCCTATATTCCATTCCCTGATGACCCTGCTCTTCACTTGCTATGGTGATAGCTTGTTATCATAAATCTTTCTTTAGGCTGTTAGAGCTTATAAAGAGTTCCTTAGTCTTTTATTTCTCCCAGTGGTATTTCCATTTTAACAGGCAACTCCTGTGAATGTTGTCTTAACCCAAAGGAATGATATTAATGGTGGGAATTTAAGGCATTGTGGCAGTGGCAGAACAGTTTTATTTTGGGTTGTTTTTTTTTCTGGCAGAGTAGGGGGTGGGAGGTGTCATCAACACTCTTTGGTGTTCCTCCAATCATACCAGGTGAGCCACTAAAGCCATCATGATGTATAAAGAGTATGTTTTCTTCTGTTCTGGCTACATTGAACTTTACCAAATAAAAAGTAAGTTACTCTAACAAAAGTTTAGGTAACTATTATGTTTAAGACACTTTATCTAGGCAGTGAAAAAGAAATAAACACACAAAAAAACCCAAACCCATAGTATCTGCTATCAAGTTTGCAATCTAATAAGGGGATAAAGAGGTATGCATGAATAACTTAAATACAAGTGAAAAAGGAACAAGTGAACAGAAAAACTCCAACAAAGGAGGATGAAAGAGACCAGTAAGAAGTAGATTATGATTATGATAACTGCAAAAATGATCACAGCCAAGGCAAAACACAAGGGTTCAAACTATGTGGTGACACTGTGAGTGAAAAGGAGGAGACAGATGTAGAAAATAATATAAAGGTAGAGTCTGTAATACTTGACAAGTTCTTAGTGAGGTACCAACACCTCCACAAAGCCTTCTCTGACACCAGTCATGAACTCCAGTTGAAATGGTCTCTCTTCCCTTCTTAAAAACCTTGCAGTATGTTGATAGATCTCTATTGTGTACATGTCTTACTCTCTCATGAATCGTCATTTTTTATTCTTTCATACTCCTCACATCAACTCAATCCAATTCAATCCAATTCCATCCAAAAAAAAACCCAACCCAACAACATTTATTAATCATCAAGCACAAGGGTCCCTGCATCTAGTTAGTTTCAAGGGTAGTTTCAAGGTAGAAAACTGAAACTCTAAAAATTTAAGTATTCACAGAAAATGGCACTACCCACTGTCATTAGAAACTGTTCTGAAGTTGTCAGAAAGTAGAATTTTCGGGGAAAGGTAGATGATAAATTATGATATGGATGTTTTGAGTTTGAGGTTCCAGCGGAAAAACCAGATATTGATGTCCAGTAGGTAGTTGGAGATACAGTACTAGAGATCAAAGGAGAAGTCTATTCTGGAGATGGAGATTAGGAAATTATTTGAATAGAGGTGATAATTTAAACCATGGAATGGGATAAATTGCACAGAGAGAAGTAAAGATGGGATATAACAGAGCCCAGAGGGTTGCACACACATTGTAAGTGGGATGAAGGAAGAAGAACTAGTTAAAAGAAGCTGAGAAGTAGAACCAGTAGAATTCAGAGCTGAGGAAGCTAAAGGAGGAAAAAAAAACTTTTGAGGAGGAGATGGATAAAAGTACAAAATGTGGCAGAAAGGTCAGGAAGGATGAAGACTAAAGAAAAAAGAGACATTGGATGTGTCAATAAAAATGCCACTGATGATCTTGGTGAAAGCAATTTTAATAGAATTGTGGGGGTGGAAGACACATTTCAAGAGACTGAGAAATGAGTGGGTGATAATAAAGTGGAAGCCATGAGTAGAGACTACCTACTGCTTCTAGAATTTTCAGAGTGTATAGGAGGAAAGAGGGCAATAGAGAGCTTGGGGTTAAAAAAGGTCAAGAGAAAGACTTTTTAAAAATTTAAGCAGAGGAATGACATGAGCACATTTAGAAAAAAGACAAGGAAACAGTCAAGATTAAAAAGTGAAAAATGTAAGAATGATGGATGTTTAATGCAGAAGGGTTCTAAGGAGAGGCAAGAGAGAATGGGTACAAATGTATTAGCCTTGGCAAGAAGGAACCCGATTTCATTATCTGAGGCAATAGGTTAAGATGAAGAAAGTTCCTGAGGTATGGATGAAGTAAAATAAGGAAACAAATTCACTGGCCTCTATCTTCTTAACAAAGCAGGAGCTGAGGTAATCTGCAAAGAGAAAAGAAGATGGAATGGAGTTCAGTGCTTAAGGAGAAAGAGGAAGGCTTGGTGTAGGCACAATGCAAAGTATGATAGGGAGTCAATCTTAGATGAAAAGAGGATACTTACCACATAGGCTGGAGCATCCAGCTAATATTAGATAGTAATGCATGGATTTTTAGTAGATTGAAGCAAGTTTCATGACTTGCTCTAGCAGCCCTCAAGGACTCGGCGATAGGATCCAAGAATTTAGATGGTAAACATTGCTCAGATTTTAGTAATAACAAGGTAGAAAGAACAAAAGGTGAAAAAGCATGAGAGTATGCAATAAAGTTGAGTAAATGGCAGGGGCAGTGATGAGAAAAAGGTAGTGTAAACAAAGGATCCTAGCTGGAGAGTCATAAGGGACCTTAGTAATGGTTCAGTCTAACCCCCTTCACTTTAAAGTTGAGGAAAGTGAGGCCCAGAAGGTTAAGTGACACATCCAAAGTCACTTTGGCTATATGTGGTCAAGCTGAGCCTCAGACTCAGGACCTGTAACTCCAAGTTCACCGCTCCTTCTATTTAATCACACTGTGTCTGCTTAAATAGGGTGAACTTAAAAGTAGGAGTTTCCAAGTTACTGGGGCAGAGCCAAGGTCCAGAGGACAAGGATCTAGGTTCGAATTCTGTCTATGACACTTACTACTTCTCAGACTATAAGAAAGTCATTTAACTTCCCTTAAGTTTTAGTTTCCTCATCTGTAAAATGAGGAAGGTTGGACGAGGTGACCTCAAAGATCCTTTCTAGTTCTTAGACTGAAGATCTTTTATGATTTATGATATTAAGTAGAGGGAAAAAGAGTGTGCTGATTCCTTGCCCTGTGAGTAAGGAACACAAGAATAGAATATCATGGTAAGGGAAATGGCAAATTCAGGGAAGGGAGGAGAGCCAGGATTATTTTCAGGATTTAGGAGTATAGCAGGAAGAGATCAATGATAAATGGGAGCTTGTTATTGATACGGTTGCTCCACATCACAACTTTCCCACTGCAGTTTTGATATATTGTGGTTTGGCATAAGAAATTAAATGGGAAATTTAGGGGAGTTTTGTGGAAACTGCAGACAATCAAAGCCAGAAGACAACGTAGAAAAATTTAGAATCTCAAAATGTATAAAATATATGCATTGTATTTTATATATATATATATATATACACATACATACATACATATATATATAATACAATGCATATATTTTACACATATAAAAAAAGAAAAAATAGATTTCTTCTCTGGTACAAAGGGAGGGTCAAAAAATTTTATATAGATTTTCCAGATCACAGGGGTGTTGTGCCTTTAACCCACTCCCATGGCCCCCAGTGTGGAAGGGACAACTGTCTAGCAAAGATTTCAAACAGTGGAAAGAGGTAAGTAGAGAAAATTATGGGCTATGTAAGAGAAACATCAAAGGAGATGGGGATGAAAATACGGGAAGAGGTAACAGGAGAAAGCAGCTGGTGCTTGAGGATAATAGCAGCAACAGGAACAAAATGAATTCATTCTGTGCCAACTAAGTGTAAGTCACTGGGCTAGGCACTGAAGTTATGGAGGCAAAAGACTCTTGTCCTCAAGGAGCTTGGTCCTATTGAGCAAAACTAGAATAGATTCTCCTGTATTCTACTACTACTACTGACATCTGAGGGTACGGCAACATGTTAGGTCAGTAGCTACATGGTAATTTGAGCGAGAGGAAGAAAAAGAGCACTGAGAGCTAAAGAAAAATGTTCTCCAGTGAAGGAGGTACATGATTAGAGCCTTGAAGGCAGCTAAGAATCTCAAGAGGCTGAGGTGAGCAAGGAGCACTTTAATGCCATAAAGGGCAGCTGGTAAGCACAAAGGCACAAAATGGGGAAATGGTGTTGAGAGAAGCAGGCTAAAAAGAAACAAGACTTCCTACAGATTTGATTTGGTTTTGATCCATTAAATATGACATCAACTAGTATGTTTCCACCTCTTCTTTAAAACCAAAGAATGTCCAGGGAGACGAAATATAATTTAGAATGGAATGTTGAAGTACCCTGAGATGGTTTCCAAAGGACATTAAGCCTTGTTAGGGTTTGCAACTTCATGTGAACTTCAGAGATAAATGCACAGTTCTCAAAATGCCAAGTGCTGTCGGAATAGTGGGATAAGTATGACAAAGATTAAGGTTAATGTTATTGGATGGTAAGGATGCTGTACGATAAATTACAGTCATGTCCCTTTGCTATGAAAAATGTTTTATATGTAGTAATATTTCTATACTACAATAAGTAGGGATTTAACAGAGCTAATGGTTTGGATTTAAATTAATGAAGCATGTATGATGTGGCTAGGATTTTTATATACCCAGTTCTTGAAATATTTGTCAATATTTGCTTGAGATTTTTCCAAACGCTGCATCAGACTCAGTCCTGATGGTAGATGTCTGGCCATATTCAGCAGAGGGATAATGAGTCGAGAGGGTTTTAATTTATTTGGAATTTTTAACAAATACATAACATTCTAATTTGTTGTTTGCTAGCTTTCAAATTGCAACAAATAGTTTTTTTTTAGCAATTGCTTAAATTTCCCTATTTACCCAGCACATGCTGAACAGAGACAACAGCTACATTTGATATTTACAAAGTGCTATTTTTCAATACATTTTAAGATTTGGTAATTAACATTAGGAATAAATGTGAATGCTAGCTAATGAGATTGCCTTTTTGCTGTTAACACTTTTTTAATGGTGGTGAAGAGTGGCAAAGACTGCCTGGAGGCCTGCTGGTTCAAAGGTGACTTCAGAGCTGAGAAAAGACTTTTGTAGTTAGTAACTAGTCCTGAACTATCTTCATTTCCATACCAGGCCAGAGTTCTCTTTGCTTCTCTCAACAAAATAAAATGATCAAGTCTCATGATTTCGTGCTCAAATCCAATTTGGTTTCACAAATGCATAGAAAGAATAATAGAATCATAAAATTCTGGATTGGGATAAATCTTAAAATCTAACCTCTTCATAATCCAAATGAGGAAAATAAGTTCCAGACACGTGAAGCAATTTTCCTAAATTAGTGACAATCCTGGAATGGAAGCCTGGGTCTCTTGTTGCTATGGCCCCTGGACCTACTATCCATGGTGTTTTCCTAGCAAAGATGCTGGAGAGGTTTGCAATTTCCTTCTTCAGTTTTATGCTGGCTTGTTAAGTGACTTGCCCAGGGTCACATAGCTAGTAAGTATCTGGAGTCAAATTTGAATTAATATCTGACTCCAGACCCAGTTCTCTAGCTGATGCACCACCTAGTTGCCCAACAAAGCAAAAGCTTATGGTAGCAGATTGTATTACTCTCCCCCCCCCAAAAAAAATTGCTTTCAGGTGTTTAAAGGGTTTTCATCTTTCTAAAATACGAACCATGAACCCCTTCCTTCTCACCACTCCCACTCAGGCCCCACACACTTATTCCAAAATCTTCAATGGTTTCATATCGCTTCTAGGATAAAATAAAAAATCCCCAAGCTGGCATTTAAAGCAAAATCCTCCTTAATGTGGCTGCCCCCTTCCTTTCCGGTCTTAGTTCCTATTACTCCCTTTCAGTCCCCCCTCAAATTCACACTCTAATAACTGTTTCCTATATACCTTATTTCATCTCCCGCCTCAATGCCTGTGCAGAAGTGGGCCCCTTGCTTGGAATACACTCATTCTTTACCTCTGTCTCATAAAATCTCTCTCCTCCTCCAAAGCACAACTCAGGCACAACCTTTAACACAAAGCCTCTCCAGATGTCCAACAACTTCCCCTAGCCCCAGTTAGTAACACTCTCCCCTTCTTGAAATTCCTTTGCATTTACTTTCTTGTGTATACATATTTCATTCTCCCAGATTAATATAACCTTCTTTTTTGTCTTTGTGGCACCCAGGGCCTAGCATGGTGCCAGGGACATAGTGTATGTTCTAGAAATGTTTGTTTATTGAATTGAATTGGAAAAGGAATTAGATTTGTTTTGTTTGGCCCCAGTGAGAAAGATTAGGAGCAATGGGATTGGTGCAGAAAGGTCAATTTTGGCTCTTTCTGAGAACAGTTGCCTAACGACCAGCCCTGTTCAGAAGTAGAGTGGCCTGCCTCAGAATTTAGCAGCTCCCCATCACTTGGGGGTGCTTAATTAAACAGAAGAAATTTATAGAAGGAAATTCTGTTCTCATGTGAGTTTGGTTAGACAGCCTATCTGATCCCTTCCAAAGATGAAATTTGGTGGTTCAGTGAAATCCAGTTTTTAAAAACAAAATAATCTATGAGACAGAAAGCTACCTTCAAAGTCAGGCAGACGGGGGCGGCTAGGTGGTGTAGTGAATAGAGCACCGGCCCTGGAGTCAGGAGGAACTGAGTTCAAGTCCGACCTCAGACACTTAAAAACCAAAACTAGCCGTGTGGCCTTGGGCAAGTTATTTAACCCCAACTGCCCTCCAAAAAGCAAAAAAAAAAAAAAAAAAGTCAGGCAGACCTAGGTTCAAGTCTGTCTCTGACTTATTCTGGCTGTGTCACCCCATGACTCTCAGTTCTCTGGGGTTATAAATTGCAAAGCAGGTGCTGCCCTGTTTTGGTAGTGGGAGTTTCCTCACAAAGCAGTTCTCTTTCCCAATGAAATCATGAAACCAGTCCCAATTCCCCCAAAACTCAGCCTTCCCTTTAAGTTTAGTTTCTAGTTTCAGGCATACGAGGGCTAAAATGCTAATGACTAAAAGCTCCTAGCTTTACAATCTCTCTCCTCCAATTCTCCCCATCTTCTTTCCTTTGTTGTTGGTTTTTGGTTGTTCCATAATGTTTGATGCTTCCTAACCCCATTTGGAATTTTCTGGGCAAAGCTACTGGAGCAGTTTGCCATTTCCTTCTCCAGATCATTTTGCAGATGAGGAAACTGAGGTAAATAGGTGTTAAAGAAAAAACCCTATGTACTGCTAAACAGAAGAAACCCCAGGCCCCAAAAAGGAAACCTGGAATGAAGCAGAGTGTGATCACAGTTTACACAGATTATAAATGCATTTATTGCCTGAGAAAAAGCTTGCAAGCTGGAACAGTGTCAGTGTTATAACATGTTTAAGGCCCGTTTGGAAAGCATGAGATATTTATACTTTTCAAACAAAGGGAAGCAGGGAATTTGGGGAGAAGGGCTGGAAATGGTGAGTCCTTGTTCCCAAGGAAGGGGAAATCCAGGAAAGGAAGTAAGGAATTCCAGGTGTCAGATAAGTAGCCCTTTGATACACCAATCAGCCTGACAGTTCAAGTCTTGAGCATAAAAAATAAGATAAGGAAATGTAAAACAGGGAGTCTCTGCAGAAAAGGATGTCTCTTGAGGGTCCACAAAACACCAAATGGCTCAGGGTCTGCTTCAAAGCTGATATGAACTGACATGAATTTGGAGTTGCTGATTTTTTGCACATAGAGCTAGGTTTACTCTTAGTCATTGCAAAGCATTATTGGTATGTCAAACGCGTACAGCCAGTCCTCATACAATTCTTCTGTTTACCTGGATAACTGTGGTGGGCAGCGTAGGAGAAGGGGAAGATTGCTCAAGCAAATCAAGGTATCTGTTTTCACACAGGGTTAAGTGACTTGCCCAAGGTCCCCTTACAAGCTCTCAATCTGGCTCACTGTACTTTCTGTTACTGCCTCTTTTTTCTGCCCCATCAGACTAAGAGTCACTCTACAGAAAAAGACATGACATCTCCTTGCCATACTCTCTAAGAGCAGCACACAACCCTTCTTTTAATCTGTGTAAAAGATTTCCCTACCAAGCAATACAGGATACCTGTGTGGAGGGATATGTGCAAATTATTGGAACAAATCAAAGGGAAAAGTTACAAATTTTATTGTGGTCTTTTCAGTCAATCCCTGTGTTCCATAAACATTCCTGTAGGATTAACCTTGCCCTCAGTTTTTCCTCCCCTTTTTTTTTTTTGGCCTTCACATGACATTTTTAAATTCATCTAACTCACTATTTGTATTTTCCATGATAAAATCATTCCCAGCTAACACTTACTGCCTTAAGACAGGAAGAAATCCTCTCAGTAAAGTAATAAGAACAAAAACTAAATGGAGAAAGAAAACAATTTTCCACAAGGCAATCTATAATAAAAACAATAAATAGAGGGACATCTTAAAGGTTCTACTACTTCTATCTGACCCAGCGTTTAAGTTGTGATTTGGTTCAACTTCTGGAAAAGAACGTGAAATTCTGCAAACAGTTATTAAACTGGTAATAACCTCTGACCTAGCAATTCATTATACTGGGTCATATAAAACTAAATATTCATAGCAGCACCTTTTGTAGTAGCAGAAAGCTGGGGTTTTCTGTCCATTGACTAGGGAATGATTGAACAAATGGCGAATGAATGAATGGAAAAGCATTTATTAAATGCCAAGCAGTTTTGAAACACCAGACATACAACTACAAAAGCAAAGAGAGTTTACATTCTAAAGGGAAAGACAACATACAAAAAGTCTGGTGGCTAAAGAAAGGCATTTTGGTCCTGCAAATTATGGGGATGGTGATTAGGGCCATAAATGAGTAGAGTGACATAGCCCATCCATGAGTAATGGCAGAGTTGATTTGATCTTGCCTCATGGTTTCGGAACTGGAGGGAGGTGCAAAGGGTACACACTTAGTGCACAAATGGCAATGCTGTCTGAAACAGATTCCAGGGGAGGTAGTCACCAGCAAAGCAGGGTCACAGATATATTCAGGTAATGAGATAATACTGCATGGTAAGAAAAAGTGACTATGAAGATTTCAGAGAAATATGGAAGATGTATGTAGATTAAAGGAAGCAGAAGCAAGAGAGCAACATGTACAATGACTCTAATAATGTGAGAAAAGATAACATTAAAAACGGATATAATTTAGATTAGATACAATGACCAGTACTGTTTCCTAATTAATGACTGATCTGTGAATATACTTGATTTCTGTTGTGAGTTGTGAATGGATTGAAGTGCTAAATATTCTGTATTTGAGAACAACATTGGACAGTTTTATTTCACTCCTTTTTAAAAAAAAATGTGGGCTGGGAAAACAGAGCACAATGGGACAGGTTTTGGGGAAGTTATTGTGGCACACAGAAAATATGCATAAAACATTTTTTAAGTCATAGGTAATACTCCAATGGAATTGCAATCTCTTCAATGTGACTGTTCTCTCAAACAAAGCAGATTTCTAATTGTTCATACCTCCCCCATCCTATGTGAGTCTTTTCTATATCTTGCCAGAAGTTGACTGCAGAGAACTATACAATTTCTTTGATGAGATCCTTTATACTACTTCTTCTTCACAACTTCTTGTCTATAATATGCTTCAGTCTGCTCACTCCCACCAGAGACTTCTCTTTGGCCTTTTCGGTGATCCTCAACTTTAATGCTTAAAAGACTGTGGTGTTCCTTAGTACAAAAATATTTGAAGAATATTGATATTGTTTAGGGAGAAGCAGTATGGAATATTTAAAAACTTGGCAATTTCTTAAAAGCAATCTAGGACTCTCTCTTTCCTTTCCCTTGCTCCTGTTTAATTCTAGTCCATTTCATCATCCATCTGAAATTTCTTCAAGACACAAAGATGGACAAACTCCCTAGGTTTTCCACTGAACTACATGTCTCAATAAGCATTCTCTATAATTTTTCCCCTATAGTGAAGGAAAACTACTTTAATTAAGGATTTTATTTAGGAAGCTGTGAAATATTTCAATATTTGAGACTATCAGCACAATGGTATCCACAAACAGAAGCATCTGGAAGACTTACCATGTCTTCTCAATTTTGATTCTATACTAGATATGTCCATGGTATTGGTGTTGATGACCTTTGATAAGCATAGCTCTCCATTTTTTTGTCTTTCCTGATACTAATGATAAAGGGTTCAATGAATTAAGCAATAGGTTTAACATTTTATATATTGGGTCAGTCCTTTAAAATAATCATGTATAATTTTTATATATAAGGAGAAATTTTAAAGTGGTGTTTTACTTTACCAAATCAAATGGGCTTTTATAACCAATAAGCAATAAGCACAGTAGAATCATATATGATTTACATTTTTCACTAACCTGTGTAATGACAAAATAAAGATGTAGCGTTCCATGAAAAATTCTGGCTATGTCTGTTTAATACTCTCATTCAAGATGGCCCTCAATGCATGTGTAGTTTTCATGAGAAGCTTCTGTACATGAGAAAGAAAATATTTACATAGTTTTTATGTTCTTTTGGTAACATTTTATTGCTATAAAGTCTGAGATTCTTTTCTCCTTAAATCTCTAGAATATCCCCCTCTTTCAGATCCCTCAAGATCCTCAAAACTGTACTGTTTCCAGCATGGAAATTCTCTGGGTAAACCTGCTTTTATTCCACTGAATTTCTCAGCGTTTTGTTGTTGTTGTTGCCATTTCCACTTCTGCTAAAAGTACAACTACTACTCTGAGGATGCAGTCCAAGTGTGGTAGATATAAATATAGGTAGATACATGTATATAACTATATATTTATATTGTATATAGATATCTGCAGATCTTTTCCATCTTTTTGTTGTGGTGGGGATGTTGATGTTGGTGGCTAACTTTCTTCCAGTTTGATCCTTAAATAATCTCAATATGCCTCTGCCTATTTGGATCCTTTGCTAAATTTTCTTCAAACTAGTTTTCTTTCTTTTCTCTTTGCTCTTCTATTAAAAAAAAGCCAGAACTTCATAAACTTCTACCATTTTTCTCAAAATTCAACAAATGAGTATATCATAAACCAGTTTTTTTCTGTTGGTTTCTTAGTTCTCAATTTGGTGAATATGTCAAGTGTTTGCCAATTATGGTTGATTTTTAGTTTATTTTAGTCTTTTCTTTAAAGTAGTTGGTTCAATTTTATATGAAATTGTTAGTGATACCAATGTCCTTTCTTCTATACATCTTCCATTTTCCATATTCAATAATGCATTTAAATAGGTCAGATTGTAGTTGCTTTAACGTATACCATGGTTTTTTTTCTGAAATTTCTCATCCATCCTTTATATTAATATTTATATTAATTTTTTCTCACTACTCAAAGACACAAAAGCAACATGGGTTCCCAACTGTCATACAAGGACTGGATACAAGTGTTTTATGTCACTACAGAGGTGACTAAGACAAAGGGAAGCAATGAACCTATAGAAAAGACTAATTGAGGAAGGTATCTTACATGACATAGAAGCAAAACTGATCAGAGTATTCAGCTAGCTATGCCATACTCATCAAATGCCTTTTCTAAAATTACCTTGGTCAAGAAGTATACTCTGGATATCAAGAAATATGAGTGCTACTTGGAGCCAATATCTCTACCTCTAAATATTGTTAAAGGCAGGGAGGTTCTGATTCTAAAATTGCAAATGAACCTTCTCCCACTGGTATATCCTTAGAAGTCTGAAACAAGTTGTCTCAGTTCCATCTTCCCTAGAGATGCTATCAGAGGTCTTATGGTATGTCAATTGACTTTGTCAGTTGCAAAACACTAGAAAATTATTAGTTAACTGAGGCAAGAAACAATAATCCCCACCTGGGACAAAGGAGGCTGGGTCAGAGTTGAGAAGAGAGAAATCTAGAGCCAAAAAGCCAACATGGATTGGTTGGTACTAGGATGTCTGAAGAATGTAGAATTACAAGAGACTAGGACATATGGGAAGACCAGTTTCCAAAGTAGTGATCAGGGATAGAGTTGTCCAAACTAGATTAGGAAGCCAAAATGCAGGAGGTGAACATTTTTCTGACTCAGTCGTATTTCCCAGTGTTTTGGCATGTTTGTTATGGCTGATTGCTCTTCAAGAATTAATCCCTGAGAACAGACAATTCCATCCTAAGTTCTGGCTTAGGGTAGGGAAGAAGCTAACATATTCTAGAACTGTTTTTTGTTCAGGAAACTGTAAATCTGCTCACTTACAATTTTGCTTCTAAGGATAGTGTTGAAAATGTCCTAGTCTCTTGAGGGAAAGGATAATCAGTATGCTTGCTGTCTGGAGGTGGGAGGTAGGGGAGAGATGGGGAGAAAATTTGGAACTCAAAATCTTGAAAACTAATAATAAGTAAGTTTTTAAAACAAAGAAAGTGCCCCTTAGTCTCCTGCAGATACTCTTCCACATCATCTAATAGGATATCATTTTCTGTGAAGCATCGTGCACTGCATATGTGGGGTTTGAAGTAAGCTACTTTAACCTAATCTAAAGGTTATCCACAGAGGAGAGGCCTGTGAAAAACTTACACTATACCATAAACTTTGGGAGGTCGTCTGCCTAGCCAGCAAAAAAGTCTAGAGCAATTTAGCACCAAGAGTTCTCCAAGGCCAGGGCCACAAGTTCCAACTATTACTTGGAATGTAAGTCTGTGTGTGTCCCTCATATTGCAGCCCTCTGAAGTCTAGGCCAGCCATTGCCTTGGTTTTACAGTCTCTGGATCCCACTGCTATGTGGTTTGTAGTATGGCAAGTGACTCTGCCATGTTAGCTGCAGGCAGTCTATTTTTAATTTTTATTTTAATCAGATACTTTTTGTTGTGAGACAGACACAGTCCAACATATACTCAAACAAGTCTCCCATGAATTTCCATCCTTACTTTAGAACTTCTGGTGCATCTTTGTTGTTAAAGCTGCCTAATAGGGTGATTTCAGCTGGTTGTATACACCACTGAGGACATCTGTAATTTACTGATCACCAATTGCTAATAAAAAAAGAGGAAGAATGTACTTCAATCATATGAGGCCAATGCTGCCTATTGTCTTTGACCTGAGTTTTGTTGCTTTTAGGGTTTGTCTTTATTTACATTGTCTTACTCATTGTGTATAGCATTCTTTTGGCTCTAGCTGTTTTCACTCTTCATCACTTTATTTAAGTCTTCTCAGGTTTCTTTGAAATCTTCCCATTTGTTGATTCTTGCGGTGCAACACGTTTCTATTACATCCACACACTACAATTTGTTTGATTACTCTTCAATCTTGGACACATTTTGTTTCCAGTTTTTTGATCTTACAAATAATGATACTCAGGAGAGTTATGTATATATGGGTCTTTCTTGCATCAACCTCTTTGTTGTTTAAACCTAGCAATGAGATACCTAGGCCACAAAAATCACCTAATTTTAGCAATGGAAAGGATCAGAATGACCATTTAATCCAAGTCATAGTTGAATAAGAATTCCTTTTACAATTTATTCAAAGACCTCCAATGAAGGAGGAGTGACTTAGGTCTGGAAGGAGATGCCTCTCAAGGCAGCCCATTCCAATTTTAGTGCATCTCAGTCAATCAGCTAGTATTTATTAAGCTCCTACTATGTTCTGAGCACTGTGCTAAGCCCTGAGAATGCACAGAAAAGAAAAAAAAAGGGAGGAGGGTTCCTTCTCTCAAAGAAGTTACCATCTATCTAATCTCTTAAACATTATGAAATCTGTTCATTACATTAAGCATAAATTTGACTCCTTTCAAATTCCACCTTTATCCCTTTTTTGACATTCTAGGGTAGGGTATATGGGGTACAATTCTGTCTCACTTAAATCCAATTTCATGCACAAGTCAAGATGTCACCTGATGATATCCTTAGCCTTCTTCCAAAACAAAGGACAAACAACAACAACAAAACAACTCTACAGAAGGAAAACAAGAATTGAGAGACTTTTCCCTCTCTGGGTTTTCATCATCCCGTCTACTGTAAGCAATAGTGCCATCCTTTCAGGGTTACTGCTCAATTTGCCACTACGCTTAAAAAAAGTATTTCTTATTAGTAGACGTTAAAAAAAAAAAGGATTGTTGTTGAGTTCATTCTGAGCTTTAGCACTTTTGACAAAATTCTTAACAGCATTGTGCCAACAAATTGTATTCTCACATTCAACTACTTGCCTTTGCTTCTGCCTTCTGTAAATGTTTAAAACATCTAAGTTTATGTGTGACTTACCTGTATGTCAACACCAGTCTCTTTAGATCAGAGGTTCTTGACCTGGGTTCTGTGAACTTGGGTTTTTGTTTGTTTCATATTTTTGGAAACCATGTTTTAATATAATTACTTTTCTTTGTAATCTTATACATTTTAATTCATGACTTTAAAGCTATCAATCTGAGAAGGGGAGCTTAGTCTTCACCATACTAATAAAGCAATCTATGATACAAAAAGTTGCTTTATACAAATTCATTTTCCTTTCTCATCAGCACTCTTTCCCTTTGTGTATTCAGAATTTAATTCTTAAGAAGTTCCCAAAACTCTGTGTTGCCTTGTCCTCCGGAATTTTAGACCAAGTGAACCTATCTTAAATGCATGTCATACTAGTGTAGGGTTACCTCTCCTTCTCTATTAGAACTTCTATAGTGAAGACACTTCTCTCCAAGATTCCCATATTTTCTACCTTTTTGGTGGGAATTGAATTAAAAGAGGCGTAACTTTCAGTTATAAGAAAGCAAGAGTACTGCCAAGCTTTGTCCTAGTCAGACATTTTGTTCTGTTCAGAGCACTATATTTTTTAGAAAGAAATTGATAAACTATAGAGCATTCTGAGCATAGCAATGGAAATTGTGTGAAGAAACCATTTGAAGATGGAAGGAATTAGGTGTGCTTTAACTTAGAACAAGCCACTTAGGGAGGATGTGATAGCTGTCCTCAAGTATTTGAAGGAATGTCAATGAAAGAGGGGTTAGATTCATTCTGGGGTAGACCTTGGACTACCTGGTAAAAACTACAAAAAAGACAAATTTAAGCTTGATATAAGGAAAATACTTCTTAACAATCAGAGTTATTGAAATATAAAATGGCTGCTTCATATAGTTGTAGGCTACACTCTTTTTGGAAGTCTTCAATAAAGGGTGGATGACCATTTGTTAGTTTTGATGTAGAAGGAATTACTTTTCCATCATAGATTTAACTAGATAGTTACTGAGATCCCTTCAAACTCTAAAACTCTATGACCCAAAATATAATTTCCCTTGTGGGTTCCTCCATCTTTTAAATTACTATCAAAAGAAGTCAAGAAATTATTAGTGGCTCCATTTTTGGAAGATGGAGAGTTCAAAGGATTGATGGAATACTGAAGTATTCCATCACTACTGTATTGCACCTCTAATGAGAGAACTGTGATGTTTTCCCAACATATTTTCTTTGTCAGCAAGTTTATAGTATAATCTTCATAACCATATCACTTTTATTTCTTCTTCATTGATCTTTAGTGAAATGCTTGCTCTCCCCCATATTTCCTGCTTGCCTTCAATTACTGGATTTTCTCATAAGTATATAGTCTAAATATATAACACTACTATACCCATTTTCCTTATTCTATTTTTAAAAATTCACTTACTGAGCCATATTTCAGTTATATTTCTCAGGCAATCATGTCTCAGTAATACCTATAAGAGCAAATTTCTATCCTTACCTTTATAACTCCAAATTCATCTTTGTTGTTAGCCATACCAAGTACATTTTTTTTACAGATATCAGAGGCCATGAGTTTTATTACTGACTCCTTTCTTAGATATTATATCCTGTGAACTTCAAAATAAATCAATTTTCATTCTTCTTTCTATACCAAACTTTTTGGTATTTAGTATTCTGGATAAAAATGACAACAATAATATTTATTTAGCACTAGTTACTATGTTTCTGTCACTGTACTCTTATTATCTCATTAAATAAGCATAAAGTTTTAATTCACGTTTGTCTTTTCTAGTACCAGGTCACCCTGATTGTATTTTATAAGATTCTAATTAAATACATTCTTATCAACTCTTTTTTAAGTGTACTATATCCCTGATCAGGAGCTTGTCATTCCTTATTTTACAAAGTGTTTTATCAAGTTTGTTGATATTTAAGTTTATTGGGGATGGGGGAGAAGAAAGAAAAAGATTTGGTGGATAAGTCTAAATCTAATTTTTGGACCCAGTTTCCTAGTCAGGCAGAGATAATTAAGTAAATTTCCTGAATAATTCCATTTCCCCTCTTGCAGAATATCTGAATAAGTTCACAGGATTAATAGAAGAGGATTAGTAGAATGTTTACCTTCCAATAATATCTGTAACATTAAATTTTCTTATCTTTATGTTCCCCCCCCCACTGTCAATGGTGGAGTGAAACAGCACACTTTTTAAATAAGCAATTCTCTGATTATCATTAATTACTGTGATGATTGTTTCAGATGTTGGAATAGTTTGCATATCTTTTAAGTGAATTATTTGTCCCTTTAACAACTACCGAGGAAATGGGTCTTATTTTAAATGATTTACATATGGAAATGGTAAACATTTATGGAAAGGTTTACATTTACCCTTTATGCTTCTTTTTTTTAGAGCTGTTTAATGCAAAGATTAAGTATCTTTTCTTATCTTTGCTGCATTGATTTCGTTCATACAAAACCATTTTACATTATCATAATTAACTTTTTTGTCTTATATAATCTCTCTCCTGTATCTACCAATTTCCCTCAATGATACTTGTGAAAAAATATAACACTAAATTTTCATTTTAGTTTTTTTAAGTGTGACAATATTTAGATGTTTTATTCATTGATATTAATAGTAATGCACACTATGAAATGCTAGCATAAAATTATTTCCCAATGAAACACTTTCTACTTTTTTAAGCAATTCTTTTTACATAAGGGATCTCTCGTTTAGAAGTTTGAGTTCGTTAGTGGACATGAAACTGGTATACTTAGGTATTCCTCCACCTTATTTATCTAAACTATACTCCTGATTTATTTTTTTAATTATTTATTTAGTATTTCATTTTCCCCAATTACACTTAAAAACATTTTTTTAAATATTTGTTTTTTGCTGCGGCTAGCAAGTCTGGGCCTAGCTACCAGCTGAGTGAAATAAAGGGACAGAGAAAGAGAGAGAGCTTCTAGCTGAATAAGAAAGAGGGAGAGAGACGGGGATGTATTCCACAGTCTGTTTATTGCAGACCTATTTCATACAGAGCCAAAGATACATAGAAGATACAAGGTTTATATACCCTTAGCAGAATGCAAGGAACCACCTTTGGTTTCTATCTTTCTCTACCCCAGCCCAAAGCCAATCACTCATTAAGCTCTTTATCCTAGGACTATGTCCAGAGGCACAAACAGGGTGTTACAATCAAGACTTGTAAATTAACTCAGTACTTTCTTTAGATATTCATGAAACCAATGAGAGCATCCACCCAACAAGATTATACTCTCC
>CM053598.1:105050923-105113793 GCA_028646575.1 Pseudocheirus occidentalis | reverse complement strand
TGCTTTCTTCTTCCCCACTCCTCTCACTGAGAAGGCAAGCAATTTGATATAGGTTATACATGTGTAATTATGCAAATGCTGATTTACTTTTTTAAATGTTTTATTCCTTATCATATAACTTTGAAATTTTCAGTTTGTAAAGTCATTTTAGGTCTGATTATGTCAAACTCTATTCCTACTTTTTTGTTGTTATTTTTTCTTGATATTCTTGACCTTTTTGATCATTCATTTTAGTTGTGCAATTGCTTTATCTAATTCTAGAAAAATATGCCCTTGGATATTCCACTAGCATAGTGCTAACTCTATAGGATAACTTGCACAGCAATGTTTTTACTACATTTAAAGTGGTGAGGTATTCATTGTGTATTATCAAGCCAGAACAACATAATGGAATGTTTTATACTTGTATTGGAGGCAACCGGGTGGCCCAAAGAATAGAGTGCTGGGGCCTGAAGTCAGGAAGACATATCTTCCAGAGCTCAGATCTGGCCTCACATGCTGACTAGCTCTGTGATGCTTGACAAATCATTTAACCCTGTTGCCTCAGTTCCTCATCTACAAAATAAGCTAGAGAAGGAAATGGTGAACCACTCCAGTATTTTTGCAAAGAAAACCCCAAATGGGGTTACAGAGTCTTAAACTAAGGAACAACATAGTTGTACTGATATAATCCCTGTGATTATAATTTCTACATACAAATAATTTCTAAAAGTTTATCTATCCATCCTTGATTGTGTTAGTTAATATGACAAAATGTTGGCAGTTTTTAAAATAATTTCTTTTTGTATTTTGCTACTTTACTGAACCAAGTCTCTTAGCTATTTTCTTCTTGTTTTTCTAGGGTTTTCCCATTAAACTACACACATAAATAGATGTATATAATAGTGTTTTTTCTTGTCCTATGTTTATCCTCTTAATTTCTTTTTCATATCTAACAGTCCTTAGCTAACATTTCTAATTGTTTATATACCCAATAAATAATGGAAATAGTTTGTGTCCTTTTCTCACCATTGTTCCTATTGGGAAAACTTCCACTGTTTCCCAAATAATGGTAATTCTTCATTGCTTATAAAGATCTGCTATGCTTTTGAAAGTCCTATGTCTACATCAATTGATGTAGTCAAGTGATTTCAAACATGTCCAGGCTCTGTTAAAATTTAATATTTTTATATCAGACTGATTGCTGATACTGGCGTATAGTGTTCTTTCTCTGATTAGTCAGTCTCTATCTACTCTAAGTATTAGAACTTTAATCATCTTAATAGTAGAAATTTTTAGAGCTCCTTTTTCCATTTTTGAAAACAATCAAATAATTAAGTTGGACTAGATAACTTCTCAGGTTATCTGCTTTTAGCTTGCAGTCTATAAGGGAACATAAGGTACTTGGGGATTACATTTTCTTTGAATTTTGGATAAACTCTACCTTTTCCATTTCTTGGAATCTCTATCTTCCTTCAAGACTCAATTCAAGGGTCAATGCAACGCCTACCTGAGTTTTCCTGATCTTCTCCAATTCCCAAATTCAATGTTATGTTTTCCTAACTTACTTGTGTACGTCTTATTTCTCCCCAGTAGAATGTAAACTTTCTGAATTCACAGACTTTCTATTTCTGTCTTTGAAACTCTAATAATGTTGAAGAGGAGCCCAAAGAGGGTTAGGGCTGCCTGAGACCCCAAAATACCCACGTGTCGGGTCCTGCGGAAAGAACTCCACTCAAGTCTTCTCAGCCAAAGAAAAAGTGAAGTTTATTGAAAGTTCAAGTTCGCCTCGTGGGGTAGACTCTTAAGGAGCCAGTCTATGCTAAGCTATTCTATGCACTCTCACAGAGAGTAAGTCTGTGCCTAGCTCTCTCATGGCACTCTCACACCGATGGAGGGAAGATGGGGTCTTATATACAGAGGAATCTAGGGGTGGTTCAGAGGAGGAGCCTGGGGAGGGTCTTCAGGAGGAGCCAATGAGTTCAGACTCCAGTATGAGGTCAATGTTAAGACTCCAGTAATAAGTTTGGGGAGGGTCTTCAGGTGGAGTTAATGAGGTCAATGCAAGAGTAGATTGATATTTTGATAGGCTCAAGGGTGGGAAGCGGATGGACAATGGAGGGCCAGGCTAGTAACAGGTTTGGGCCCAGCCGCAATGAAATACTTATGGCCTCTGCAAATGCCTCCTGAAGATTCAATCAGACTTCAAGAGGTTTCCCAGAGTAAGTACCTCAAAATTCAAGGAGAGCTCAAAAGAGGGAGGGGAGGGTCCCAGAGCCTACACCTCATCAATGTGTCTAGCAAGAGGCACTCAATAAATGCTTGTTAAATGAAAGAATTAATAAATATATTCATCCCACCCTTGATCATCCTGTCCCACCCTAGAACTGGCTTGCTCTGTGTCAGACTTGCTCTGGCCTGCTTGCCCAATGCAAACTTCACAGATACCTAGGCTCCTTAAGAGTCTATCCAATAGGGCAAACTTTTAATGAAGTTTTAATAAACTTTGCTTTTCTTTGGCTGAGAGAAGACTTGACTCAAATTCATTCAGCAGGACCTGGCGCGTTGGTATTTTGGGGTCTTGAGCACCCCAAAATATCATCATCATTTCTTTGATCTATAATTGTTGATTGATGTCTTTTGTGATTCAATCTGTAGTACATGAATATTTATATACCCTACTTCTAGCTGCTTCCAACATAATGTCTTTTTCTTTTGTTTTAATTTGGGGTGACAGGACTTGACAATTACCCTTATGGGTTGGAGAAACTCTGGATTTTTTTTTCTAGAAGTATCTTGCAGCTTCTTGCAATCTGTCACTTCTTCCCCTACACTCCCAATATTTCTGGAAAATATTTTCATGTGATTTCCTGAAATACAATATTGAAGGTATTGGCATTATCACTGCCAGCCCCCTCATCCCACCCTGGAAGACAATTCTCAGATTGCCTCCTGGAGCCCCATTTGCAAGCCCTTTTTTTTGGGAGTTGTGAGAACATGCCTGTGTTCTTCCAGTTTTGCCAGGTTTTCTATTCTGTTTTGCCCTGATATACTGCTCCATTTTTCTATTTTTGTATTGTCTCTGCCATTCTCTTATGGTATCAAATATTTAATTAAGTTTTTCTGCCTTTTGTTTTAACCCATTAATTCAAATGTTTATCCTTTTGAATTCTTTAGGAGTTCTGATTCTCCTCCACATCTTTTCCTTTAATTCTTATATTACCTTATAACATTAGGACATTTTTCTTATTTACTCAATTCTTCAGTTTCTCTGCTAATTGTTCTGCAATATTTTCCTTAGGAATATATAGGGGAAAGAACACTGATTCTGGTGTCAGAGAACTTGTGCTCAAATATCACCTTTGTACTATCTCTGTGACCTGGGACCTTGAATTCTTCAATTATAAAATAGAGGGGACTGGACTAGGCGGCCTTTGATATCTCTCTAATGATCCTATATCTTTCTTTTACTCCATTTTTAATATTGTTTGCATTTTTAGTTGGTGTATTTTTTGCCCTTTGAGGTGAGAAAAGAGAGTTGTGCTTAGAAACAACCATTCACTTAGCCATCTTACTGGAAATCCCTTGGTAATCTAGTAAGTCAAATAATACTATTCTTTGCCCCTTAGGGACAGGTTAACATATAATGGTGATTAGGCAAGGCCCCTCAGGCAGGGGAATAGCAATTTCCCTCTGGTGGAGAGAGAGACAGTCTGAATTGGGAGCCCAGCAAGCATTAAGCCAAAAGGCCAGGTTGAGTTCAGAGTTTCTTTGTGGAATGTCAATATCCTGAGGGCTGAAATGAGAAGGGACAAGTTTATAGGAGCACAGTTTCAAGCTGGGAGCCTAGTCTCAGTTTATGAAGTAGGACAATGTAGGAAAACTGACACTTTCATCTAACTCTACCTGACTCCCCAAAGTTTTAATCTTCTGGCAAAATATGATAAAGACTAGAACTAGGATTTTGGCGAAACAGATGGGGAAAAGAGAGAGATTCTGTAAGAAGGGTTTAACAGGATTTGATGACTGACTGTGGGTTAGTGGGTGTGGAAAAGAAAAAATATAAGAAAATAAATTTACTCACTCACATGGATACCACTATTATACAGATGACTCACATCTGTTTCTCTAGGTCTTAATGTTCTTCTGAGTTCCAAACTTAAATCCTCAAATGCCTACAATACATCTCCCCCAAGATGTCACAATGGTACTTCAGGACAATATGCCTAATTAGATATTCCTCTTTCTTACTTACCTGTTTTTGTTTGGGGCACTACTATTCACACAGTCAATCTTGGGGGCAGTCTTTGTCTTTTCTCTCTCTCCCTTATCTCTCATAGCCAATCAATTTTACCACTTCTTATTCAATCATTCCATACAGCATTACTTAAATCTATCTTTTTCCTTATATTCCCACTTCCACTGTTCTAGTAAGGCTCTCATCACATTACTGGATTAATGCAACAGCCTCTACTCTTCTGCCTTAAATCTAGCCAGCAAATCCCTGCTACAATAATTTTTTTTTAACACAGTTGAGGTCATGTTGGTCATCTGCTCAAAATATTCAGTGGTTTCCTATTAACTGCTGTATAAGTTCTAACCCAAATGCCAGGCCATTTTTTTTTTTTTGCCTTCTAACTGTATAATCTTCTTTTTTTTTTTTTTTGCCTTTTTTGGGGGGGGAGGGCAGTTGGGGTTAAGTGACTTGCCCAAGGTCACACGGCTAGTTTTTGTGCTAAGTGTCTGAGGCCGGATTTGAACTCAGGTACTCCTGACTCCAGGGCCGGTGCTCTACTCACTGCACCACCTAGCCGCCCCCTAACTGTATAATCTTCAAAACCCTCCATGGAGCCTTTCCTATTCTCTTCCATCAGTAATTTCCTTCTGCCTCAGAGATCACATGATGTTCTGATCCTTTTTCAAAATACCAGTCATTTAGGAATGTGTTTAGTCTTAGTCTGTGATTCTCTACTACATAGTAAGCTCCATGAAGGCAGGAATTAAGTTTTACCTAAACTTTGTGTCTCATCATATAGCAGAATTATTTATATATAGTGAGTACTTAACAAGTATTTGATGTGGTTTATTTTAAATTTGAAGAAGAAATGGAATTTTTTTGCTTTTTTTTTAAGTGGGGGGAAAGTAGGGCAATTGGGGTTAAGCAACTTGCCCAAGGTCATGTGGCTAGTTTTTGTGTTAAGTGTCTGAGGCTGGATTTGAACTTAGGTCCTCCTGACTCCAGGGCCAGTGCTCTATTCACTGCACCACCTAGACACCCCAAGAAATAGTATTTTTAAGAGTGGTTATCTAGAAATATGATAGAACCATTGAGAACACCCAGCTTATCCAGATATCTGTTATTTTTTTCTCCAAAACTATCAAGCAGAACATTTTCTTCTTCATTTAGAAGGGCAAAGAACAAACAAAAAACGGAAAAAGCATGTAAGCTTAATTGCTATTATCAGAATAATAACATTTAACAGCTACTTGGTATACAATGGGAAACTAAAATTTTGCTATTGGAATTTGCAGTTAAAGGTCCTATTTTATACACGTAAAAGTAATTTTAAAAAAGAACACTGTGTTTTTCTGTTAATATTCTTTTAAAAAATTAATCAAAAAGTCATTTTGTGTATATTTTTATATCCCTCAAAAGACCTTGACCTATCTTTTTTTTCTTTCTCAGAAAAGTTATATAAAACAAATGCTTTGGTATTTTTTTTTCCTATGGAAGCAAGTTATTTGCAACGCTAGTTTATGAAACTAAATGCTATTTATTTGTCACACAAATAAGTGAGGAACAGGAACATGTATATAATGTTTTAAGGTTTGCAAAGTACATTAAGTTCGTTGTGTCTCTCTTGATCCCTACAACAATCCTGGGAAGTAAATACTATTTTTTATGCTCATTTCACAACTGAGAAATCTGAGGTAGGCTGAGAGAGGTAGACTTGCTGAAGGTCACAGAAATTAAAAGTGTCTAGGATTCACCTTAACTCTTCCTGACTATAAGTAAAATACACTACTCACCACACTTTTGCTGCCCAGAGAATTAGTACAGTATATTAAATAGTCTAGGAAATTAATGAAATAGAGAATCCCAAGAAAGAAAAAGTGTTTGCCAACATCCGATGCTGCAGAGAGGTCAGAGAGAATGAGCCCAACGGGGAAAGGTCAATGAATTTGTCAATGAGGAGGTCAACGATGATCATTAAGAAAGTATTTTAAGTGGAATGGTGGGACTGGAAGGCAGATTGCAAATGCTGAAGAGTGAAAGTGAGGAGTAAAAGGGAATACGGACTATTCTTTCAAGAAATTTGACAGGCAGAAGGCAAAAGAAACAAACTGTAGCTAGAAAGAATAGCTGGGTCAAAGGAAGATTCTATTTTTGTTTTTAAGATGAGAAGACCCAAGTGTGTTTGAAGGTAGAGGGAGGAGAAGAAAGTACTGGATTCAGGAAGATTGAAAATGTAGGAGAAAGAGATGGAGAGGATGGGATCAAGGGAACAGACTCATCCTCATCACTGGTTTTCTTCTGAGATGGCTTTTGTCTTTGTATCCAGGTGACTAGCTGGTTCGTAGTAGGTACTTAATAAATTACATAGATTGATAGACGGGAAGAACAGAGATGAATACACATAGGAGTCTGACAGAAATCAAAGTACAGAATTGTGGAATATAAAACAGCCAGTCTGATGAACTTTAAAATGCCATTATATGAAAAATTTTTTAAATCAATTAATCTCAACAAAACATGGCTATTATGTGCAAGGCACTCTGCTACGTAATGGGAATCCCAATAGAAAAAAACTGAACACCGCTTCAAGAGTTTATTTACATTCTTATGTTGTTGGATGCACCATTTGAGAAGCAAGAAAGGACTAATAGTGAGCACTAGGAAAGAGCCCACAGCCAGTGGCGCTGTGGCTATGCCCCAAAGTAAGGCTTCAGAGTGGGACCAGGGTAGAGATGTGCATTCCAAGTACTAGATGCAGCTGGTACAAGGACAGGGAGGCAAGACTCATGTCAAGTAGATTTAAAAATGGTGAGTCAGGTGAATTAAAACATCTTCTGACAAGGCTATAACTTGGTGTTTTAGTAAGGGCACAACAACACAGCTGAGTAACAAATGCTCTCACTTTGGGGCACACTGGGGCCATGACTTGGTATTTTGGCAGGACATGACTAAACAGTATGGAAGTCTGAAAGCAGCTTAAGTATGATGTGATTCAGCACTTGTTGCTAGGTCTGTGACTCTGTACTTTGCCATTCAGTGGTAACACATAGGTGCATCAAGGGTAGGCCAGATGTATCAACACATAAGATTCAAACTCTATACGTGTCTATGAGTTGGTCCTTAGTCTATTCATGATATACATACATCATATACATACTACAAATACTATTCATAACAGTCAGCATTTATATGGCTCTTTAAGGTTAAAAAAGCACACATTACTTCATTTGATTCTCACAAGAATCCTATTAGGTGATTTAATATCTCCGTTTTTTAGATGAAGAAACAGAGACAGAGAAAAGTAAAATGATTTGGCCAGGGTCACAGAGCTAGCAAGAATCTGGGTAAGGATTCGAATTCAGGTCTTCCTGACTTCAAGTCCTTTGCTCTATCTACCATGCCACCAAGCTAAAAGATAAAGGAAAAGAGAGATATGGTTGTATCTAAAAAAATTCTCAAGTTCCTTTCCAGCTCTCCATCCTAGCATTCTAAGAACCATTTTAATTAAACTGACTTTTATTTTCTGTCAAACAAATCTATTGGTTCAGTTGAATAGTAAATTAGGAGGGCTGGTTGTTTTTGTCAATCACTGGTTTGTAGACTTGTCTGATTGAATTAATTTATTTTGACTTCCTATTGCTACCACAAAAACCTCAGGAAGATGCAAAGTCTATCAGTCAAGTAATATTCGTAGGCTATAATAAACTTCCTAGGACATGGACTTAGGAGGCTTAGGAAGATGGGAAAGGAAAGTTTCCTATGGAAAGAACTGTTTGTTGCACTGGAAAGATGAAGATAAATTTTGTAGTTGGGAGAAGCTATAAAGTTAAAAAAGAGTCAAATCATATTAAGAGAGGTCCCTACTATAAAAGCAATGATAATATAAATAAAGTCAACAACGGTCCCTGTAACATGCAAATAACTGTAAAAATAAAATACATAGTTAAGGAAAGAAAATGCATATGCATGTCAAGGTCAGCCTTGCTGAACAGACAGGATAGACTCTATGAGCCTATGGCATAAGAAGTGCTTGTAAAGCTCTCCCCACCCAATAATACAGGGTCCATAGTTCCCTGAGATCCTCTTAACAGATAAATGGCCATGAGTCCCTAACACCTTAGGGTAAATGAGTTTATCATATTTCTTTTCTCAGAATGAACATCATGCGGCCACCATGGTTGGGGTTATGGATGGGGAAGGTTATAATTGAGAGAAAGTACAGAATGGGATGGATGAAGTAGTTGGCAAATACACCATTCATTTATTTCTCTCTTTCTCTCCCTCTTTTATTTTTTTTAAAGAATTAACTTTACAAGAAGTATTTTTCCCCCTATAGATAGGAAAGGATACACGTATTCATGGCTCTGTACAAGCAAGAGGTTCTACAGCCCTATGCAGTGACAGAGTGAACACCTAGAGGCACAGGACTTTAGAATTGTAAGGGACCTTAGACATCATTGATTCCAGGCCTTTCATTTTTTGTTGTTGTTAATACCTCTGATTTCATCAATAAAGGGAATACCTGATATGAAAATTCCTTCTGCCTGTGCAGACCTGGGATTCTTTTAACACTTCCAGTTTTAGGGAGTTGTCTGAGCCACTGAGAAGTTTGACTTGTCCAAGCTAATATGAGTTAGAGGCAGTACAAGAACCTAAGTCTTCTTGATTCCAGTGCTAACTTTCCACCTACTATATTATTCTACCTTAGTAACAGAGGAGAGAACTGTGTCTCAGAGAGGTTTGGTGAGTTTTCCATTGCCATCTACTCCACATGGGAAATGGCAGAGTCAAGATAAGATTTAAATCCAGTTTTTCTAACTCCAAATTCAATATAAGTGAGGACATGGATCACTGAGAGACTAGTCTACCCTAAACCCACTCCTCTCTCCCCAACAGATGCCGCTGTATGCACTATACCTAGAATATTAGATGTTTTCATAGCACTGATCATGTGCACTGAGGACAAGGACTTCAGGGAGCCAAGCAAGATGGTAGAGTAAGCAGTAAATTGCCATAACACTCCCATATTCAGCTCGAAATACCCATAAAATAGTGCCCCAAAACAAATCCTTAAAAACTAGAATCAGCAAAAATATAGGGTGAAACAATCTTTAAGCTCAAGAAACTTGGAAGATTGGCAGGAAAGATCTGTCTCACTAAGGTAAAAGGGGGCACAGTTCAGGACAGGAAGCATCCCAGCAAGCCAGCAGCAAGCCCCATCTCAGCAAACCAGCAGTATATCCTGAGCTCCAGTTCAGAGGAGCAGGAAAATGCCTATACTACAATCTACCTGCCTCAACATAGGCACAGGAATGGGCAAATTCCAGCTGTGAAGACCACTCACATGCTTCAGCACAGACTCTAGCAAAGAGGCAACCTCCAGCAGCCAGACCTCCACATGTTTCAGTATAGCCCTGGGCAAACAAGTAAACACCAACTCTAAGCAAATAGGTAGAAGTTAGCTCTGGGCCCCGCCACATGCTTCAGCACAGCCCTGGGTTAACAGGCAATGCTCAGCAGCAAGACCACCACATGCGCCATTGTAGCCCTGGGGAAATGCAGAAACACCCTTCTGGCCTTAGCACTAGGATCCCAACTCAGCATCAGCAAGGTACTAGACCCCATACCCTCTAACAGCACCAGAATCCATCTAAGTCTATGGCAACCCTTCAGCACAGCACCAAACAGGAGGGTCCCACATGGGCTTCAGGGCAATATCAGTGCAGCACCAGGAAAACAGCCAGCACTTCATAGCCACTGACACAAGAAGTCTGACAAAGTATCCCTTCCAACCCAGGAACAGAGCTCAAGTTTAAAAGAAAGGAAAAAAGGCCAAAGAAGAGCAACAACAACAAAATCTGACCACAGAAAGTTATTATGGTGACAAGGAAGATCAAGACAAATTCAGAAGACAACAACAATGTTAAAACACCTATAAGCAAAACGATAAAGAAAAATGGGAAGTGGTCTCAAATCTAGAAAGAACTCATAGAAGAGGTCAAAAGAAAGCCTAGAAATCATGTAACAGAGGTAGAAGAAAAATTGGGAAAATAAATTGGAGTGATGCAACACTTGGAAAAGAGTGAACACCTTGGAAAAATAAAGCAAGTGTTTCAAAAGTGTAATTGACCAAATGAAAAAGGAGATTTAAAAAATACACTAAGAAAACAACTCTCTAAAAACTACAATTGGCCAAATAGAAAAGGAAGTACAAAAGCTAACTAAGGAAAACAACTTCTTAAAAGTCAGAATTTGGCAAGTGGAAGTTAACCACTCTATGAGACATTAAGAATCAGCCAAAAAAATTCATAAGAATGAAAAAATGAAAGAAAATGCAAAATACTTCATGGGAAAAATAACTGACCTAGTAAATAGATCCAGGAGAGACAATGTCAGAAACATTGGACTACATGAAAGCCATAATTAAAAGGAGGATCTGGCCAGTACCTTTCAAGAAATTATTAAGGAAAATCCTGATATCCTGAAACCGGAGAGCAAAATTGGCATTGAAAGAATCTAACATTCACCTTGGGAAAGAGATCCCCAAATAAAAACTCCAAGGAACATTATAGTCAAATTTCAGAACTATCAGGTCAAGGGAAAAATACTGCAACTGTCCAGAAATAATTCAAATATTGGGGAACCAAAACCAGGATTACACAGGACCTGGTAACTGCGACAATAAAGGATCAGACATTCCAGAAGGCAGAGGAGCTAAGACTACAACTAAGAATCACTTACCCAGCAAAATCAAGCATAATACATCAAGAGAAAAATGGTCATTGAACAAAACAGGAGGATTTTAAGGTTTCGTAAGGAGAAGACCAGAAGTAAACAAAAAAATTGACCTTCAAAATCAAGACCCAAGTGAAGTATAAACAGGTAGAAATGGAAAGGAAAACATAAGGGATTCAGTGGAGCTTAACTATTTACATCTCTACATGGGAAGATGATACTTATAATTCTTAAACTTTGTAGTATTAATAGTACAACTAAGAAGGAATATAAATAGACAGACAATATGGGTATAAGGTAAATTTGAGGGAATGACAAAAAAATTAAGAGATGAGAAAAAGGAGTACACTGGGATCAGAAGGAAGGGAGTGGTAGAATGGGGTAAATTATTTCACATGAAGAGTCATAAAAATCCTATTACAGTGAAGGGGAAGAAGGGAAGGTGGGTGATAGGCATCATTTGTACCTTATTCTCATCAGTTTGGCTCAAAGAGGGAATAATATACACAATCAGTTGAATATAGAAATCTATCTAACTTGACAGGGAAGAAGGGGGGAAGGAGATTGAGTAAAGAGAGAAGAGTTGGGGGGTGAGACTGACAGAAGGGAGAGAGGATCAAGGGAGGTGGTAGACAGAAGCAAAGCACTGGTGGGGAGGGAAAGGGTTAAAGGAGAGAGAGGAAAAACAGTGGGAAGAATAGAATGGAAGGAAATACACAAGTTGTAATCGTAACTGTGAATGTGAATGGGATCAACTCTCCCAAAAAATGGAAGCAGATAACAGAATGGATCAAAAAGCAGAATCCTACAATATGCTGTTTACAAGAAACACACCTGAAGCAGAGAGATACACAGAGAGTAAGGTAAGGGTCAGGAGCAGAATCTAATAAGCTTCAGTTGAAGTAAAAAAAAAAATCAGGGATAGTAATCCTGATTTCAGACAAAATTAAACCAAAATAGGCCTAATTAAAAGAGATAAGGAAGGAAACTACATCTTGCTGAAAGGTGTAGCAATATCAATGCTAAACATATATGTGGTAAATCATCCAAATTCTTAAAGAGGAAGTAAAGTGAATTACAGAAAGAAATAGACAGCAAAAGTATAGTAGTAGGAGAAATCAATTGTTTCCTCCCCAAACTTGATAAATCCAACCAAAAACAAACAAACAAGAAAATAACTAAGGAGTTAAATAGAATATTAGAAAAGTTAGACATAACAGATCTTTGGAGAAAACTAAATGGGAATAGGAAAGGTACATTTTTTTTCTCAGTAGCACATGGCACCTACACAAAAACTGTCCATGTAATAAGGCATAAATACCTCAAAATCAAATGTAGAAAGGCTAATACGACAAAAAAGGAAAATAATAAATGTTGGAAAGAATGTGGGAAAATTGGAGCACTAATGCACTGTTGGTAGAGTGGTGAACTTATCCAGTCATTCTGGAAAAAAATTTCGAACTATGCCCAAAAGGCAATCAAACTGTGCATACCCTTTGATCCACCAATGCGGCTACTAGTTCTGCATCCCAAAGAGATCAGAAAAAAAGGAAAAGGAAATACATTTGCAAAAATATTTGGAGCAGCTTTCTTCATGGTGGCAAAATATTGGAAACTGAGGGGACACCCATTGATGAGAAATGGTTAAACAAGTGTGATATATGATTGAAATGGGATGCAATTTTGCAAGAAGAAATGATGAACAGGCAGATTTCAGAAAAACCTGGAAAGACTTGTATGAACTGATGCAAAGTGAAATGAGCAGAACCAGGAAAACATTATAAACCATGTAGCAACATTGTGTGATGATCAACTATGAATGACTCAAATCTTCTCAGCCACACAGTGATCAAAGACAAGTACAAAGGACTCATGAAGAAAAATCCTGTCCACATCTAGATCAAGAACTGATGGATTCAGAAAGCAAATTAAAGCATTTTTAAAAATTTATTCTTTTTCATGCTTTATCCCTTTTGATCTATTTCTTCTTTCACAACTGTGACTAATATGGAAATATGTTTTACATGAGAGCACATGTATAATGTACATGAAATTGCCTACCATTTTCAGAAGAGTGCAGGAAGGGAGAAAAATTTGGAACTCAAAATCTTATAAAAATGAATGCTACATATTGCCTTTATATGTAATTGAGGAGAAAAAAACCCCAGTATTTTAAAAAGACATGCAGCTGTAAATCCATCTAGAAGGGACTGAAGAAACGTTTCTTGATATTTTCAAAGTGATTTTTTCCCCCCATTTTGAATGCTTGTCCTAGTTGCAAGCAAAGAATGTTGACATTTGTAAAAGAAAGCCAATTATCACATGAATATTTTGGAATGGCAAGATGTCTTCAGTGATTTTTCTATTTACTTCTTAGCTGAGCATCTTCTGTCTTTGCACGTTTCAGAAGAATTGTACACCTTAGGAGCTAACAATAATGAAGTTTGCCTTTCTTATCCTATGAATGATGGCTATTTCTATTGAGAGTTTTCAAAATTTGCTCGGAATAAATGTTTACCACTCTCAATTTAATATTTTCCTGTATTTTTAGGGGAAATATGTTTTTTCCCCCTTAAAGAAAGGAGTTTCATTGGTTCCTTTGCCTCTAAGATTATCTCTATTTTGTCCTGTATTTATCTTGTTTGTACATAGTTGTTTGCACATAGTTGTTTGCATGTTGCCTCAACCATTATAAGTTCAAGGGCAAGGATTATTTTTACCTTTTTTTGTTATTCCAAGTGTTTAGCTCAATGCTTGGAAGAAGGCACTGCTTATTAAACACACTGTAAGTGCTTAATAAATGCCTGACTTGAACCACTTCCAGTCCATACCCAAGGAATTCTTTTTACATTGTAGTCATATAACTAAACTGTTCCATTGTGCTTCTCTCTATGACTTTGTTGGATTGCTGTGTAATAGAGTATGAGTAGTCCCTCCCAGATCTGCATTTCCTATTATTCCCATAGTGCCAGTTACTCTTATTGGCTCATTTCTCCTCACTCACTGATAATTCTTCATCCTTTTTAAAAAGAAAAATCAAGCCATTGTTTACAGCTGACTTAGATTTGAATAACTAGCAAAGGGGAGTAAGGGAGGATTTGATTTAAAAAAAATAATCACTAAAATATTGACAAATTGGAATCACATTAGCATTCAACACTCCTATTGCATGGCTATGCAACCCACCTTGTCTCCACCAACTGTATCCTCTAACCAGACACACACACACACACACACACACACACACACGGGAATTCTAAGCAACAGAGGAAAAAAAATTAGTAAGTTTATTTTCTCCATAGATTTCATTAACAGTATTATGGCATTTCCCAAGGGAACCTAGAAACCAGTAATCAGGGTGCAATGGGCTTGACTCAGCAATCAAATGACCATTGAACTATGTCATGGCTTGGTCATCTTCAAAGGAACAGCAGGCAGAGATCCCAGAAACCCTTCCTGCAGCTGTTCCAGATTGGAATGATTCTTCCTCCTTTCTTCTTCAAAGGAGCTCTCGATGTCCCAAAACCAAAGCAGAAGGAAGCATGCTTGGCAAAGCCTTCCGAATCTGTATCCATTCATTTTCTTTCACACTCTGTCTTAACCTTCACTTCCCAAGATAACTTTTAATGTCAGAGGTTCATGTGTCATCCGCTATTTGCCCACACTGGCTGGACTATACTTGGCTAAGCCTGAGATGTATCCTATTAAAGCACCTATGTGTAGAAATTCCAGTCTTATCCAGTTCAATGTGCTGTCTATACCCAAAATAATACAAATCCAAATCAAATACCAAAAATCTCACATTGCTGAATAGCATTCTGTTTGTCTTTCAAATGTTTCAATTTTTTGTTTTCAAATGTTTCAATTTTCCTCAAAAACTGACCCCAAAAGAAAATATTTTGGGATAGTTTTCCTCTTTGGCTTAGTTAATACCATTTACCCTATTTCCTAGGGTCTCCAATGGTGGGCATTATGTCATTATTGTACTTTTAAAAAATTTTTGCAGGGCAACTGGGGTTAAATGACTTGTCTAAGGTCACATGGCTAGAAAGTGTGTCAAGTGTCTGAGGCAGGATTTGAACTCAAGTCCTCCTGACTCCAGGGCTGGTGCTCTATTCACTGCACCACCTAGCTGCATGTCATTATTGTAAGAAGAGAGATACAAACAAAAAGTTTTAGCCTCCAAAAGAGAATTAAATTGAAAAAGCAATTATATGTGCTCAGAAATAAAACTAAATAATTCATCTAAAAGTCTTCACACCTTTAGTAATAGAGTGAAGTATTTTGGGAGCCTTTTAGCAATTACTTGAGTTGACTATAATTATAGAATCTGAGATAAAGGAACCTCAGAGTACATCTAATCCAATCCTCCTACCCAATACAAGGATTTATCTCAATGAAACCTCTGACCAACATCATTCAGCTGCCACTTAAATATTTTAAAAACATAGACAGCTGCCTACTTTAGCTTTCTGTTTTAGGATATTTTATATTGTAGCATACATTCTGTAAGAATTTTTTTTTCCTTAAGTTTCCTTCAGACTCTAGGTCCTACCGTCCTATATTCATTATCATTTTCCTGCAATCAGTGGAGTGGTTTTGTTAGCATATGGGGCTACCTAACAAGGAAGTTCTTTCTTCCAATGCTGATTAGAAATTATTTCATGCAACTAACAGTCTTGGGGCATTGCTCCGGAGCACTAACAGATAAAGGAACTTGCTAGGGATACAAAATACTACATAGCAGAGGTGGGACCTGACAGTCTGTCAGTCAATAAGCATTTATTAAGTGCCTATTGTGTTCCAGTTACTATGCCTGTTGTTGGGGATACAAAGAAAGGTAAAGAGCAAAAAAGACAAACAAAAACAGTTCCCACTTTCAAGGAGTTCAGAGTTTTAATGTACTTGTCCTGATTCTGAAGTCAGCTCTCTACTCAGCTCTACTCCAAATCGTCTCTCATGATACAATGAACCAAAATCTAAAGTGACACTTGAGTAAGTAAATTCCTTTACTTGGTCCTAGATTTTTTGTTGGACCCTTTGGAAGAAGACAGAATGTCTAACCTCTCTTCTACACATTAATCTTCCAAATATCTGAAAATTTCACTGTATCTAACTTCAATTTTTTTGACCCTTCTGTGACATTTTCTGTGACATTCTGTACTCCTTTCTAGGTTTTTGTGACACTGTTCTCAGTTCTGCTACTTGCTTAATTGCTTCTTTTCTATTTTCTTTGCTGGATATTCTTCCACATCATAGCCATTAATTGTGGCAGCACCTCAAGGCTCCGTCCTGGGATCCCTTCTCTCTATGCTATCAAACTTGGTGATCTCATCAGCTTTTCTGGTCCAATGATTATCTTTACGTAGACAATTAGCAGATCTATACATCAAAGCCTTGTCTTTCTCCTGAGCTCCAGTTCAGTTTCACTAGACATATACCAAATATTTTAAACTGAATATCTCATAGGCATCTCAAATTCAATGTATCCAAAACACCCAAAGGCAGTTTCATTCTATCTCAGTGAGAGGAAAACCATCCAATCTTAGAGATGAGAGTAGGAGCTTTTACTTCAAAGAGAAAAGGGTATCCTCTCAAGCATCTAGAGGGCATTAAAAGAGTTGGCATTAAGGGCAAATGAGCTTCTTCTTAGCATGTGCATCTTTTTTAATATCTTCAAGTTTTTTTGACCAAGTCTGAAATTTCATCATTCTGAGTCAGACAACCCAACCACAATGCCAAGTGTAAATCAAAGCATATGCTTAGAAATAAAACTAAATAATTAGTCGTTCATCATTATTCAGTAGAATGCCTTTTACATAATACCTAATAAGTGTTTATCCAGCCTCTGGCTGAAGACTTCCATTATCTCCCAAGGTCTTTGGATAGCTCTAATTGATAGACATTTTTCTTACATATATCTTAAATGTGTCCTTTTGTAATTTCCACTAATAGCTTTCAAATCTTTCTGCCCTCTAGGAAAAAGCAGAATGTTTTTAATCTTTCTCTCCTGTGGGCAGCCCTTCAAATATTGGAAGACAGCCTTCCTGTCTCTCCTAAGCCTTTTCTTCTCTAAGACAAACCTCCAACTCCTTCAATCCATCCTCATAGCTGAGACCTGGGCAAGACTTTAGCTGAAAGAGGTCAAGGTCTCCCATTGCATGCTAGGTCATTATCAGTCACCCTAACTTATATCTTGCCACTGAATTCCAATGACTCTGCAGGAGCAAGTTTAGGCTGATGATTTTGCACAGCTCTGCTGCACTTAAGTCCAATTTACTTGCAAGTCAAGACATCACCCTCCTGATATCATTAGTCTTCTTTGAGAACAAAGGACAAGCAGCAATATGGGATGAATATGAGGCCCTTTCCCATTCTGGCTGCTTTTCTCTTCAGCTTATCCATTTCCTTCCTCCAAGGCAGTACAGAACTTAATGCAGTATTCTAAGTATGGTCCAACCAGCATGTACGCAGGCGTGCTATCATCTCTTAGCCCTGAACATCATGCTTCTTTTAATGTAGCACAAGGCTGTGTTAGTTTTCTTTTCTCTTAGATCACACTGTTGACCCTGTACTTTCTATTAGCATCAGAAGTTGGTCCTGAACACCTCAAACTTTTAATGTTACTAAGAATTGTTGTGTCAAGGTTTTTTCCTTCCCTGAAATATATATTTGAAACTTCTGTAACATGAAAGTCAGTACACCAAGGGCTTAATTATATAATGAAACCTATTCTCAAAGCCCTCACATTAGATCACTGATGCTTAGTGGAAAAGGCATTACTTAGCAACAGTTACCATCAAACAGTAGGAAAAATAATAGAGATTACATGCTACATCACTCCACTGAGTCAAAATTGATAGCAAATTGTATTTGCCCTTTCATTTCATGTGGAAAATCTATTGTTTACAGGTAAAAAAAGTATAACATCTACACTTCTGAGTGGATGGCCCTTTTTGAACCTTATTTAAAAATAATCTTCTGAAGGAGTCAAAAGATAGAGACATTAGAACTTTTTACCCACCGATAAGCCCAAAAGATATCGATGAGGCTGAAAGCTAGCTATAATTGGTCTAGTCCTACAGTTTCCTGACTCTATGCCACGTTCCCCCTCCTTCCCTTTTGAAAGTGGTCCATCTCCCTCTGGCTTATTGGTCATTCCTCCATGAAGCTTTCTTTTCCTGATACCTATAGCTCAAAGAAATTTCTCCCGCTTCAGATATTATAATAATAATAATCTGAACAGATCTCTATTTTACCTGTACCACATTCTACTTTGTATCATATTCCTAGACCCCTACCTAGGGTAAGGAAGTCAGGGCTTTGTCTTCAGGCATAAGAATTTAGAGGACATAAAATTCAATGCATGTTCTCCTTCAATCAAGACAAGTAAATTTAGCACCTATTTAATAACAATAATTAAAATAAGAAATTATTAAATGTTCCCATTTGTGACATGTGTAATAACAAACCCTCCCTCCTGCATAATTCATATTTATACCATATTATTATATATTGTTCATGATATAAGAATATTTTATAATACTTTTAATGTAATTTTCACATCGTGAATTACAAAGATTTTGAATTGAAATGAGATATACAACTAAATGAATACTGAACATTCTGATTCTGCGTATCTATGCCCTAGGTGTCCAGATAAGGCTGCTTAGTTTTGCTGCAAAAATAAATCTCATCTTGAAGGAAAAGACTAGAAAAACAAATCCATTGCATCTTCTCAGTAGCAAAAATGTGCTGGGGCACCTCTGAAACTGGAGATGACAAAGGATGTGGACAGACTGGCAAAACATCTACACTTGCTGCCATTGTCTAGCAGTGATTTGGGGTACCAGCATTTAGAAAACATCATCTCGCATGTTGAGAAAATACGATAAGAAGCTATTTCAAGAAGACAACTATGTAACTCAAGAATATCATTTTAAGAAAAGCCTCTTCCTTAGTGAAATATATGTTGTAGCTGCCATCCAGCTCGTCAGAAGGAAAAGATACGTGATCAGAGTATTTTAGCACAAACAGGAGGAAAAGCATGGTGCAGTGAATAGTGTGCTAGCAGAGGAGTCAGAAAGACTCGAACTGAAATTCCACTCTGATACACCTTAGCTTGTGAACAAGCCACTGAACTTCTCTGTGACCCAGGCAAATTTCTAAGATTATAAATAGGAGATAAATTGCTATGACCTCCATCAGAGAAGGAAGTTTCTACCCTAGGAGTTGCCAACACAGTTGAAATCACACCTAAACCAAAATAACACATACGTTATATGTATGTGTGTTTCTACCAATACATATATTATAATGTATTATAGAAATACATATACATACATGTCTACACACATGTGTGGCCATTTTTACAACAATATGTAGAAACAGTTCAATGGACACCATTGAAGGTTATCTGTCATACGTAATCTCAGCAAAAGCCATGGGATGAACAAATGCTTTCCATTAAATATACACTTTTATTCAGAGATAAGAATAGTAAATAATTATGTTTCAGAAGGGCAAAATCATCATACAGAAAATAAAGCACTAAAAATGTTTAGAACATTTAAATATCTATAAATAGTAAGATATCCATCAAGATTCCCCAATTGATAGAGGCAGCACTTTTTATGGACTACATTTCTCTTTGGACTTAATTTTATCCCTCATTAACAAAAATAAGACACACACCATCTTTCAGCTGGTGGTTCAGGTTCTACAGAGACTATACATAGTATTTCAAAAGCGCTGTTAAGTTTTGAAAGAAAGCATAAGTGGTTTTTTTTCCTAGCCTAGCAGTGGGATTATATAATCCCAACTGTTTTTCTATTTCTGTTAAAAATACATATATGCTGTTGAAAAAAATCCCAAGTGTATATGTGTGCAAATATATACATATATAAATATATAGACACACAAATACATGAGTCTAGAGATAGGTATATACACATTTTTATGCCTAAATACATCTATAAAATTTGACCATCCTCACACTTAGGGATTTTCTTGTTTTCTTTTTTTTCCATAAGTTAATCTGATGTTCTTAAACTGATGACATTCTAACCTTCCAAAGCATGTGTTTATCATGAGTTTCCTCCACCCCAAATAGTTTTGACCCAAGGTTACAGTGCAGACTCAGACTATTTTGAAAGGGGTAAAATTGATGACAAGCAAACACTTCATTATGAAGTCTCAGTTTGTACGACTTGTCCAAATCCTCAAGAAGATTTTTCAGCATATCCTGAAAGTAGAAGAGGAGTTCAGACTGAAAGGGTCCAGTCAATCAGGGCCCTGCTGTCATTTCACAAATAGCTGAGCTGACTGTACCTTGAATCATCAGTTTGTGGAGCCTTTCCTTGGCTGGTGTTATTAGAATAGCTAGAATTCCATGCAGGGGGATACATCATCAAAGCTCAGATTTTAAGTCTTAATTGAAAAAGCTCACCTTTTGTACACTCTGCCTGCCCTTTTCATCCTGTGCTGCCTGTGCAAAGGGAAAGAAAGAGAAGAAAGAGGCAGAGGAGGAAGATACTCTTTGTAAAAAATATTCTTAGAGTTTTAAAGGAATGTAGCAACCCTCTACTCAGAGATATTGAAGAAGAGAGACTTTTTTTTTTTTAACATTTTAGCTACTCTAACTTCTTGTGACTAAACAGTAAACTGAGGACAGAAAATATTTGGAAGAGTTTCAAGTCAGCTTACAAATCTGAAAAAATAATTCTGGGCTGCAGAATCTATACAATTATTGTTCATCCAATGGATATAGATAATATTAGCAACTCTCTATTTTTGGGTACCCTAAGAGTTTCACATTTGGATTAAATAGAAAGGAGGATGCAGTACAGACAGAATTATTAAATAAATTATTTTTCTCTCTCTCATATACCCAGAGCACAGATTTCTTACTCTATTATTAGCTTTTCTTCTTCTATTAGCTTAGTGCCCCCCCCCCAACCAGGATTTTTTAACCCTTATATCACTATGCTTCTTCCAGGTTGACAACCAGATGAAAACACATGGCTACCATATCCCAGCCCCCTTCTTAAAAATATCCATGGAGAAATCTAATTATGCTTTTCTAAGTAGAAAGTGTACTTCTATTTAGCAGAAACTGGGACCCTTTGTTGACCTAACATTGAGTGTTTCAAGTAAACTGCCAGCAGTCCCATCAAATTGTTGTGGGTAATTTAGAGTACGAAATGTGTTAAATTATTCAAAGGGCTGAATAAGCATAAACAGGCAGTACAACAGGAGAGATATGCATACCCAGCGATGCTAGCATGACATTTAATACATCATATTAGCACGCCCGTTAGTACAAATAGCCCAGCACTCAGCACACTGTCCTGGACATACACAAACAGTGCAGGATAAAGCTGAGTTCTCAAGAACTGAATTGCATTAACTCTTTCTGCCCTCAAGAATCAGAACTAATTTGTCTCATATCTTAGTTTGATTATATCTCCAAATCTTGATAACCTGGCCACAAATTTTAAATGATTCAGAAATAAAGTGTTCTTTGTCATAATAACAGGTAACAATTTTTACAAATCACTTTGAAGTCATTCTCTCTGATTCTCACAATGATCTTCTGAGGCAGGTGCTATTATCGGCTTCATTTTGTAGACTGAGGAAGTGAGGCTCAGAGTAGTTAAGTGACTTGCTTAGGCTCACTGAGTACTAAATGCTGGAGACAGGACTCAAACCTAAGTCTTCATGATGCCAAGTTGCCCATTCTTTCCACAGTATCATATCACTATTCTAACACATGATGCTCTTCTTACTATAAAAAAATGCCCTTTTAGAGAAAAAAATACCATAAAGAATGAGAATTCAAACCTATTTAGAGCTTAAAGTTTCTCTATTTTCCTGTGATTCAAAAAATTCAAACACAGAGATAGGTTCAAATGTCGAGTGGGAAGCAAATTGGTAGCACAAATGGAAGAATGGAAGTAAGAGCATCCCTACTTTTTCCAAAAGTACATGATATCTGTCACACAGTGTTACATGCAGGTACAAATAGATTCTGATAGAAGGCCAAGCCTGCTTTTCACTTGGAAACAGTCCATTATTTCTTGTCCCTTGAAACAAAGGGCACTTCAGGTTACAGAGTACTTTTGAAATCCAATGGGATGAGTCTTAGAGGATAAATGAGATGTTTTACTGGGCAGGGATTTGGGAAATTCTCCTTCCCCCACTCCAGTCTGAAAGCTTTTCCAATTTCGTAACAATCTCAGATTCTACCAAGTCAGAGCTAGCAGACAATTTTCTGCTGCTTGACTGGTCAATTAAAATAAAAAAAAAACTTTCAAAATCCATACAGTGAGTTCATAACACAGAAATGGAAAAGTATCCCAGGGGAAATGGTGGAAACCCCTATTACTGGACTTATTAAAAAGAGGATCAGACAAAGCACTTGTATTATCCTGTAGGGAACAGTCCAGCTCTGAAAGAAGAGAATGTAGAAAGAGGCTTTTCCATTTAGAGTAATAGTGACTAGAGAGTAAAATACAAGAGACCTTTTCTTCTAGAAGGTGTTAGGGTCATGAACTATTCTGTCATTAGCTTGGAAATGACCATACTTGTACTAAATTAGATACACATAATATAGTGATATAATATTCTTTCATATTATTGCATATTCTATATATGTGATATATACACACATACATATATGTGTATATATACACATACACACGCACACATATCTATGTATATGCAAGTCTGTGTTTATTTGTGTACTTCTCCCTTCTTTTAACTCATGAAGATGAGGTCAGAAAAAAGAATAATGCCCTTCTGACTTGGGGGAAGAAGGAATTGGGGAGGAGTTGCCTCCTTTATAATTAATATAATTTACCTTTCCCTATGGGTTATGGTTCTCTGGATAAAGGTTTGCCTCTTTATCTCCAAGTTTCCATTATTCTATTACTGGTTTAGATTTTTAAATCACTAGAAAGGCTGGCCAAGAAATAATCATGCCTTGGGCAAATATTCCTCTACCCAACTCACTCTCCATAAAATCAGGGTCTGTTTTACATATGATTAAATCCAGTCTCCCCAGAAATGGCTATATACTGCTCACCATTGCCACCATATCTAGTACATAGCAGGGGTCCATTTAATGACTTTCGCAATTATTAATTGAGTATCTATCATGTGCAGAGTACTGCGCTAGGGGCTGAAGGACTTACAACCCACCAGAATACACAATTAACTATTAAAGGGCAACACACTAGTACCATAAGCTAGAAACTATTGTTCTGAGGAGGAGCAGATCCCATGGTATAGTGAGAGAGGGGCTAGTACCCACTTCAGAGGACATGGGTTCATATCTTACCTCTAGTCATTACAATCTTTGTGGTCATGGATAGCCTTCAGTTTCTTCATCTCTAAGACAAAGATGGTTGCACTAAGCTGGGCATTTCAGCTCTAGATCTATGGTGCTCTGATTTCTGGCCGAGGTGATCCCAGAACATTTTTTATAGGAACTGTCATTTGATAGAGACTTTAAAGGATTGCTCTAATTTCATGAAAGGAAGAAAGCAGACGTTCTATCTAGCCGATATTCTTGACAGATATAACAAAAGAAGTAAAGGTGTAAAATCAAGCATTTATTTAATCCCTACGTCCTACCTTGTGTAAGAACTGTACTACAAATAGATGCAAAATGCAGTCCCGGCCCTCAAGGAGCTTACACCCAAAGGGGGAGACAACATGCAAACAAATATACACAAAGAAAACTACGTATAGGATAAAGAGAAAATAATTAAGAAAGAGAAGACCCTAGAATTAAGAGGGTTTGGGGAAGTCTTCCTCTAGAAGGTAGAATTTTAGTTGGGACTTAAAGAAAGCCAGGGAGACCAGTAGGCAGAGTTAAGGAGAGAGAATGTGCCAGGTATGAGGGTAGTAATCTATGCATATGAATATGTATGTAAATACATAGACATAAGTATATAGATACATAACCATATAATAAATATACACGGACATGTGTATATATGTGTGTGTAGATGTATGTATGGATATATGTGTGTATGTATGTGTATGGGTGTATATGTGTATATATGTATATGTAGAGAGAGAGAGAGAATAATTTAGTCATTGCTGTAACCTACTCTTAGTGATCCTTGGACTATAGAATGCTAATATGGAACACTGGATTTTCTCGACAAAGTTACTAGGGTGGTTTGCCATTTTCTTCTCCAGTGTATATACATACATACATACACACATAATAGATACATATATGAACGTATACATATATGTGTGTTTACATCATCATATGTTTAATTTTACAACATTGATTGGATTGTGTAAATTACCTGTTCAAAACATTCTAACTGATCCTAACCATTACTAATAGTAAGAATACGAATGGAGTATTTAAATAGTGTCTTAAGAACGGCAAAGCACTTTACAAGTATTATCTCATTATAGCCTCACAACAACCCTGGGAGGAAGGTGGGTTTTTTACATATACATACATATACACACACACATCAGACTAAGAAAGAAGAGATGCTGAACTGCCACACAAATAAGAATTTAAGAATACTACAATAATCATAAGAGAATAAGGACTCATCTGAACTAAAGTGAACGGGCAGCTATGTGGCACAGTGAATAGAATATCTGGCCTGAAGCCAGGAAGACCTCAGTTCAAATCGAGCCTCTGACACTTACTGGCTGCATGACCCTGGGCAAGTTACTTAACCTTGTTTGCCTCAGTTCCCTTATCTGTAAAATAATTAGAGAAAGAAATGGCAAAACAACTCCAGTATCTTTGCCAAGAAAACCTCAAAGAGGAGGCCATGACGAGTTAGACCCAACTGGAATGACTGAACAAGCAAAATGAACTAGAATGAATTCATAAAAATAAAAACAAGGCGCTGATGCAAGATACAGTACAGTAGGTTAGAGTATAGGATGTGGTAACTGTGTAACTGCAGGGGATTAGAAGAGCAGGAAACAATAAGGAATGCTCAGTTTAGAGCCCGCATTTCTTAAAGAAAGAATGGTGGTCACAGTAACAACAGTAGGGAACCAGGGAAGTTGGAGGGGAAAATGAACAAGATTGCTACTTTCAAAGGAAGTTGGAAAGTGGAAATGGAGTTTAGGGAAAAGGTTCGCATCATCTATAGCCCAAATGTGTAATAGATATAGAATATATAAAAATTAAGAGGAAAAGAGAGTTACAGACAGAACAATGGGGGTGATTCCTAAGTTTAGGGGGCCACAAAAAGAAGAGAAAGACTAGTCATAAACTTCAAAACTATGAAGTTTCTACTTAGTAGAAGGGGTTTTCTCCCCAAATAGTACTAACTTAATAAATACTTCTTTAGTTATATCCACATATGAGTTTTAGGGGTAAAACTCCATCCAATATATTAGCTATGTCATCTGCCTGCAAAATTGTTTTTAGTTTTTGTTGTTAAAAATCTTTAGAACTTCCTAATTCACAATATCTAGAAATTCAGTTCTGTCTGTGTGAGTCTCTCCCCTCCCTGCCTCAAATAAGTTTTATGGATGTCCTTGTTTTTATATCAATTATCATTTCTGGTAATGTTACTTTCCCTTAAGCTGAAGAAAAAGTTAAGCAAAATTCCAAATTCAGTTATGTCTTCTGACAACGTATACCATATTCTACCCTAGTAGTTCCCCACCTCTCTCCAAAGAGAAGAGAATTACTGATTCTCTTCTTTGGAAAATTAAAGTTGCCTACAACATGGGCAGTTTAGGCTATGTCCACATGTGTTATTCTCAACACCAGTATTGAAAATGCCTTAAATAGAAATGGATCACTCTTAAAAAGACTGTGAAATTACTCAGAATAATTTTAGTTTACTCAAAAATATTTTTTTAGCATATGAGATACAATAATGTGAAGCAATGTATTTGGGAATCATTGCACACACACACATATGTCTATCTCCCATACGCATCCCTATATCTGATGTGAAAATTAATTAAATTGTCAAAAAGGTCTGTGGATTTCTTCAACCCATTTTAAATTTTGTTAACAACTCACACACAAACCCCCCAAAACATCTAAAGTAAGGTCATGTAGACATACCCTTAACCTATTGATAACAATTAGGAGTCTCTTTCTAAGTGAGTCACTGAATCTTGATAGGAAATTATCCCTGTGCCTCAGATTTTGCACCCAGAAAAGGGTATTTTTATAAAAACTCAACTTACCCTTTGGCAAGGTGCCTGAAAAACAGTTGCAGCCTTTCACAAATAAAAGACAATGATTTTAAAACAAGAATTGCAAGAAAGTCATACCATTATCCTGGCAGGGCTGTATCCTCCTAGGTCACATCTCTACACAGAACCTGGTTTGCCAATTCTGAACAATTTAGCTGGTTTGTGTGTGTAGACGAAGCCTCAGCACAGCACCTCAACTACTCCCACACTACAAATTAGGCATCTGTGACAGTGTATTCAATGATACCTTCAGGGCCTGAGAGAATTAATGTAGCTCCCAAACATAACCAAGGAGCAGATTAGGGATCAGAAGAACCTGAGTCATTAAGGGATGGAGAGAGACTTCTAGGAATGTTTATGGTGAAAGAGACAATTTCAACCAGGTTGTGATCATTTGTAAATAGGTTAAATGCAGTGCCAAACTTACATGACAGTTTCTTTTTTTTAAGTTCCTCTGCACTATTATTTTTTAAATTTTAACAATGGAAGAAATTAGAGTTTGATTAAATATTTCCAGATATAAAGGCCTGGTGCTCAGAAGTCATTTTGATCATTTATTTTGCGGTACATTTTTCTTTGGCTCTCTTTGATGTCTCAGGTTGATTCTTCAAACAGAAATTCAAATTAAAATTAAATGAGGCAATCTGATTTTTCTGACCTGAGAGAATATTCACAAATATGAAAGAGAGGGCCCAGCAGTAGTTTTTTTCTGGAAAAGAGGCAGACAACATTCAACCAGAGATGCTGATGAGAGGAAGGATTACAGAGACTCTGAATGTGCACTGTTTAATTGGGTAATGTATGTTTGCCAGTCCATCCTATCCTATCTTCTCTCCCAATACTGCCTTATAGACAGGGCAATTTCCAATTACAGAGCTTATTCTTAGCAAACTCAGAAATCACCATAGATGTACTCCCCTGTTGTAGTAGGTGACATGCTAGATGTGGATTTAGGAAGAGCTGCATTCAAATTCTGCCTTAGATCATTACACACTATGTCATATTGGGCAAGTTACTTTCCAAGTCTTGGTTTCTTCATCTCTAAGCCACCTTTCTAATTCTAAATCTATGATCCTGGGATCTCTAGGTCTCTTCCTATCACCAGATCTTAGGAGAACATTTTCCTATCTTCTTAACTCTTTCAAACATTCAGAAATTGCTAAATCTGTTGCTATTAAAGAGGATTCTGGGAAGATGGAGGAGTAAAGTCAGAAAACTTGTGACTCTCCAAATTTCCTCCAAAAAAACCTCAAAAAGAAAAATAAACAGAACATCACCTCAGAGCAGAAGAAATAAACACAGAGTAAAGTAGCTATGCTCTTAAAACAATCTGAGAAGACCCCAGGAAAGAAGGGAGCTCTAGGGGAGGGTCAGCCTAAGTGAAGTGCAACCACCTTCACACTGACTCAGCAGAATCAACAAACAACAAGCCCCAGGGCAACTGGGTTAGGAGGCAGCCTCGGTTCTAGAAACGTTCATTTTATTGTGGGGTGTGTGTGTGTGTGTGTGGGTGTGTGTGTTGGGGTGGAGAGTGTCAGGCAGCTGAGTAGGAGAAGATCAAAGGACCTTCTGCTATCTAGGGATGCCCAACCACAGTTGTGCTAACCAGATATTCCTAGGTTGTGGCTGCAGGAAGAAGGAGCTGAGGAGCTAGCAAACCCCTGCTGGCTGTGGCCACGTGCAGGGGAACAGAGTTCCTGATTTCAATTCTAGGGCAGAGAGGGTAGCTATAGTTTGCAGTCAAAGAAGGACTACAGAGGGCAAGATCATTTGCAGAACAGTGTGGCTGGGGTTCCTAGCCATGGCTAGGGAGAGGAGAGCCCAAGGTTGGCCCCAAGACAGATGTCATTTTTAAAAAATGAGACCTGAGGCATCATTTCCTCAAAACTACAACTTGGTCATACCAATAGCTTCTAAAAACAAAATAATACCATACATAAATAAAAATGAGCAAGCAAAGGAGTAAGAGCCCAACCATGGAGAGTTACTATGGGGATAAAGAAGAAGTGAGTTCACACTCAGAGGAAGATAATGGAGCTAAAAAGCCATTCATTTTTCAGTGATAAATGTTAAATGGTCCCAAGCACAAAAAGAGTTCTTGTAAGAAGCTGAAAAGGCCTTTAAAAATCAATAAGAAAACTTGAGGAAAAATGAGAAAAAAAATAAGAGTAATCCAAGAAAATTAAGAAAATTATGAGAAGGGGGCAGCTAGGTGGCTCAGTGAATGGAGCACCAGCCCTGGAGTCAGGAGGACCTGAGCTCAAATCCAATCTCAGACATTTACCACAAAAACTAGCTGTATGACCTTGGGCAAGTCACTTACCCCAATTGTCCCACCTTCCCTTCTCCAAAAAAGCAAAAAAAAAAAACCCAAGAAAAAACAAAATTATGGAAAGAAAGTCAACTAACTTGAAATAAAGAATCAAACACTTAAAGAAGAATGTAATTCCTTGAAACCTAGAATTAGGAAAGTGGAAGCTAACAACATTCTAAGATACCAAGAAATAATAAAAATCAAAAGAATACAAAAACAGAAGAGAAAATGAAATATTTCATCAGAAAAACAACTGATCTGGAGAGTAGATGGAGGAGAAATAATATAAGATTAAGAAGACTACTTGAAAATTATGATTAAAAAAAGAATTGATACAATATTGTAAGAAATTATCAAGGACAATTGCTCTGAAGGTCTAGAACAAGAAGGCAAAGCAGAATATAAAATCCACTGATCACCACCTGAAAGAGATCCCAGGAGGAAAACTCAGAGGAATATCATAACCAAGTTTAAAATCTCCCAATTTAAGTAGAAAATATTAGAAGCAACAAGAAAAAAAATTAAACATCATAGAGCTACAATAAGGATTACACATGACCTAGTTAGATGCTACATCAAATAACCTTAGGTCTTGGGATACTATATTCCATAGGGCAAAAGAGCTGGAGTTATAACCAAGGGTACCTTAACTCAGGAAAGTCAAGTATAATTCTGACTAAACAAACAAACAGATATTTAATGCACTGGAAGACTTTCAGGTTTTTTGGTTTTTGTTGCAAAACCCCCTGAACTTAAGGGAACATTAGACATATGGCATCCAGGAGAAATATAAAGCAAACATTAAAGACCAATTATAAGGGAATCAATAAGGTCAAATTGTTTACTCTGTATACATGAAAATATTAGCACTGCTCTTATGACTGTCATTATTTGGGTAGTTTGAAAGAAAGGGTTGGGCTGAGCTGAGTATGATGGGGGTGATTCTAAAAACATAAAACTGTGTAGGGAAAGATAAAAAGGAGTAATTATCTCATATAAATGAGGCATAAAAGGAAAAACTGCTACAGAAGAAGCTAGTGGGGGGAGGGCAGGTAGTGCTAGAGCCTTTCTCTTATTGGGAATGGGTTACAGATTATGTATATGAATTTATGTATATATGCGCACACATATGTATACACAAATATACACACACAGATGAACATAAAGGCTTCTAAATCCAGAAAGAAATAAGGGGGCAAGGGCAAAGGGTGGGGGAGAGAGAATAAGGTAGAAGTAAAACAGAGGAGTGAGGATAAACAGGGTCAAAAGGATAGTGAGGAAAAATAGGAAGGAAGGAAGAAAATACACAAGTAATAGTAGCTTAGAAGGAGAATGGGATGAATTTACCCATAAAACAGAAATGTTTAGCTGATTAAAAATTTGAATTAAACAATATGCTGCTTTCAGGAAACATTATAAAAATGAGAGACAAAAATAAAGATAAAATAAAGAGCAGGAATAGAATTTATTATGTAAAAACAAGCAGGGATAGTAATCATGGTCATAGACAAAGTTGAAGTTAACAGATTTAATCAAAAATGAGAAATAGAGAAACTACACTGCACATCAGCAATATTATTCAATATTGTTTTTGACCATTTACAATACCTAGACAGTATAAAATACCTGATTGTATACCTGGCAAAACAGACGTAGGAACTATGTAAACATAAACACCAAACGCTTTTTATACAAATAGACCCAGATTGAAGTAGCTGAAGTAATATTTCTTGTTTATGGATAGGTAAAGCCAATATAATTTGCAAAATGAAAATTTTACCTAATTTATTTATTCAATGTCATCCCAATCAAATTACTAAAAATGACTTTATTCAGATAAAAAAATGACAAAGTTTATTTGAAAGAACAAAAGGTCAGGAACTTCAAAGAAACCAGGAAAAAAGGATGTAAAGGAAGTATATTCAGCAGTATCAGACCTTAAAATTACATTAAGGAAGAACATTGTTGAAGTATAAAAAAGGGTAATTTTGATTATTTTAAATTAAAATTTTCTTGTATACATAAAACGTATGTAGCCAGAATAGAAAGAATGCAGAAAACTGGGGGGAAATTTTTCATAGACAATCTTTCAGATAGGATGTGACTCGGTTGGAATATTGCCGTGGTGTAGGAAATGATGAACTGGTTGATTTAGAAAACATGGGAAGACTTGGACCTATGAAGGAAGATGCTATAGATGAGAGATGGAAATAAGCATAGTAGGGTCTTATATTTTTGTGCATGGGTATATATGTCTATGTTTATAGATATCTATATATAGGCACATATATCCACACTTAATTATAGCCTTCTTGGTGGGGGGGGGGGTGGAGATAACAACTATACAGCAGAGAGCAAAAGAAAAAACAATAAGGAAGCAAAGAAAAGCTGGAAAGCTTAGAAAATAATGTATAGCATTTATTATGTAGGTTTTCTTGAAATGGAAATTTATTGTTTAATATTGCATCCTCTTGTGTTCTGCTATGTATATGGCAACGCCTTTTTTTTCTTTTCTCATTCTGTATTTAAGTTTAATTTTTTTTTTTTGCTTTAAAGGGACAATTGGGGTTAAGTGACTTGCCCAAGGTCATGTGGCTAGTAAGTGCTAAGTGTCTGAAGCTGGATTTGAACTCAGGTCCTCCTGACTCCAGGGCTAGTGCTCCATTCACTGAGCCACCTAGCCATCCTTAAGTTTAAAATCTAAAAACATATAAAAATAGGTCTGCCCCTATTCCCTTGGGAAAAGCTTGAAAAGGATGGGAAGGTAACAGAGATGGGTCCCTTCCCAATGAGAAACTATGAAGACCATACTAGAGACGGGAGGAAAGGAAGGAATTTTCTTGAAAAATTATTGTTCATATAAAAATGAAAAGGAGAAAAGTTGTTCCTAATGTCAATCTCTTACAATAAGACATCTTTCCACACTGCCTAGTTGTTAATGCTTCCCTCTGAAATGATTTTATTTTCATTTTTTATAGATTTCATATATTGAAGAGAGGCAACATGGCTTAGGAAACAGAAAGCGGGACATATGATGAGGAGACCTATATTCAAGTGATGCCACTCACAGTAACAACTGTGTGTATGGCCCTGGTGAATGATTAATATCTCAGTGCCTGAAGCAACTCTCCAATGCTATGATGTCACAAAGTAGGTGCCAATCTGTGCTGGGAGGTGGGCATGGGAGACCTGGGGGGTGGTCTTCACTGGAAGCTCGCTATTCTAGTAAAATCACGGTTCTAGAGAAAAATACATGTTTTTTTAAATTTTATATTTACCTACCCATGTATACATGGTTTCTCCAGTAGAATGCCTGTTCTTTGAGGGCAAAGATTGCCCTTTTTGCCTTTGCATCCCCAGTGTCTAGTAGAGTTTCTGGCACTTAGTAGGTATTTAATCAATGCTCATAAAATGGAATTGTATCTTACAGACCTTAGGGACATTTAGTGTTTTCCAAGTACCAAAGATCTAAGCACTTGAAGTCAAAATTATTTGTTTTTTTAAGTGACATTGACATAATAATCCTTTGGGGAATTTGTTTTCCAGGTTGCACAAGCATCCTAACAGCAAATATTTAAAATCTAAAAGTTAGAAATGAATGCAAATTACATAATTTCTCTAAGCAGAAGTAAATCGGGTCAGTTTAATACAATCTACAAATGACAAATTTGCAAAATGCCTTTATAATCTACAAAACTAATTTCAGTCAACCACTAGTACAAGCTTAATGAAGTTTGAGAATAAAAAGGACGTTAAAGCGGTCTCGTCTTCCCAAAGGGAGCACATACTGAATTGCAAGCAATAATCTCTATTTTGTTCGAAGTGATAAATTTGTGAATTCTCATAATAGCCCAAAGAATTCTAGAGAAAGACAGAACTGGAATAAGAAGGAAAATATTGTACTGATTTACCATCTTTGTGCCTGTACTCTTGATGAAAATAAGAAAAAAGGGAACAGGCAGTCTTTTACAAATGAAATTTTAAATCAGAACACATTTTTGCAGGCACGCAATTGACAGATCCAGATACTGCAAGAGCCTCCTCTGATTATTGTTTTTTGACTATAAAAATGCATTTGATTCGGAGAACAAAATGTAAGTTTAAAGACTCCTAGAAGAAATTCATGTTAAAATCACCTGAGATTCCTTTACAAAAATTGAGGTAGAAGTAAGATTTCCTAGCACTTTGCCATGTGAGGTGAGCTAATTTTCCCTAAGGCTCTCTACCTCACGAAGGCTAAGCTAGACTTCTCTTAAAATACACTGAAAACTATCCTTGGCATGGAATTATCTCAGGAGACTAAGGCTCTGCCATTAACGCAACTTCTTGGTGATCAAAGTACAAAAGCCAAGTCCCAAGCATTTGCTATGTCTCTCTTTCAGCTTTCTAACCAGCAGAGAAGTATGACCAACACCAGGACAGGGAAGCATCACTCAGCTGAATCAATGCTGTGTCCTCACTGAATAACTTTTCCCTATTATAAATACCCTTCTTCTGCTATTACTAAGTAAATCTCTCATAACTGACCATAATCTATTGGTTTTCCACCTCTCTCTGCCTTCTCTTACTAAACCAAACTCTGTCTGTACTGTGACCTCCAATCTCTTAATCCATCAAGTCATTTCCAGAGCCATCAATCCTGCACTAGCCACTCTCTCTTTTTTCCCCATCTTTACCTTGTGTTGAACAAGCCCAACTCTCCACTGTCCTCTCCTCAAGTCTATACCCCAATATTTTCACCATTGCCAATCTTAGCCTGCCAAGCTTCAGCCTTGCATCACCCTTTCCATTCACCATTTTCACTCCTACATAACAAAGGAGAAAGTCACATAACCGTTCTGACTTGATCCACTATAAATTTATGACACAACCCCAACTGGGCCCTCACTGCTGCTAGGCAATCCTACTAACCCTCCCTTATCAACTCACTATCCACTTCATGCTGTGTGCTAAGCAGTGGGGATGTAAAGAAAGGCAGTAAACATTTTCTAGATGGCTGCCTGGCAAACTGTCTACTATTCTCCCCACACTGAACCATTTATATTGTATTAAAGAAAGTTCAGATAATTAAAAAGAATAATTCTGCCAATTTAAATGGTGTTTTTAAGTATATGTGCAAATATGAATCTAGGCATATATGTATATCCACATATAATTATACTTCACATAACTGTTTCTCTTTTAGCCACCAACACTGAAGATTGATTATTATTATTTTTTAATTAAAGCTGCAGTACCTTGACTCACTTTTTAAAGAGGCCTATTCACTGAATGGGCATTACCTGACTCAAAGTGCTCAAAGTGCTCAAAGTGAGAACCTGAAAAGATATTCACTTAAAAGGGACAGGGTCTGCCACTGCATTCTGGGCCATCTCCAGTTGTCCTGATGAACATCTGGCCGTTGGACCCAGATGGCAGAAAGTGAGCCTGGTGACCTTGCACACTTGACTGCAACTTTTCCCTGATGTTATGGTCCTCTTTGAGAACAAAGGACAAACACAACAACAATCCCACACCCCACAGAGGCTCTTCCAAACCTTTCATCAATACCCTCCCTCCTAATCTCTGCCTACTGACTTCCCTGGCTTCCTTCTTAATTCCAGAGTCTCCCCTCTTATTTACTTCCTCTTTACCCTTTAGGTAGCTTGCCTGTACGTATTTGTTTGCTCATTGTCTCTCTCATTAGAGTGTGAGCTCCTTAAGGTAGGTAGTGTCTTTTCCCTCTTTTTCCTTTCCCAGCACTTAACTCACTGTCTGGCTAAGTCAGATGTTCTGTGTTTCATTTTATTCCAATTTTGAAGCTAAGTCATTAGACCAGGCTGAGTCAGGCTTGGTCTCTTACATTTGGCAATATTCAACAGTACTGAAATGATCTCACTGAAGAATGAGAAAAGGGATGGACAGGAAGCTGAGGGTGACTTCTGTGCTTCTTGTCTTCATGAAAGTGCTTCTACTAATGTCTACTTAATGTCTTGTGAGGGTTAGAGGAAAAAAAAAACCGTGGACGTGCAGCAACTTGAGACCGATGTGAATGTGGCCTCTCCCTTTCAAAACCTTGCTTTGAAGAGGATAAATGTTGTAAACTTCCATTTGAATTATTATATTGGGGGTGGGGTGTGAAGGAATGAAAGCAACTTCCAGGTCTGAGTTGTGGTAAGTCTGCCCGCCCCTACTTCTGCTCCTAGAGACTGGAATTTGGGAATAGTCTAAGAATTGGGCAGAACAACTGCTTCAATTTTTTAATGTTCTATTTGGGAGGCCATTAAGGAACTGCCCAGGTTGACTTTTTGGGGAATGAAGAAAGTACTTAAAAGGATAATGCTTTATCCACCCTAGGAACCAAGAGACCTTTCCAGATTAGGGATATAAGCAAATATGTCTAGAGCACGTGTATGGTTTAGACAGAGTCTCTAGTTATTTCTTTTGCTTCGTATCTCTCCATGAGCACAGGTGAGTCATCCTAAGCTGCATATTTCTAGCCTTGGTGACAGCCTTGTAACTTTGAGGTGTCAAGAGCTCCCATCCCACAGTCTAGAGCAAATGCCAAGAGAAGGAATTTCCTGAAGAGGATGACTACTGACAGGAAGGGGAACCCAAGTTCTGGTCCTTGGAGTTGCCATTAATGCAATGAAACCACCAGGGGCAGCTGTCCTGGTTTTTGGCATCAGCCAAACCTAGTACAGCCCCAACACAGGAAAGTTAACTCCTAGTCTGTCCCAAGGGTATGGAAGTAGGCCTCAACATAAAGATCAGTGCTCAAGCCACAGAATAGGAGGCAGAGCTCACACAGCACCAGAAGCAGTTTTGGTTCAAGGTTGTGGTGGCAGCACCTGCAATACTCAGACCCTGGCAAGAGTTGTGGGAGGTGCTCAAGGGCTGACTGCCCTAGCAATGGTGCTCCTAACCCAGATGGGAGGAGGGTCAGTGATAAGACTGGTGGCAGTGATAAAGTCCTGGTGTTCCAGTGGGTTGGGGAAGTGAAGAGCACTACATGTTTTGACACAGCAGGAGACAATTACTATGCCTGGCACAGGGGGGCAGAGTTAGGTCACAGCAGCAATACCCATAGCCATGTTCGTGCATGAATGAGGGCAGTTGTCAGTCTCCAATATTGAGAGAGGGAATATAGTACTTCATTCTTTTCTATATCTGACCACTCCTTCAGGGGACCATTACCTTACCTGCAATCTTTCTGTTTTTCTCCTCCAGTGATGCTCACTGCCAGGTTTCTCATATCCCTGGATCAGGTCTATATAGAAGCAGTTCCAAAGCTGGTAGTGGCATCACCCTAAAAAAAGAAACAGAAACACTAAACCACACAAAAGGATCTCTGCAGTCTGTATATTGCCATATTTTAAAAATGAAATGTTTTCTATATTTTACTGCATTTTTATTCATTTCCTTAAATATTTCCCAATTCCAAATGAATCTGGCTCACACTGCATTCAGGAGTGTTGTGGGGGGCATGCAGCCCATAAGCCTGTGTTTGACACCTCTCCTATTGAAGACTTGTAGGACCCTGCCACCACAAGGCATGGGGTGGGAGAAACAATATTTTCTTAGACTCTGACATACAGGAAGGGCCAAGGTTATTGTAAAGTCCTGACCCTATGCAAGATAGACTAGTTTGTCTTTTAAAATTATTGAAACCTTCCTTGATTTGCTCAGGAAACTAAGGCTTGGGCAAGTGATGTAGCTTCCTGGTGTCTTCAATACCAAAGTCAGGGCATGAGGATTTACCCCAGATCTCTCCCTCCTTCCTGCTTCCGACAGACCAGAATGACCAGCACTAGACAGTGAAGCCACGCTCGGCCGAGTCAACACTGTGCTCCAGTGAGTATGCTTTCCCTGCTCTGGACATCCTTCCCCTGCCAACAATGACTATGAACATCTCTTTTTGTTAGCTGTCAGATGTTCTGAGGTATAAGAGATACCAGTCCAATCTGGATCAGGCCTGGCCTACTAGAGAAGCAACAAAAGAAATAACTTTCAGGATCACCTTATTATTAATATTGCAAAATAAACAAGAGATGTTCATTTACTAAAGGTATTTACCTTGGTCGTGGAAAATGTTTAGCACAAAGTACATATAGAAGAAGACATGTGCCTTTAGTTTCTCCTTTTTGCAAATAATATTAAAGGGACTTCACTGAGCTCTGGAAGATTCAGTACCTTGTAAAATGGGGTCCAAAGTCTCAAAAGAGTCCAACCTAACTATTTATATAGAAAAAAAGAGTATATAAAGAATACAAATGTCCAGATTCTGATGTTCTAATAATATTAATAACAGCGAGAATTCAAATAGCACTTTCTGATGTGCAACGAGCTTTTACAATCTCTTTTTTAATCTCACAACAATCCTGGGAAATAGATGCCAATATTATCCTCTTTTACAGAAGAAAAAACTGAGGAAGATCAAAATGAAATGACTTACCCAGGGATACACAGCTAATAAGTGTCTGAGGTTGAATTTGAACTTAGGTCTTCCTACTCCACGGTCCAGCACTCTATTACTGAAGTACCTGCTAAATAATTATGTAATAGCTATCCTGTTAAAAGGGCAGCTAGGTGGCACAGTGGATAGAGTATGAGGCCTGGAGTCAGAAAGACATCTTCCAGAATTTAAATCTGGCCTCAGACACTTACTACCTGTGCTACCCTGGGCAAGTAACTTAATCCTCTTTGCCTCAGTTTCCTCATCTGTAAAATGAGCTGGAGGAAGGAATGGCAAACCACTCTTGTATCTTTGCCAAGAAAACCCCAAATAGGGTCACAAAAAAAGCCAGACATGATTGAAAGACAACTGAATAATGATAACTAAAGCTACTAAAGGAGCCATAGAGCTGGTCCATTAGTCTATATATATTGGAAAAATGCTACAAATGGCTAACACCCAGGGCACCAGAACTGAAGGAAGAGGAGCATGTGATTCTACATAAACATTTGAGTATTTATGCAGTGTTTTTTTCAATTTCAATTTCTAAGCTTCTCTCTGAAATGAAATAAGATCCTTTCAACACTAATTTTCTTCCCATGATGCTTTTTAGTTGTAAATCATGAAAGATGCGACAATCTCCAAGAAATCAAAACTCTGATCAATCAAAGAGCCATGAAGTGATACAAGGTAGGTATAAATAGGCTATAGCTTATTATAAACAATTAATTCCACTTACAAAGCCATATGGACTATACGATGAAAGAAGATGCATAACTAGAAAGTAGGCAGGCTGAACATATAACCCAAGTTAGGAATAATAAATGAGCAGCACATAACTGCATTGATATTATCTGCAATGAAAAAAGAGCAAGAGGGAAGTTCTTGGCATTGTATCCAAACCTTCTGCAAAATATATTGGAGGATATGGACAAGAGCTGCATAGTTTCATCATAGTTCCATCAAAGTTCAATTATTCTCTGCGGCTTCTGAAGGAGGGGTGAAGAAGGGAGAAACTAGGATCAATGAACAGAAGTAATAGTAAATAAACCAGCATTTATTAGGTAAATAATTCAAGTTTAGGAATGAATTCCCAATAATTAGAGCTACCTGAAAATGGAATGAGATTCAAAAAAGAATCAAAATTCCCTATTATTGGAAGTATTTACTCAAATTTTTAACAAGTATGTTGCAGAGGGAATTCACCTTCACTTAGGCAGTCTATGATGAATCTTTCAAACTGTCTTTAGAGTCCAAACGAATTTCATAATTATTACCTCATTCAGAGACAGAACTATGTCTTAAGTTGTAGGACTATATATTTTTAACTTGAATTTACTGGCTATAATCACAGGTCAAGGAGAAAATATTACAAGCAGTCAGAAGGAAAGAATTTTAGGATTGTGGAAACACAATCAGGATAGCATAATATTTATCAGCTTCCACATTAAGGCATCAAAGGGCTTGGAATATGATATTCCAGAAGTCAAAGGAGCTAGGATTAAAACCAAAAAATCACCTACCCAGCAAAACTGAGTATTAATCCTTCAGAGGAAAATGTGGATATTCAATGAAATAGAGGATTTTCAAGCATTCTTGATGAAAAGACCAGAACTGAACAGAAAATTTGACTTTCAAATACAAGAAACAGGAGAGGCATTAAAAGGCAAACAGGAAAGAAAAATCATAAGGAACTTATTAAAGTTGAACTGTTTACATTCCTACACAGAAAGATGATATTCGAAATTCATGAGACTTTTCTTAGTATTAGAACAGTTGAAGAAAATATATATATATATATATATATATATATACATATATGTGAATGTGTGTGTAGTGTATAAATATGTATACATAGAGGCACTAAGTCAAATATGAAGGCATGGTAACTAAAAAACAAAACTAAGAGATGAGAGAGGAATGTATGGGGAGAAGGAGAAAGGAAGAGATAGAACAGGCTAAGTTATCTCACATAAAAGAGGCAAGAGAAAGCTGTTAGAATGGAGGGGAAGAGCAGGGAAGGGAAAGGGAATGAGTCAACCTTACTTTCGTTGGATTTGGCTTAAGGAGGGAATAACATACACGCTCAATTGTGTATCTTACCCTACAAGAAAGCAGGGGGAAGGGAATAAGAGGGGGATGATAGAAAGGAGGGAAGACTGGGGGAGAGGGTACTCAGAAGCAAACACTTTTGAAAAGGGACAGGGTCAAAGGAGAAAATAGAATAAAGGGGGGCAGATAGGATGGAGGTAAATATAATTAGTTTTTCATAATACAAGTACTATGGAAATGTTTTGCATAACTAGACATGTATAACCTATATTGAATTGCTTGTCTTTCCAGTAGGGGTGGGTGAGAAGAGAAGAAGGGAGAGAATCTGGAACTCAAAGTATTAAAAGCAAATGTTAAAAAGTTGTTTTTACATGTGACCAGGAAATAAGATATATAGGTAATGGTGTATAAAAATCTATCTTGCCCTACAAGAAAGTAAGGGGCAAGGGGCTAAGGGAGGGGTATGGGTGGGATATAATAGAGGGCAGATGGAGGAAGAAGTATTCAGTATGCTTGCCATCTTGGTGTAGGGGGTAGGGGAGAGATGGGGAGAAAATCTGTAACTCAAAATCTTGCGGAACTGAATGTTGAAAACTAAAAATAAATGAATAATTTAAAAAATATGTAATCACAATCAATTGAATTGAAAGTTATAATCCACTGACTCCTCTAGGCTCTTCATGAGAAAACAGCTGATGATCCAATACTCTATCACATATACTTTTTTTCAGTCCTCAGATTCCCTCCTAGCCTCTGTCCAGTAGTATTCTTCCCCCCTTCAAACTCTAGATCCATATTTAGGTCAAAACCCTCATCTTCCCTCTAATTCCTTTTTTTCTCTCACATTAGGAAGTAAGTAAACAGGAATGAGTCTTTCTGTGGTAGTGATGATGATGATGATGATGACGATGACGACAATGACATCAATATCGTGGTCATTGAAAACGTGTTCAATATGTTTTCTTCTGAAAGCTTATAACTAACTTAATCATTGTCTGAAACACACATGAACAAAGAAATCTTATGGACAAATGAATTTTACTATTAATAGCACAAATATATTCACTTTGCTTTCCCTTATCCAAATATAGTTAATTTAATTAACTCATAAAAAGATGAGCAATTATATGTCCTTGATAGTTGTTGCTTTTTAGGTTTGAGTTCATAAGACCAGCCCCTACATTGTATTGTTGATCACTCCCTCTTTGGCAACATAGCACAGAAAGAATGGTGATTCCTGGTTGTTGGTGAACCAACTATCTACCTTCTCCAGAAGTGTTTAACAGAGTTATCAATCAACCAATTAATAAACATTGATTAATGACTTACTGTCTACCAGGTACTATACAAGGTGCTGGGGAAACAAAGATAAAAAGGAAACAGTCCTTCCCTCAAGAAACTTAAATTCTATCCAAGGGAAAAAAATGTGTATCCACACATACATGGATGTGCAAAAAGTATTCAAAGTAAATACAAAGCAATTTTATCAGAGGTGTGGATAAGTAAAGCCTCATATCTGAAGTGGCATTTGATTTGAGTTCTGAAGGAAAAATAAGAAATCTTGAAGAGGTAGAAATGAGGAGGAAGCATGCATGGGGAGACAGTACGTGCATACAAGATGAGAGACAGAATGCCAGAACTGAAGAAGAGTGAGATGATCAGTTTAGCTGGATGTCAAGGGCATGAATATGTTCTCTACAAAAACAAACTATTAAAATATTAATTACCAATTACTACTTAATTTGTACAGAGGTGTTTGTTCTTCTTCTTCTTCTTCTTTTCTTCTTCTTCTTCTTCTTCTTCTTCTTCTTCTTCTTCTTCTTCTTCTTCTTCTTCTTCTTCTTCTTCTTCTTCTTCTTCTTCTTCTTCTTCTTCTTCCTTTTTGGAGGGCAATTGGGATTAAGCGACTTGCCCAAAGTCACACCACTAGTAAGTGTGTCAAGTGTGTGACGCTACATTTGAACTCAGGTCCTCCTGACTCCAGGGCCAGTGCTCTATTCACTGCATTACCTAGCCACCCCGAAATTAAGTTTGCATTGTTTCTGATTCTTTTGTGACCCCTCTTCCATTGCCTTCTCCAGCTCTGTATTTCTTTCAACATTGATCAACAACAGATTCTTAGTAGCAGCTATCCTTTTAACTTGTTAAATGATATTGTCACCTTCTCATACAATGTCTCAATTGTTAAAAATCACTGCTTCATCAAACATGGATTCTCTTCATTCTGTTCCAAGAACCGCCTTTTACACGTTGCTTCAGGTGCACAAAGACCTGAGGTGTGATTCCTCTCCCCTGGCCACCTGCTTCATAGTATTCTGCTGACTTCCCTTTAACAAATTAGTGCACCACCTTGCCCATCCATCCCTGTCTCATAGCAGAAGGTTTCTGAAGAAAACTCACTATTTTAGATTTTAAGCATCTTTGTATTTACTCTTTCATCTAAAATGTTAAAGGTTTGAGTCCTAAGTACTTGTAAATGCTTTCTAACTCTAATATGCATAAAGAGTAAAGTGAATCCAAACAGATTTAGGGAGATGGGAAAAGGAAGAAGAAAATTTCCTATCAAGGACAGATTTGATGTTCATTTTGTACAGATAAATCCAGGAGAGTAGATACACACTGCCAGCTGGGTTGAGATTACAGAGGAAACAGCTGTGCTGAGATTATAGGAGCATAGGAAGCTTCAGGATGGAAGCAGTTCAGGAAGCCAGTTCAGCTTGCAGCCTCCTCTGAGTTTCTGCTGACCTCTCCTTCGCACATACCATTCTTGTTGTCCCTTTGCTTCATTTTCCCTTAGACAAGCTAGTGGGCAAAGAAGTGTTAGAGTTCTCACTCTTTGGCTTAGTTTCAATCATTGCTCCCTGGTTCTGCAAGGTAAATACACATTTATTTCTTTTGCCTTAGAGCAAGTCACTTTCACCTTCAGGTGAAGCAACCATGACAGGCAGGGAATGTGGGTGCATTGTGTTACAATAAAAAAAAATCATTGTTGTCAATGGACCAAGTTTGAATCCTGATTTTTCTGATTAGTACCTGTGTGATCTTGGATAAGTCACTTTGCCACACTTTCTTCATCCATAAAACAAATACATAACACTAGACATGAAAGCTCCATTGCCACTCTAAATGCCATGACACATAGGCACTTAGAATTCTAATAAAAGTTTCATTCATTAAAGAAACAGTTTTGAATTCTCTGCCTCCCACATGCATCCGTACTTTTCTCCCACATGAGTTTTTCCTCCTTTTTCTTTCCCTCCCTGCCTCCCTCTAAATTGTAAGCTTATTTTGATATTTGAAGTATGATTTCATCATTGCAGGTACTCCCTCCACTGATATAGAAAGCTTAAAAAGAAAAAAAAAGAAAAGAAAGAAAACCCCTCATGGATAAAATTAATGTAGCATTTAAAAATAGGCTGAATTAATTCTGAAATATGAATATGTACTTCATCCCTCATTCAATATTTTTATATTTTTCCACTATATTTGGAGAAACCTCCTGTTGAATAGGAGAGGTCAGAAGGATTATAGAACTGTCCTCAGTTATACAAAGTGAGAAGTCAACCCTAAAGAAGGAAAAAAGAGATGATAATAATAGGGAAATAAAAAAGAGTTGCTTATTTCAAAAAAGAAACAAAAATTGCTCATGTGTTACTTGGGGGGTAAAACTAGAGATGATATTCCCAGTCCATTTCTGCTAATCGGATAGTGATGTGTTTGACTCTAATGTGTGCAGCCAGCCCCTCTGCCCTGCCTTGTGCAAATGTCATGTCCTTTTAACATCAGCAGCCACTGGCCTGATTCTTAGCTTTGGAAAACATGTTCCCGAGTAGTATCCTGTAACGAGCAGGGAGAGGAAAACAGACTCTAATGGCAAAAGCAAACAGTGGCTGTGTTGAAATATTTAGGCAATTTTATTTTCAGCTGAAGTGTTATCATTTTTCTTGATTTGAGCATACATGTTAACTGAGGTTGGGTTTATAAAAGAAACAGTGGAGACAGGTTAGGATCAAGGCTTAATCCTTTAATTTCAACATTTTTTGAACAATATCTATTTCTTGGATGTGAGTATGCATGGATGGCAATTTTCTTTTGCTTTGAAAGAGAATGGTGTGTGAGTCAGTTTTCCCTGTTCATTTATTGCCAGTGGACCCAGAGCATGTTTTCAAGTTAATTCCTCAATTACTCTTAGGAGAAAGATGAACACATAAAGCCTTATATGTAAAGCCTGAGAAATGCCTTAAAGAAGGAGAATATGTATGTAAGAATCACAGAATGAGAGCTAATAGTGGCCTTTGAGCCAATGACAACATTCTAGAATATCCATGGTGTTTCAAAGAGATATGACATCTACTGAGAGGCAAATTGGACTCCATTTTCACTAAACTTGAAAGACAGTCAACTCTTGATTATTTAGAGGCTCCTTTTTCAAATCATAGATTTGCTTGTCTTTTGCTCTTTTCTTCCTTCCCCCTTACTCTTTCAACTTAATAGTGCAGAGTAGGTGCAAAGGTGAAATGAGACTCAAATCAACCATTTCATTCCTTTTCAGGATGATTCAGGGAAGCATCATAGCAGTCTGAACTGGTTTGCGTGAACGTCCAGGACTTCAAGGGTCACTTTCCCAGTCACCAGGAAGTGAAAATCACTTCCTAAAATTATGTGTGTGCACGCGTGTGAGTGTATGTGAATATATTTATGTGTATGAGCATGTGGAAGAAAGAGCTCCAGAGAGGCTAGGATGGTGGCAAATACTTCTGTCTCATCTCTCCTTCTCTCTCTCCTTCTCTCTCTCTCTCTCTCTCTCTCTCTCTCTCTCTCTCTCTCTCTCTCTCTCTCTCTCTCTCTCTCTGTCCTCTCCCTCCCCCTCTCTCATTATTCTGGATATTTGGAAGAGAGGTGGTTGTATGGAAATGAGTCTTGCTCTTTTTCTTGGATACCAACAATTAGTTGTGGCGAGTTGACTACTCAAATGATGTGATTTCAGTGAGAGAAAGTTGAAGAGTAAACTATAATTATTTGGACAGCCATTTGATCAGGTTTTCTTTTCTTGTCACTTTTTAAATGATTTATCAAGTTCTATGTGGGTGTCTGCTAGAGGGGTGACTTAATATGTTCTGTATCCTTTATTCTCTTAAGTTGCAAGCACATAATTTGTGATTTTCCCCCTAGTTGATTTGTATGGAATGGTAACCAGAGTGCAGGTAAGCTAATTTGAAGTCTAACTGTATGCAAAAACACCTCCTTCTCACATCAGTTGCCACCCCCAACCCCGCCCCAAATCAATCTTTTTTTCTCACTAAATATGTTCATATATTTCTTTCATTTCACTTTAAATATGTGTGTGTGCAGGTGTGTACATAGGATCCCGCTATTTCACTGGTACAGAGAACTTTGAGATGAGGAAACTCCTCCTGCCAATGCAGGTCAGCATCTTTTCTGCAGCTTATATTCTTAGCAAGTTGGCCAGAGCACCAAGAAGAAAAATGTTTTGAGGAAGGCTCTCACTGCCAGTGTGTGCCAGAGCCACGACTGAAACTCAGGTTTGATTGGCTCAGGATAAGATAGATAAATAGATAGAACACAGATACAAAGACAAAGAGACAAGAGATAAGAAGGGAAAGGAAAGGAATAGAAGGGAAAGAGTATTTAGTACAACTTTTTTTTTTACCATGATAAAAATGGCTTACTGAAAGCAGGATGCATAGGAAACTTCTTGGAATTTTTTTAAATATAGAGGACTGGATTTGATGCAACTGAACAGCAATTAGAACTACCCTGATCCTGGATGATTGGCAGCTGTGCACATCCTGAACTCTTAAACCTTGTCTGGTAATCATAATTGCAGAGCACTCACTGATTCCAGCAAGTTCTGCTAGAGTGGGTTTAAGTGGCATCTGCATGAGCCATTCATGATCACTGTACCTGCAGGATCAGTACACAGGCTGCCACGTTCTGGTTAAAGAAGTACAAACAACCTATCAACTAGCAAGGCGCCGTAATGTCTCCAAATGGCCAGGGAATAGTTTCCCTTTTATCTCTTATTAAAGGGGATCAGGTGTTTCCCCATAAGAACTGCACTCCAAGCTATGTGCATTTCTATTCTGGAATATGCCCATAAACTATAGATATGTCGGTTTAAATAAACATAAAATTATAACTATCCTAAAGCCAAATGAGACAGTGGTGTTTAGGACTAAATATGGAGAAAAAAACTATACGCTCTTTTCTCTTTCATGAATGAATGCCTGAACTTTAGGTTTAACCAGAATTTTCAAGGACAAAGAACAAGAGACACCAGAGATTCAATTCTGATGCTTCCTTGGGTTACTGGATAGAATTTCTGATTTGCATCCTGCCACAAAGAACTTGAAGAAAAGGATTCTTTTTTTTAAAGGATGTTTTCACAATTGCCACTGAAATGATCTAAAAACCTATGTGCAATCTCTGGCCGGCACCCGGGTTACCCTTGTAACAATGCCCTCTGTACTTTTCCCTGTGCTCCCTTGTATTTTCATATCCTTCGAGCAGAACGTGGATGATGTCATTCGTTGCACTGGCCACGGTATTCTCTTGGTCCTGTATCTGCTTATTTTGAAGGCTTTCATTTGCCGAGACAGCTGCAAGGTGTCCCTTCAAGGATTTTGCTTTTTTGATTTATACTTTTATACACTCAAATCTCAATTGAGATATCCTCGCTTCATTCCGTTTTTTGACCTTACACTATCAAACTAGAGTGACCCTCAATCTCTTAGGACCGGGCTACATTCCAATCCAGGTTATGGAAGTGCGAGGGCAGAGTATCAAAGCAACACATCAACTCAGTCCCAAGGAGACACTTCATGTAAAGCCTCGTGAAGGCCAGCCAATCAGCAGACCTCATTTATTCGCCCATGTGAGAATTTTCAACTCTCCACCCTTTGAACTTTTGACATTATTTTTGTGTGTGTGAGTCCTGTTTGCACCAAACACAAAAGCTAGACAGATGCTCATTTTGGCATGGAAGTTGGCTCCATGAAAATATAGATTCTTTTCTTTCCTTTTTTTTTTCTGCTGAGATGAGCTGGAGTTGCTGACACATTAGTGAATATTCCACGCATCTGTTTCTGGTCATTGTTCTCCTCATGACACACCTGTCATCATGACCACACAGTGAGAAGTTTTAGATAATAAAACCCTTCTGAGTCTAGACATATAGACTCAGTCTCCAATAAGGCTGTGTATTAATGTTTCTGGAAATAAAATGTGTCCCTCTGTGAGCTCTCTCTCTCTCTCTCTCTCTCTCTCTCTCTCTCTCCCTCCCCTCCCTCCCTCCTTACACCCCCCCACCCTGTGTCCCTTCTCTTTTTCATACACACAGAACATCATTTCAAAAAGATTATTTTTTCACATAGAATGATGCTATTTGGGGAAGAGAAAAAAAATGTAGCTGCTGAGTAAACTTTCTACCAGAAATCCTCTCATTGTCAGCAAGTCCTCATATCCACAAACCCCAAGCAAGGCTCTTCAGAAGATCATCTAAACTGATGAGAACAGAGATGAGGGACAGTAATCCTACCTACATGGCCATGGCAGACAAGGCTCTTAAGCAATTCTTTCCATGAATCAAATTCATTACAAGTTTATAGTGAGCCTAATAAAACACTAAATGATCCTTAACAGTTAGATAAGTAAAAACTCAGGCTTTCAGAACAAGGCATCTTGAAACCCCAATTCCTCTCCTACTGAAGAGTTAGAACCTAGCTATTTCTGATGAGAAAAAAAAATGGGAGCAAATAACACCGTTGTCCTCTCTTCTTCAAGAATGCCTTTAAGAATATAAACGTCCACTCAATTAGCCTATTTATAAGCCCTTTCCTTTTTTTTTCTTACTGTAAACTCCTAATGACACTGCATGGCACAATGCAGTTCAATATGTCTCAAGCTGCCAGAGGTCTTGATCCCCAAATATAGTGCTCCTCAGGAGTGATTTATAAACTCCAGGCTGAGAAAGTCACAGGAACTGAAGTGATTTGAGAAAAGACACCAGGCTTATAAGTGAATGCAAGTATGATGAATTCCAATCTCCAAGTAACACCAGAAATTTCCCTAGCCTCATTTCCTATGAGAAAAAATGGGTATGTAGTTGGTGAAATGAGGAAGGATGGCAAACCCCAGTAGAAATGTGGTTGGTACCCAATTAGCTTCTTTTCATATTATAGGTTAAGGGAGGACAAGTAATCCCAGGCTGGCTTCATTCATTTTCATGTTGGCAAAGCTGAACAATATCATTTTTAATAATGTGGGGTTGGAAGTACAAAGGGAGGAGGGGGAGAACCCAAAGAGGATTGAGAATGCAAATAAATCCCTGGGTGTGAAAATAATAATAAAAAAACTAAATTGAAAAAAATTAATAACTTGCATGTGTGGTCAGTAAAAAAATGATCTTGTGTTATCTTTTTCATAAAGAACTCAGGGGCCTGAAAGTCATTTCTGATCTGGAAATAGGCAGGAGCAAATGGCCTTGAATTGCACAATTACCAAAAAAACTCCCTCTTTCAAAAAGATTTTCCTGTCCAAATCTAAATGTGTTTTTTTTTCTTCCTGTCTTCCACATTCAACCATTTGGTCTAAAGACAGCCAGGGAGCTAAATATATATTAATTAGAACTCTTGAGGCTGGCATCAGTGAGATACAATTATACCAAACTGATGCTATTACAGGCTCTGATAGCTTCATTTAAATTCCTGAATAAAACATGAAATATCTTTAATGAGAAATGAATATAGTTGTCAGGAGGGAGTAGTTTGATATTGTTACTAGTTGAGATATAGAAGATGAAGACATAATATGAATACCTTCTATTTTATATAAAAATGATGGTTGTTAGAAAAGACATATTCCTCTTCAGAGACTTCATTTAGGGTCTATATCAAAAAATTATATAAAATAACACCATCATCCCTTCCCAAGAAACTCTCATATTTGAAAGCTCCTGTGAACTACACAGTAGAAGCAGGCACTCTGTCTGAGAGATAAAATGCGAACTCTCTCCCTCCAAAAAAAAAAAGTCATAAATAAGGAAGTAAATAGAACTGCTTTGTATGGCAAAATATTATTTCTGTTTAACCAGAAGCTGATTAATTTTCAGCACTGAAAACATTTTTCATTGTATATGTTATAAAACTAGTCATCACACATATCACACACACACACACACACACACACACACACACACACACACACTTATCTCAAAGCCCCTTCCTCTCCTAGGCAGCTGCATGTTCAAGGCCAAAGGAGCAGGGAAAGGACAGAGGAAGAACAGCTTTCTTTAAATCACACTGTCAAGGAGATGGGGCCTGGAGGACTTCACACTGATAGTGCAGCCTTTGATCCCCTGCCCAGACAGCCCTGAGTGGTGGCCCTCTGGCTGCAGCAGAGGCCTAGTCACCTATCGGGCTTTTGCAGGCAAGTTATTCCTTGACTTCTTTCCAGGGGTTTCCTTTATTCTCTTAGGCTTTCAAAATTAAAACGGCAATACATGCTCTCATGTTCATGCTGCATCTATTTTAATCCCAGGTAATCTCCATGCACTTCAGAGATCTCACCAACAATATCTATTGGTTGTTTTATCTGCCACCAAAATCTGAGGATCAGCTCTTCATGAAGACCCATTAGACAAGGAATTGGCACTGCCTCTGTTTCTGTCTGCCTGGCAATTTCTATGGTACCTATCACCATAGTGCTAAAGCATTTTGAAACAATAAAGTGAGAAAAAATACATAAATTCCAAAGTCAAACTCCTCTCCTTTTCTCTTTCCATGATTACAAGGATCTATCCTTGACATGAAAGGTTTAGTGAAAAAAGAGGGTAGGTGAATTGACACGGTTGCCTTTATAGAACTTTTTAAACCTAAAGTAATAAATGGGAAAGGCAGCTAGGTGGTGGAGTGTATAAAGTTCCAGACTTGGAGTCAGAAAGATTTACCTTCCTGAGTTTACAATTTACAATTCCTGAGTTCAAATCTAGACTCAGACAATTACTAGCTCTGTCACCCTGAGCAATTCACTTAACCATATTTACCTCAGTTTCCTCATGTGTAAAATGAGCCAGAGAAAGACGTGGCCAAACCACTCAAGTATCTTTGCCAAGAAAAGTCCAAATAGGGTTACAAAGCGCTGAACATCATTGAAAACGACTGAAAAAGAAGAGAAATAAATGGGAAACAATTTCAATGTATATAGGCAGTGTTTTGTAATGGATGAAAGACCAGCCTTGGAATCAGGAAGGCCTAGATTCAAGTCCTGCTTATATTGTCTATAACAGCTTTGTATCTATGGGTGAGTAATGTATGCTCTCAGTTTCTAAGATGCTAAGTTACAGCTGAGTTGCCAATCTACACCAATGGAAGAGTTTCTCATACTGATGATGCTACCAATCTTGGCCAAATATCCATGTAACACTTCTGAATAGGTCTTGAAAAGAAATGCCCATATGTTGCAAACCTTTTGAGCATATGTTTCAGATATGCTGGAAGAAGCTAATCTTGCTAAGTACCAAAGCAGCTGGGTATCAGGATGACTAAAAAAGACCTAGGCCTTATCAAAGACTTTTCTCTAAAATCTTAAGATGTTTCTTACAGAGATAATATTCTGCTGTTATGTTGCATTTTCACCCCTAATATATCATATGATTTAATAGACTGTAAAGATAATGGACTATATTGTATAGTAGAATGATGGATAATGGTCATTTTACTATACTGCAAATGTATATTTCAATACATCAATGAACATTAAGATATCACTGCTGTGGGCACTCCATCCACCAATTTCAGGTTCAAATTTCTCTGTCTGTTTATCTTGTACAATTTTTTCCCATGCATTCTCATAAATACTACATGAGTGACTGGCACAGTACCCTGGAAGCCCTCTTCTTGTGAATATCAGTTCTATGGCTGTCCATCAGTTTTCCTTTATTCTTACTAGAGTAAGAGTGACTGGCTCATATCCTTTTCCAGTCATGTATGTCACTAATGGTACATTTTACACTGTGGCTTATTTTTAATGCTTTCTTTGTAATATATTAAGCAAAAGCTGAGCTCAGATGAAATCTTCTGCAATCTTTGTTCTGGAGGAAAGATGATGAAATACACCTCCCTTTTCTTGGCAGAGATGAGGGGGTCTGCTGGTGCAGGATGTTGCATATGCCCTCAAATTACATTACCATGTCGATTTCACTTCTTATCTTTAAAAAAAAAGGCAGATTATTGTGACAGAGAATGATATCAACCCTAAATAAGGAATTGCAATAGATATTCTTGTTCTGGTGAATCAGTTTTTGGAAAGATTGTCCACACACACACACACACACACACACACACACACACACACACACACACATATATCTGCAATGAATTAACCACGGGGAACAGGGCTACCTTACTGACATATTTGCTCTCCTAAGCCATCCGTGAGGAATAAGTTAAATGATGGGGGAGATTTGCAGTGGCTTAGTTTTATGCTTAAAACTTCTCCCAGTCAGGTATACTCCCAGCCTATGAACCAGTTTGCCTACCATTACAGGTAACTGGACAACAATATCATTTGTCTCTATTATTGTGCTGATCCTGATCATGTTTTACTGCCAACTCCACAGTCCACTTTTTTTTTTTAATTTTAGCCCTCAAGACATTAACCCTTGAATAGATACAATGAGCTTAAACTTTATTCACTAAGTTCTGGCCCAACAAGAGTTAATACCCCAACGATCTCATGCTACCTTAGTGATATCTGAGACAAGCAAAAGTATCCACTTTAGTCCAGACCAGTGTCCCAGGGAAATAAACCCATGTGGGTCAGGGTAAAAAAATACTGTACGGTTCTTAGCCTAACCAGATCTCCTTTCTTCCTAGTACTACTTAAGACGGTTTGGTTGATGTAGCAAAATACAGTCTTTAAATGTGACTCAGGAAAAGACCTTCTGCTCCAAATATAGCCAGGTACACTACCTATCAGCTGCATAATAGTTAACATTTGCATAGTTCTTCAAGTACTGCCTAGAATTTTACAGACACTATGTCACTTCGTCCTCATAACAACATTGGGAGGTAGGTACCATTCTTATCCCTATATTTCAGACAAGGAATATAAACCAGACAGTGGTAAAGTGACTTCTCCAGGGTTATAAAGTTACTAAGTTTCTGGGATCATATCTGAACCAGGTCTTCTGGACTCCAGGTCCAGGATTCCAACCACTGCTCCACCTAACTGTAGTAGGTTGTTCTTGGAAGTGTTTCAGAAACAGATTTTGTCTGATTTCCAAGGATCCGCCTAGATAAGGAAGAAGAAAAAAAAAAGATTCATTATCAGGAGATTAGCCAACTGGTGACAAACTGTTAGTAATGGCAATACACAAAACAGAAAAAAATGGAAAATGGTCTTCTGTTCTATACAGAACCTTCATCTAATTCTCCAAGGATTATGACCACATGGTAGAAGAGGGTAGGAGTGTGCTAAGAACTACATAGTTTTTAGGGCATCTATAGATATTAACTTAGCTGCTGATACCCTAAATATAAAGTCCTTTTTCAGTTAATGAGTGGGCTTAATACTAGAGAATATAACTTATATCAGTCTTGAAATTCTCACTAAGAATGAAACCAGAAGAAAGCAGGAAGTTGAAGCTAAAGGTCTATCCTTGGAGATGCAAATAAACAAGCTGGTAAAGTTGGTTTTATCATTCATCCAAAGGAAAAATCATTTAATGGGACATTTGGTAATCTAGAATTGCTGTATTCATGATAAGTATTTGCTAAAAGGCTACCATGAAGAAAATTACAACTTTTCCACAGGATAAGGAGGCAGAGAAATTATATGAAGAATTCAATAAAACTTTCCAAATAAAAATAACATATCCTTTAACACTCAGTGCCTTCAGCACAAAGATAGATATGGGGGAGGATAGTGCAAAAACATGTTGGAAAATATGATTCGGAAGTCAAAAACAAAAAAGAACAAAAAAGAAAAACCAAACAAATCTCATTCCTATCTACAAAAATAAGTCAGGTGGCATTGAACATATTGAATACCAAATTACATCACAAAAAAAGAAATTCATTGATTTTCAATTGACAGAAAATGGATAGTTATTGTTGTTATAGTCATTTCTCAATTAGCTAACTTCATACAGTCATCCCATCAATTTCTTAGAGCTAAGATCAAAATCAAGGGGCGGCTAGATGATGCAGTGAATAGAGCACCGGCCCAGGAGTCAGGAGTTCAAGTCTGGCCTCAGACACTTAACATTTACTAGCTATGTCACCTTGGGCAAGTCACTTAACCCCAAATGCCCTCTAAAAAGCAAAAAAACAAAAAAAAAGATCAAAATCAATACCAAGCTAGAAGAAAGAATTAAAAAATAATAAAATATGGCATGTAACTGAGGCAATGCCAATCTATTGTTTAAACAAGTTGTTGCATGCTTTGTTTTTTTTGGTTTGGGGTTTGTTTGCTTTTGCTTTTGTTTTATTTTTGATCCAAATCTGTGATTTCACTGGGATAGAAAGTCCCTTTACCAGTGCAGGTGGTAACTTGTCTCATTCAATTTTCCAGAAACACTGAGAAGTTAAGTGACATACCCATAATCACACTGATAATATAAGTCAGAGGTAGGACCCGAACTTATAGCATTATGATTCCAAAGGCAGATTCTATCCACTATAACATGTTGCCTCTGTTAAAGCAAAAAATTGGAAATGGATAAATAAGCAAACATTGACCCAGACCATTTAACTAACATTACTCAAATGCCATAACGAGGAGACCATAAGAACCCAGAAACACCTTTAAGCAACAACTACTTACTTTCTTTGTAAAGTGGAAAAATATAAAAGCCTAGGTCAGTATAGAATACAAACTCATCCATTAAATCTTACAGTGGAAAATGGTAGAAGACTGTGACTAGTAGTGCCTCATAAAACAGCAAGCAGTAGTGGGGGAACAAACTCAGTTCTAGAAGGTTTGGTGAGAGATCAGCATGGGTGCATCTAGTGTTCAGTGTAGTGTGCGGACAAGTTTTCAAGTAGAAACTTGTAAATTATGATTTTGAATATTGATTGGTTATTGCTTATTGATTAATCAATTTAAGGACAAAACTGGAGGAAAAACAAAGTGAGGGAAATGAAAAAGATCTGAAAAGGTATTTTAAAAAAAGAAAACTTTTGCCATCGATAACAGTGTCTCTCTATCAAGACTCTAACATTATGGTGTCAGATGGGAAAAACAGCCTCACTAAGCCAATTAAACAAGAAGAGATATATGTGCTGGGAGTGAGAGAATTCTGAGGACATTCAAGGAATTATTCTCAAATAATCTGAGAGGAATATACAAAAGAATTTCATTTTTTATTATTACGAAAAAGTAATTAAGAGAATATCAATACACTGAAGCCAGGTGGTACAGTGGACAGAGCACTGTGTCCGGAATTAGGAAGACCTGGTTTCAAATCTGGCTCACACTTACTAGTTGTGTGACTCTAGAGAAGTCATTTAACCTCTGTTTGCCTCAGTTTCCTCATCAGGAAAATAGTACCTACTTCTCAGGGTTGTTGTGAGGATCCAATGAAAAAATGAATTGTAAAGCACTTAGTCCAGTGCCTGAAACATAAATATTGGCTATTATTATATTATTACATATCAACTCATGCATACTTTCTATATATTTTATAAGAATTATCTATATAATTTCCATATGAATCAAGTGAATTTGTGCTGAATTTTTAAGAAGGGAACAAACAACTTTTATAAATGATATTTTACAGCAGATCATATCTCTAAAGTCACCCAATTAACTAAAAGGCATAGAGAATGAAAGATTCTACTATGCTTATTTCTTGACGGCTTAAAAGAAAACCAACACAAAATATTTCATTGGAGAAAACATGTGTTTTAAAGGCTCTCTTCTACCATGGTGTCTCTTTTGCATGTTGTATCATAGAAGATCCTTTAAAGGACGTCAAGGGAGAGAACTTTGTTCAAGGATCCTCTAATTATTAATATCAAATAAGGCATAAAAAGAGCAGACATATGCTGAACAAAGCATTTGCCACCATCATCCAATGCAGAGACCAAGCAGCGTTTCCCTACAGATAAAGACATTCTCCAGAAGATTTTTCTCTTAGAGGACACTGTGTTGATTTCATTAAGTCCTGGAATACTTCAGAACTTCTCAAATGAGGCCATAATCACTCAAAATAATTTCACCTCCCTAGCCACAGAGAGGGGAAAATGGATGAAGAATACCAATTATGCAGGCTGTGGTATAATTAAACAGACAACCTACTAGGGTGTTTTATCAGTAAATATAACTTAGACAGACAGACATGGATGGCCCATGAGTTGGGCCCAAAGGTGAACAAGAGGAGAGAGGGTAGAAATTATGTAATATTTTTAATGACACCAAGAAATGAAAGTCTATCTTTTGATTCAAACATTTTTATGGTAGCATCCTAGGGATGTGGGTCAGTCATTGAATTTTACAATATATGAAGAATTAATAGCTAGCAGTTATATAGCACATTACAGTCTACAAAGTACTTTACATATATCTCATTTTATCTTTACAACAACCCTGGGGTGGAGGGGGCGTGCTATTATTTTCCCTATTTTACAGATGAGGAACTTAAGGCAAACTAAAGTTAAATGAACTGCCTAAGGCCATGCACTTAACTAATATATGAAGCTGGATTTGAACTCAAGTGTTGCTTACTACAGATATTGTGCTCTATCTACCTCACCATCAAAGGGCAATAGAAAGGGACATGATTGGCAGGAATGGTATGTTCCAATTTATCCTCTGTAATAGCTTGTTTGTATATTGCTGTTTAAATAATAATTTATTTAATAAAATATTTTAAAATTTAATAAAATTTTAAAAATTTTAAAATGTTAATAAAAAAGAAGAATTGCTATATTGCTTACTGGGTGCCAGGTACTATGCTAAGAGTCTGACATTTATTTCATTTCATTCTCACAACTCTGGGAGGTTAGCTCCATTTTATAGATAAGGAAATCGAGGTAAACAGAGGCTCAATGCTTTGCCCAGACTGGAGTCACACAGCTAGTAAGGGTCTGCAGTAACATCTGACTTGGGTCTTCCTGACGCCTAGCATTCTTTCTACCATGCCACCTAGCAGCTGTTCACAAAATGTCGGCATGTTGTCTCCCCGAGTAGACCACGAGGTCCTTGAGAACAGGGACTGCATTTTGCCTTTCTTTGTGTCCTTAGTACTTAGTGCAGTGCCTGAAACCTAGGTGCTCAATAAATATTCATTGACTGACTATAATATATGATCTTTGAAGAATTGAACAAGAGAAATAGTATACAAGATGCCAGTGGAGATGTATGCATGACTGAAAAAAAAGCAGACTGATCATATAGCAAGAATGAAGGATAACTAATAGAAACTCAGGCTTCCTTGGTATTGGGATAATATCAAGAGATAGGGGAGAAAGCAAGTAGTACAATGAACCTTACTTATGCTTGGTGGAGAGCTTATGGAAGGACATGGCAAAAGTCACACAAAATAGACAGGCAGAGATAGGTTGTAATTTGTATCATTGGAGGAAATACCTACACTATCAGAGTGTATCACAGGTCCATCGAAGTAAATCTACAAGTATCATGAACTCAGAACTCTATCAGGGAAGTAGTGGTTCTTCTCATGGATATCCTCATCTACTCCCTGGATCCCACCCAGCATGCATGATTATTCTGACACATTGTCAGGCATGTGTGCCAGAGTAGATTATTTGCCAAATTGGAAAGATGCCCATTTGAGAGCAAAGAGATGTAGCTCCTAGGGACACACATATGGATTGATGTTAAATGAAGGTTGTACTACAGTGGTGGACTTCCCACCTTTACAAAGACATGTGATTGCTATTCTTCATGAGCTACTGTTTTAGAACCACATGAATCTATGTGGCTAGGGATGCCAGAGGCAGAAGGAACATTTAATGACTTGAACGAATACTCTAGCTCAGCTTCTACCTCTTGATCTATTAAGAGCTGCAAGAACATTTTATTGGGGCTGGGGGGTAGGTTTAGTAAACTTATCCTTTCTAGGCAATATAAACCAAGAACACCTTACACTCTAAGGTAGCTCAATTAATGCTTGAGTCATTATATATTTTTAATTCATAATTTTTTTCCTCGGGCACTGCAACATATGGATAGATGTGCTATTTTTATTTTTATTTTTTTGCTTTTTGGTGGGTGGAGAGCAGGGCAATTGGGGTTAAATGACTTGCCCAAGGTCACACAGCTAGTGTTAAGTATCTGAGGTCGGATTTGATCTCAGGTCATCCTGACTTCAGAGCCGCTGCTCCCCCCTCCCCTGTAGAGGTGCTATTGCACAAGTCTCAAATCAGCCACAATCAATCACTCTGATGGGCTTTTCTTTAGATCATTATTGTCCAGTCACTGAACTATATACACAGTGATGAAAGCTAACTTGATTGTAGTACATACATATTACCTGTCAGACTCATTTATTTTTCTACTTTACGTACTCCTGCACCCAAGGTAAGATAGGTCTTGAATATAGTCTTGCACCTCTGCTTGCTCTCAGTGAGACCTGATGGGCAATAAGCTAACTTTGCCATGACAGACTATGGTGGACAAAGAGGAACTATTCAAAACCTTACAGACAACTGCCTATAATAACTTCTGATGACTGCAACAAGATGGCTAGCAGTTAGGTAAAGGATATACTTTGGCCATGGGTTTAGTAGGCACTCAGTAAGCTTACTGTAATCTTTGTTTCCTCTGTCTCTGGAGGGAAGTAGGTTTGATTTTGTCACAGACCAGTCCCCATTCCATGAATGCATCATCACCTCAGTGGAAGCCTGATCAAGATGGTTTCCCCTACTGCCCACTGTATAATTATATTAAAACTATCCAGTCCAGGGGCGGCTAGGTGGCGCAGTGAATAGAGCACCGGCCCTGGAGTCAGGAGTACCTGAGTTCAAATCCGGCCTCAGACACTTAACACAAAAAACTAGCCGTGTGACCTTGGGCAAGTTACTTAACCCCAACTGCCCTCCAAAAAAGCAAAAAACAAAAAAACAAAAAAAAACTATCCAGTCCAATCTTCTACCCTAACTATATACATTTATACAAATTATGGTTTTCTTGTGTGTATGTGTGCACACGTGCATGTGTATGAATGTTTTCCTGCTCTCATAGCACATACTGAAGTTCCTACATTCAGTGACTACCTAGATGAGTCTAAGGTTTCCCAGGCTTCTGAGAATATATGGTTTATTCTGTGAGAAGCTAAAGGGGCATAGCAAGAGGGTCAATCACCATTTCACCGCCAGGAATCTCTCGAGCACAGCACAGGAGATGTGGCTTTCCTCCCAAAATTCTGTAGCGGGATCACACACCAAAAAATAGTCAGAAAAGGCAGTAGGTGATTTAATCCATTATTCAAATAATCAGGCTGGTGGTTGACTGGCCAATTTATTGAGTACACTCCTCACTCTTTACCTAGAGAGAAATACAGCCCATACTGTTCAGGAGGGCAGCCTGGAGAGGAATCAAGACATGGTTGACCTAGGCACCACCCTTAAAATGGAGCCAAGTTAATCAGGGACCTCAAGGTGGAGGGATAGTCAAATGACCTTTATGATAATAATCATATTTCAATTCTAAACCACATCATTCAGGTACTCACCCACCATAGCTAATTATGGAAGAGCAAGAAGAATACATTGTTTGGGACACCTTACAAAGTCAATGGGACCACCCTGAGAATATCAAAGACTAACAGGAAAATGGGCCTATGAAGAGAATTCATGGAATTCATTAAGAATTTCCAGCAGTACTTTCCCATTAGTTATATGACCTTAAGGCCTAGGAGACAATCTTGGTAGGAGTAAGAGGATTTGAGTCCATGATCTAACATATGACCACAATGTAAGGGCAGGTAACTTAATCAGCTGACATAAAAAAGCTTAAAACTTAGTTTGAGTCAGTTACTTCCATGGCAGTCACTACACTTTGGCTTCCTGATCTACTTCAAACTTCCCATCCATGAATCTCCATTTTGCTAAATCATCTTCCCACTCAAATCTCAGTCTTTTGAATTTCAGTTTTCTATATTCTGGTCCCATACTGATATTCTGGTTTCTACATATCTTCCTAAAAAGTAAAACCCTGTCTCTTGTCTCAGGAAGGTATTTAGCTTTTTCTACTATATAATTTGCTTATTGATGGCACAAATAATCACCAAAGATAAAAAAAAGATGATCTTAGGTGAGGTTATAATATTATTCCCAATCACTCAAAATTTGAAACTACAAAGTCATCTTTAGACTACTCCTCATTTGATTTTCCTTTGTATCCAAACATTCATCAAATCTTGTCCATATTTCCAGAGGCAAGTGTCGCTACATCACAGACTATGTTGGGGGAGGGCTGGTGGTAGAGTATAATGCAAGATAAAAGAAGTGAAAAAGTGAGGGAGGGGGCAGAGGATTTAATTCTTGATCCTACAGGTGATAGTGCACCACTGTACTTTGTTAGGAGTGGAAAGGGGAAGAGGAAGTTAGATGGTCAGTCACATGTTTCAGAAAGATCTTTTTGACTACTGAGTAGAGAATGGATTGAAGGGGAGAGAAACTCACAAATGGGACTTCAGCAAAAAGTTACTGCAATAGTCTCTTATTTTTAACGAACTACTATCACATCCACACATGCAATATTTATCACTCACTGATTTATTCTGTACTTTTTTTTCTCTTCACTATAAGCTCCCCAAGGATGGGATTATCTTTCTATTTTCTCAGAGAAATTACCAACAAAAAGTCATACCCATGAAGCCAAATATCCAAAGGGCAATGGGGAACATGGTGCCCCATGAACAAAAGGTACTGGAATGGGTCAAAGATTTGGCTGAAACCTTTTGTTTTAAAAAGGAATCTTCAAACATTGAACCCATGCCAAGAATAAAGGGTGACGGCAAGGTTATGTGGTAACTATGACTAGTAAGGTTACATATGGATGAATCATTTGAAAGAAAAAGAATATGATTTTTTTCATATTGGAATCTACAGAACTTAGGAGCTATACTAAGATCATTGAAAAGGGAGTTCTAAATGCCCAAGCTGCAGGAAAGGGGAAATTAAATAAGACTTTCAACAGAGAGTCAAGGCTAATTTGTACATAACTTCAAGGCTAGGAACTAGAAAAAGAAAGTTGAGGACAGTAATATCTAGATAGAAGTGAGAGTCAGAGAAGGTGAAAATGAGGCTTATGAATAACCATTCTGCCTTCAGATATTTAGTCAAAATTAAATAGAATAAGAGAACCTTAGAGATTTAATACACCTTGGAGACCATTTACTCCAATGTCTCCGGACCTGCAGAATCTTTGACGTAACAGCCCTATCAGTCAAACGGTACTTAACATTTCCAGAAAGGGGAATTCTACATCTTACTTAGCAGCACATTCCATTTTTGATGATCTTTAATTATTACAAGGTTCTTTCCTGCATTATGCTCAAATATGCCTCTCTATATAGGAAGATAGCTTGGTGGTTCAGTGGATACAGAGCTGGGCCTGGAGTCACGAGAATCTGAGTTCAAATCTGGTTTCACTTACTAGCTATGTAACCTTGGGCAAGTCATTTAACCTCTGTTTATCTCAGCGTTTTCAATAGTAAAATGATCTAGAACAGCACCTGCCTCCCATAGTTATTATAAAGATCAAATGAGATATTTGTAAACTGGTTACTTAGTACAGCACCTGGTATGTAAGTAGGTGCTTAATAAATCATTGTTTCATCCCTTCCTGTATTCTCTTTGAATAGATTCTGAAGGAATCTGACCTGACCCAAAGAACCTTAGAGCCCATAAAGGCTAAGTTTCCCATTTTACAGATGAAGAAACTGACAGAGAGATTAAATAACCTATCCATCCCTTTATTCTTCTCCAGACTGTATTACTGATTCTCTGGAATTTCTCTACTATATGACAAAAACATGCACTCAGCAAATTCACTTCTGCCCTGGACTCCTCACATTGGAAGTACCCTCCACCTCGAGGTCTATTCCTCTGATTAACTAGCTCCTTGTGGGACCTCCATTTTAAGGGGGCTGCCATGTCTCCATTCCTCTCCAGGATGCCCTCCTGTATTTTTCTCTGCTTATATTTCTATACCCTGTGCTTACTTAGCACACTGTCTGGAACAGAGGAAGCATTCAAGAAACACTTGTTGTTTGTTTGTTCAGAGTCAACAGTTAATAAGTACCTGAAGTGGGCTCAGTTCTTCCTGTTTCCAGTGCCTTATCAACAACATTCCCTATAGTGTTCCTAGTTCTACCTTCTCTAATGTTCAGGGATTATTTCGTTCTTGTCCTTGTATCTCCAGCACAATGAGTTCCAAGTAGTAGTAGCTTAAGTAATGTTTGCTAGAAGTTCATTTCCCTTAACCCAGAAGCTGGAAAAAGTAGATGAAAGTCCCTATCATAAGCCTGTAATACGTTGTTTGAAATAAGTGTTCAGTTGTCATCTGTGAACTCTTTGCTCGATTGGCAGACTGAAAAGATTAAAGAGATTTTGTCCTTTTGTCACCACTGTCTATACAGCAGCCATTCCTGGAACGTTCTTATCACCTCTGTGCTTACTCCAATTTTGTGTCTTAAAGACTATGTGGCATCTTCAGATTTGTTATAGAAGTTCAATATTAGCCATAACCTCAGAGCAACCACTTGTCTAGCATGTAAATACATCAGTTCTTCTCACACTGGGTTTGTGTTAAGGTCTCCATGGTATACAAAACTACTTGTAAAAGGAACATCTCCATTATTCTATCAGCTAAGTCTCTGATCAAAGCCACGTCACTATAAAGTGGAAATACCATTTTCTTTATAGAAAGACATGCATAATAACAGCTCTGGAAGACACAGAAAAAGACTTAGAGATGATTTAATTTAATAATGATGTCCTCATTAGAACAATGGCAATTTATGTTTTATAACTTCTCTGGAGTCCTCCTGAGACATCCTCACTTGGTAATGTGAGGAATTTCTTCCATACCTTCAAAACTACCCTGAAACAACAAAATTAAAACCCCTCCAAAAATGACATTGTGAACACTGAACATAATTTACAGTTCTCTTGTTAGTAATAACAACAGAATTTAATTGTTGTCACTTAATAAAACAACAGGCTTTCACAGATGATTTTCCACTGTCTGAGAGGTGTTAGACTAGAGAATATAATAAGATCCCACTGTGTTTATTGCTTATTGATTTAAAAAAATTATTCAATATAACAACACACAGCTCTTAAGGATCTCCAACACTTAGTGCACTGCCTGGTATACCATAGGTATTTAATAAATGCTACTGACTGACTGCTCAGACAAGGTGTCTCATATGCATACAGTAAAATCATGCAAGTCCGATAAATACAACCAACTACACATTTCATATTCCGTCAAGCAAGGGGCAAAACATGCTCACCTAAGACAAAGGAAGACTAATATCTGAGGAGTTTGGATAAGAAACCCATGAGGTTATAAACTACGTGTATTTAAATATATCCTTAATTGAATTTAGTTTAAATCATAGTTACTGATTCAAGTCATATATTCACTGCATGCCTACTTCAGGCATGTTGTGAAGCGCCAAAGATATACAAAGAAAAGTGAAGTAAGACCAAAAAATTCATACCTGATTTAAGGGAACTTCTATATTCGATTGGAACTTCCCTTTTATCTTCATACTTATTACTTCAAAACCTAGCAATATCCCTCATGTTCATGTGGACTAGCTAATTAGATAAAAGCATTTGGCTAGAAATTTATGTGGGCCACATCTGAGGTTCAAACAGGACAAATATTGAACATGTATGATCAAAGAAGTTTTACTTTTATGACATGGAGTACGTCTCTTGTAAAGTACAAGCAAAAGAAGGATTGTCTATTGAGGGCAAGATTCTCTAAGTATTCCTGTTTGTAGATGGCATTGTACCCATGCACAGAAGACTATAAACCTTCCTTAGGGAAATCCATAGCAATGTGAAAAATAGTTGTCTAACCACCCACTGCAGAAAAACAGATGAAAGTAGATTAAAAATAAACATTATGGGAATGACTCAACAAATTGTGGCATATCATATGACTGTGATAGAATAGAATACTAGTGTGCTATGAGAAATGATAAGCCAGTTGATTTTAGAAAAATATGGAAAGACCTGAATGACATAATGAAAGAAGAAATGAGCAGAACCAAGAGAATACTGTATACAGTAACAGCAATACTGTTAGAAATACAACTGGGAATGACTAAGATTTTTTGAATATTATAAATACTCAAATCAATTACAAAAGATTTATGAAGGAAGATGCTATTGATCTCCAGAGAAAGAACTGATAAGTAGAATATATTTAGTATGGTTTTACATTGGGGAAGGATGGAATTTTAAAATGTAACAAAAAAATAAATTAAATTTTAGTTAAATAAATAAATAAAAATAAATGTTACCGAGACTGTGGTGTAACAGCGGACGAGCAGGCTGCCACGTTAGTCCATCTGGAACTACAAATGGACAACAAGCTTATGCCTTCCCCCTCAGGGACTGCCTTTCAGCTACTCTGTATGCATCTTGTGTGTATCTCAGTAATGACATGCCATGTTCTCTTACTGTCCCTGTTAGAATGTATGTTTCTTGAGGGCAGGGTCTGTTTTTGCCTTACTGTGTCCCCAGCATTTAGAACAGTGCTTGCGCTATGGTAAGTACCTAATAAATAATTAATGACTGATTCATTCTCTGTCCCAGTACTGAATAAGAGTAGAAGACTAGCCTGGATTATGTCTGGAAAAGTGAACAGTCCTTTCAAAGACCTCAAGCAGCTTGCTG
>CM053598.1:105033738-105050423 GCA_028646575.1 Pseudocheirus occidentalis | reverse complement strand
GAGTTCTGAGTTCTGGGCTGTCTTCATCCCGTTCCATGCTTTGATCCTTTTTGTCCCCCAAAAAGGATTCTAGAGTTTTATTGCTGTTCTTATTTTGTTTCCTTTTCCTCATGTTGGCCAGTCAATTAATTGGTTGGTTTTTTTTAGCTCTGTGAAACTCTGCTTCCAGGGAGAAAAGCTCTGTTCCAAATCGCTGGGGTTTTCCTAGGTGCCAGAGCTATTGGGGGGGTGTTGCAAGTCCCCCCAGCTTTGGCTCGCTGAAAGCACACCCCAAGACCACCACCCAAGACCACGATTCGGATGCAGGCCGCTCAATGCAAGAGCACTTGGCCCTGATCAATTGATTCAGCCCCCCCGAGGAGTCCACAGGCCAGGGGCTTTGAAGCAACCTGGTGGGGGCCGCTGATGGTTCCAGCAGTTCCCTTCCCCCATTGCTTCCTTGCCCTGGGGGCAGATTGGCAGAACTGCTTTACCTCCCCCAAATTACTTTTCAAAGTTTCACTTTCACTAACCATCTCTAACCCTAGTTGGCAGGATTTAAAGATCCCCTCAGGCAGGTGCTTTAGATCTTCTCTGAAGTAGACTCAAGCTGCGGCTTGGGAGGCTCAGCTCCTCCTGGCTGCCTTGGGGCCTGGCCTGGCCACGGCTGTGGTTTTTGGCTGGGCCGGTCTCTGTTCTGTTTCGAGCTGCCCCTCTCCCTTCCCATTCCTCACGCCTTGGCAGATGTGGAGGTGCTGGAGGCTGTAGATCCTCTCCTCTGAAGACTGGATGCAGCGTGTCTTGGCTCAGCTCAGCCTGGCTCCTTCCCACCACCCTGGGCCTGGCTGTGGTCCTGGCTTCAGGCTGGGCCAGCCTCTGCTCCCGGCCTCCGTGATGAGCCCCTGCTGCCAAGCTGCCTTCAGCGAGAGGTGTGTTTTCTGTATTTTTGTGTGAGTCTGAGAGTCCTAGACTTTTTCTTGGTTCATATTTTATGGGTGTTTAGTGTGGTGGCGTGGGAGATGTGGGACCTTGCTGCTTCTATGCTGCCATCTTCAGTCCTTGTTTCTTATGGCTTGATAATTCTGTAAACTGCCACAGCTGCCATTGATCTATTCCCCTGAAGGCTCCAGCTGCAGCTCCTCCTGGCTGCCCCAGGGCTAAGCCCTGATTTCAGACTGGGCTGGGTTAGGCTCCCAGCTTGCTGCGTTGAGCCCTGTGTGCCAAGCTGCCTTCAGCAGGAGTTGTGTTTTCCTGTATTTTTGTGAGTTTGGGAGCCTTAGGGATTAGATTCATATTTTATGAATATTTGAGGTGCTGCTACTATGCCACCATTTTGATTCCACCTCCATGTTTTTTGTTATTGTTACTACTGTAAGCTTGATAACAATATGTTGTTGTATGACATAGAGGCAAGTGCACTGTGGGGAAAACACAATTTTTAAACCCTTTCTTATAGTTGGTGAGATTAATTTACATTTCAAAAAATTATATAGTGCTATGTATATCTATATATCTGTATATCTCTGTCTATGAATTATTTTAATGTCTTCAGTGCATATTATTTATACTCATGGTTTGTCCATATAGTTTTCAGTACCATCTACACTGATGAATATTCAGAGGATAAAATATGAGTATTTTAAAATTTGTTCTGACGTTGTTCATCTCGCTTTCCTGTTGTACTAGAACATGGAGAACCACATCCATTCCAAAATGATCATACCCTCTTCTCTCCCTTAGTCTCTCACTTCTTTCAGAATGCTACTCAAATACTATAGTGTATCATTTCTTCACCTGCCTAATTGCTATTACTAAAGTGTATTGTAGATGCTTTAACAGTTAAAGACTTGACTATATATTGATCCTATATTTATTTAGTCATTATGTGTTTATATACGCACACATAAAACATGTGTTTTATATATCTATATGCACACATATAGAGACACACATATGTATGCATATATTACACACACACACACACACACACACACACACACACACCATTTTTTTTCTCCCTCAATAGAATGTTAAACTCCTTAAGAGTAGAGATTATCTCATTTTTGTCTTTTTATCCCCATAGTGTTTGTGCTTAACACAGCGTCCAGGACATAGAAGCATCTTAGTAAATGATGGATTGATTCATTAGCATTGTGATTTTGAATAGGGCCTCCCTTATGATGTTTTATTCATAGGAGCAGTTTCATCATACTGAAGAGCATGCTTAACACCATCAGCAGCATTGTTGGAGTTCAACTAGCCAACATTTCTGTGTTGTTGCCAGGCTTTCACAGCTCTTGTAGTAGTCTCAGGGAGCACAGTCATTGCCATAGAGCCTCTTAGTTCACATTTCCTTACTTACTATTACTCTCCTACCCTTCACATTGATGATGGGTTAATATTTGATAAGGCTCTTTTTTTCGGGTTTTTTTTTATAGCCCAGTAGAAGGTACATTCATCTTCGAGGACAGCAACTTTTTCTGTCTTTCTGTGCCCAGTATATGGCATAATTTCTTGAACATAATAGGTACTTAATAAATATTTATTGAATTGAATTTGGTTGTATGACATTGTGGGGGGGGGGAATCTAGTTTTTATTAGAGTCAACTTTTTTTAAAAATTGAGTTTACCCTGGATCATGTATGTAGACAAAGCTAAAATCTCATTAAATCCAAAAGGACAAACTGAATGGACAGCATAAAGCAAGATTGACACTTGTTTTAGCTTATTTCATTTTCTTGTATGAAATCATGTGTAACTTTTATTTACTACCTTCAACATTTCTCCTCTTTCCTTCTACCACCATAGCCCACTTTTCCCACCTTTCACCTTAACTGAATAAATTTATTTTCTCTGCTCTACTTTGACCATAACATTTAGGATCATTTGCTTTTTCAATAGCACGAGTATCTTTAATTCTTATAGTGGTTGATTCAAAAACAATCAAAAAAGTGTTTGAACTCATATTCTTAGCTCCCTTTTCTTTCAAAGTCCTCATCTGATTCCTTATTTTAAAAATCCTACTCTATTTTGTACTCTTTATTTTGTTTTTCCTTATTTTTTTATTATTTAACCATTCATTCATCCTATCTTTTATTTATATGGCCATATATCCATTTATCTATCTATCCATTCATTTATTTATTTGCTTGCTCATTTTAATATGTATATAGGTTATTCATCCATTTATTTATTTATTCATTTATTTTTTTCCACTTCATTTGTTTATTTAGAGAGATGGTCTGCTGTAGTGGAGAGCTAGATTTTGAGATAAGGAAGGCTTTCAGTTTGAATCCTACCTCTGGCTTACTAACTCTGGGAATATGGTAAGTTACGTCACTCAAAGTCTCGGTTTCTTCATCTCTAAAACAAGACTAATAATATCTTTTGCATCTACCATGTAGCATTGCAGCAAAGATTTATAAAGTGCTTGGTAAACTTAAAAGTATTATAGAAATGTTCTTTAATGTTAGGTTGCTGTTTTTTGACTTTCCACCAAATAGGTTTAGTTTTGCTGGATGGAAGCCCAGCACCTGGTGGCTTATCCATCTCAGGTGAGTGACAGAAGGCATTTTAGGATTTCTGTTTGTTGAGGTCCAAGGTCAGGGCAACAAAAGAGAGGGGTGGAGGGAAATCAGTGCCAGGAAAGGACTGACAATAGGATCCTATATAAACATTGCTGAAACAAAGAATGGGAGTGGTGGTTTGATAGAGGAAAGAGAAAGGAAGGAAGTCAAGATAGCAAGTTCTTCTTCCACAAGGACTTTGGAGCTTTTGAAGTTTAGCAGAACTTATCTTTGGTAAAACCTGGGTAGTTTTCTAAGTTCAAGGTTAACAAAGGGAAAGTGTAAATCAAGTCAAGACCACATTCGATGAATATTTAGTTTTAACTTTAAAAACTTGCTGAGTAGAAAGAGGATTAGGAATGGGAATTAAAAAAAAAATTTCTCCAAGCATGTGGTAGTAGTAATTTTTATATGTTAAAAGGGTCTGATTTTTAATTTTTAAAATAAAATGGATATTAGTATTTCCTGTGTATGGGTACAGATCAGTTAATGCTCCCGAGCATAACTTTTGAAAACCTGTTAATTCAATTGATGGTTAGATATATGCATTTTAACACTTCCTGCTGCCCTCTGTAATATCTTACAATCAAGATGTTAGATTGCAAGTTATTTTCTGGTTATTAAGATGCATCTCTCTCCATTTTAATCAGCAGAACTATAAGATATCTGATACCACACATTGATGTGAATATATACGTGTGTATTTATGCATCCAAATTGATATGCTGTAACATGTTTTGAATATATATATCCTCTGGTATGTATTATTAATTAGAAATTCTAGCTTAGTTTATCCTTCTTTTTTCCAAAGAGGAAAAAGAAAAGAGGAGATGGTTCTTTAAATTTCTGAGTCCCAGGGGTTTGAGGGGGGTGGGGAGGACATTAGCTCTTGCCCTACTGTCAGAGTCTATATGGGAATATTGAAGTCACAGATGCAGAGGAAATGCATCCAGTTGGTAGATAACGCCTGACTGCCCTTTGACCCTCAGGTTAAACTGCTGTCTAGGCTGTTCAGTCCAGTAACCTAGTTCCAAGGAAAGAAAACTGCCAGTTGTCTGTCAGCATACCAACATGCTTAATCTTTCACAAAGAGACAAAGATACAATATCTTTTTAATGGCTTTTCCTTTTATTCCCCCCTCTCTGTTAGTAGCATTTAGGGGACAGTCTGGTGTACAGAATTTGGGGTGTTGCCCAGTAACTAAGGAACTGATGATTTTTCTACACCTTGCAGTGAAAGCAATTAAGTAGCAGATTAATCTCTCTTTATGTTTAAGGCTTTCCTGTTAATAATTATACTGGGGATGAGCATGGTGCTCATATATACATATACATAGAGAGAGAGAGAGAGAGAGAGAGAGAGAGAAAGAGGTATTAGCATATTTCTTATTATGATGTCCTTTACAAGTCAGTATTTATGCACACATATTATGCATACACAGAATAAGTGCCTTCTTATGGCATTTACATATGTGTGTAGACATAGAATCATATGAACACTGATGTGGAGTTGGAAGGGATTTGGGAGGCTGTTTAACCCAACCATGTTATTTTACAGAGGTGGGAACTGAGGTCCAGAGTAGGGAAGGGATTCACCTCAGGTCTCCCAGGTTAGCAAGAAGTAGAACCAGGATTCATCCTCTGGATATTCCAAATTGAGATAAGTCCTCTTTCCATTATATTGCACTGATGTAACCAGACAGAGACAATCTCTGATGAAGCAAAATTGACTTACCTCCAGCATTGCTCCAATTAGAACAGCCAGGCAAATTGATCGGTCAGTTGTTTAGTCAGTCAGCAAGCATTTATTAGGTAACTACTATGTACAAGTCACTCGGTTGTTAGGTGTTGGGGATACAAAGACAAAAATGGCAATTGCTGCCCTCCAAGAGCTTACATACAATGGGGGGAAAGGACTCGAATGTAGATAACTAAGTCCAACCTGTGGGTTGTGACCCCTTTGGGCGTCGAATGACCCTTTCACAGGAGTCACAGGGGTTGCCTAAGACAGTCGGAAAACTAATATTTCTGATGGTCTTAGGAACGCTCACATACAGATACACCCACATACGAGTATTAAAGGGTCAAGGCATTAGGAGGGTTGAGAACCACTGCTATAAATACAAAGTCATCTCAGGGAAGAAAGTAGCTGGACCATGAAAAGTATTACAGAGGTGGTGGTGCTTGGGCTTTGAAGGAAACTGTGGATTCTCATAAGCAGAGGCTGAGAAGAGAGAGTGTCTTGTAGGCCTGTGAATGTCCGACAGTGCAGAGATGTGAAATAGGAGATTAAACACCACGAGGAACAGCAGATAGGTTAGTTTGGCTGGACCTTCAGCTGCATGAAGGAGGCTGATACATCTGAAAAGGTAGGTTCAAGCCAGATTGTGAAGGACTCTGTACGCCAAAGACAGGAGTATGTTCCCCTGTAAGTAATAGGGAACAACAGGAGCTTTTCAATCAAGTGAGTATCGTGATCAGACCTGTGCTGTAAAAATATCACTTTGACAGCTATGTAGAAAGAAGAGAAAATTGAAGCAGGGATGACAGGAGGCTCTTGGAGTATAAGAAACCATAGCATCTACAAGCACATTTTACATTATGTCATTAGATGAAGTTTGTTCAATGATAAGTTTGTCAATAAATATGCTTAGTTGGAGAGTAAACGAACCCTGAGATTCTCTAGTATAAGACTATGATGGGCAGTCACATTAGAGGTACAAGGCCAAGTGTCTGATAAAACCAGTGAGCTGCTTAAACAGCTCTTTTTTAGAGGTTAGTGGTCAACATTAATAAAATTCACCTCCCAGCTTCCTTTTTAAAACTTTTTTTTTAATAGTAGAGCTTTCAATTAAGTATGTTAAGGAAACTAATAGAACATGTTGAATTTCAAACTCTTTAATGTGGTCTGGAGATGTTTCACATTTGTCTCTTTTTACTGTCAGAGAACCAGAGTTCATTCAGTAGGTGGTGCTGTCTGCCTTTGAGTCAGACCTTAGCTAATGCCCTGTCCTGGAACGAGGGCAAACAAATAGTTGGAAAGACTATTGATTAAAATGAGACTTAAAGTTTTCCTGTTTATAGGAACAGTATTGATCTTGGACCACTCCCTCAACCTACTTCTTATCATAGTTATCCTCTTTCCTTTAACCTTATGAAATTCTTAGCTCAGCTCAAGTGCTACCTCTGAAAAGAGGCCTTTTCTGAGTCTTCCAGTTGGTAGTACTCTGTTCCACCCACGATGAATTTATATTTACTTTGAATGCTTTGTGATTATTTAGCTAAATGCTAGTTACTTTCTGTGATGAATGTAAACTCGTGGAGAGCAGGAACAGTTTTAGTTTTGTCTTTGTGTTCCTTGTACTTAACATTATTTTTAACTCATAAAAACCATTTGATAAAGGTCTAGTGAATTGAACTGAATTGGGTAAAAACCCAGTATACTGTGGCAACATCATCTATACCTTTATTGAATTCTCAGGCAACCATCCATTCAAGTGCTTCATCGTCAATTCATTCATTCCAAAACAGTTTATGTATATGTGTGTATGTATGCATGTGTTCATGTATATATGTGTATATACACACATAATTAATGTACATATACATATATACACATACAAGTAACTGATATATTATTTTAAATGAATACATTAACTTATACTGTGTGTGCAAATGTATACACACATGTACATACATATGCATACATGTATACATACATACACAGGCACAATTTCCAATAAAGCAAATATTGACTTGTCTCTAACATAGAATGTTGAGTATGTTGAAATATTCAAAGATATATGGCATGACCCCTTCTGTCAAAGAGTTTATAATGTGATAGGGAATATAAGATGTGCACAGATAACTGAAATATATATAGTGTGTGTAAAATTGATGGTTGAAAACAAAATGCTGTAGAATTTCAAAGGAGAGAGAGATCACTTCTGCCTGAGGTAGTAGAGGAAAAAAATATTGATCAAAAGTAAGATTTTGACTAATAGGGTTTGTGCGTTATAAGAGGGCTTTCAAATTCAGGAATGGGTGAAAAAGTGTAGAGACCGAAAGTGATTCATACTTGAGAAGACCCCTTTGTCTGGAGAAGATGAGGGTAGAAGAATAACTTGGGAAATTAGGTTTCTTAAGCTAGATTCCAAATTTAGTAAGTTTTTTGTCTCTTGCTTATCCTTGTCCTAGTTAAAGGACCTTGGATCTGTGCTGTTTAACATTTTTTAATCAATGACATATAAAGGTATTGATGGCATGTTTATCAAATTTTGAATGATAACGTCATAATTTCTCCTTCTCCCCCCCCCCAAAAAGGAGATTTTGACAGAGTGGATTGACAGGTTGAATCTAATAGGATGAAATTTAGTGGAAAATAAATATTAAGACCTATATCTTCACTAAAAAAAAAATGGCACAAGGAAAAGATCAGATGTAGGAAATATGACCAGACAGTAGTTCACAGGGAAAAGACTTGGATATTTTGATGGCTACCTTATGAGTTAGCAGTGTGATATGACAGCCAAAAAAAACCCCAGAGGTCTTTATTTATCTTAGCACAGGGCCTTGTATATGGTAAGCATTTCATGCTTATTGAATTTATTTGCATAACAAACATTCATATTGTGTTTTAAGGATTATGAAGTATTTCCTTACTTTGAAAGTAGATGATCCAAGTATTTTTATCCTCATTTTACAAAAAAGGAAATTGAGACTAAGAGTTTACACAATTTGCCTACCTATGATCACACAATTGGTAAATGCCTGAGATGAAATTCAGACTGGGTCTCCTGATTCCCTGTCCATATTCCACTACTCATGCTGCAGACAAACTATGCATAAACTATACATGATCCTTCTGAATTAAAATGGAGGACTGGAAATGCCTTCATCTATTTGTTGAGGCTGAGTGTTCTGTCCATAGAAAAGTATTCTATAGACAAATCATATTGACAACTATCGGTTGGGTTGTATTTCTTTAGCAGCCTTTAGCTACCCACTTCTTCCTCCATTGGCTTATCCACCAGCATTTTCCACACAGGAAAAGATTCTTGGAAATGTAGCTCCTCGTGTTGATGAGAGCAAAGCCCTATTACATCTACTGAAGTCCCTTAAAAACTGGGCTGCCTGTAATTCCATCTATGTTGTTTCTAGAAGGGTGCCTTTTGTCTCTGAATATTTGAAAGAACTAGACAACTTAAGAAGTCAAACTCCACCCCACTCCCCTTCACTGAAGTGTCAGTTCTTTGCGCATGCTGCAGATTTGTCCTACTCTCACCTGAGTTTGACACATGAACCTTGCCTGAAGGATGACACTGAAAGCAAGGTCATCGGAAATCTGAGAGGGAAAGAGTAAGCAGAGAAGCAGAAACTCATTGCGGCTGGACTCTAGCTTAGGCAACCTAATAAAGATATAAGGAGCCAGTCCATTTGTCTTTTAGCCAAACATACTGGAAACCAGGGCCCTAATTAGAACTGCTGTGGTTTATTTATTGTTTTAATGAGCTTTGCTATGTAACCACAGCACCATTATGACTGGGCCACACCACAAGAGAAGGAAGTTCCAGTAATCCTTTGCTCTGCTTTCTTTTTTGTGTTGCTGGAAGTTGCCTCCTTTCGGCCACCCACTTCTCAGGTTTCTGGAGTTGGCAAGATCTTTCCTCTTCTATAGTGATGCCCTCCTGTCACTTACTACTGTCTCTTCCTCGCAACCTTTCTCCCTTGCTTGTCATATCTTCTTTACAGATCCATCAGAGATGGTCCAGGGTTTTGTAATGAACACCTTTCCTTTGTGGGAACCATTGTGGGAAGAAATGCTAGTTCGAAAAGGACAGCAAGTTGTTGGACTCATGTCACAGTCCTCTGGGTAAGTCATAAGGGAATGATCATCCATTTTACATGATTTTTCTAATCAAGAAGGTACAGAAATATTTCAGAGGGTTAGCATCAAGGTATAAGACTAAGGTAGGCACTTACACAAAATAGTAAGTCAAGTGAGAGACTCAAGAAAACACATTCTTCAGTTTGTATGGAGTGTTGAAATAAAGGACAAGAATGAAGGATTCTAATTCATTTTGCTATTGGGACAACTTAGGGATAAGTGAAAATTTGATCACAAAGAACTGGTCACATAACATAAATATAGTTTAGTCTTTCAGCTGTGATTCAGGAAGCAATGTATTTAAGGGAGCACAGGACTTGGAATCAGGACATCTGTGTTTGAACCCTAACTCCTTCACCATGAACAAGTCACTTAAATTTTTCTTGGCCTGTTTTCTTGTTGGTAAAATAGGGCTAGAGAGGCAGCATGACGGTGAATAGAGGGCTGGCCTTAGAGACAGGAAGACCTGGCTTAGAGTTCCATCATATTGGCCATCTCACAGCTGAGTAAATCACTTAATCTCTCAGTGCCCCTAGGCAACCCTTTAAGACTATAGATGACAGAGAAATGGAGAAAAGTAAGCATTTATTAAGCACCTGCTATATGTAAGGCATAGGGAATATTTAAAAAAATGAAGGAAACAGCCCACGCCATTAAAGATGCAGTCATTTCACCAGCATGTGCCCTATTTCCTTGTCCCTGGGTCAGCCCTCAAACTCATCATGCAGATATATCATCCAGCCGGTCCTTACTTGTCACTTTCTTATTTAAGCCACCAAATTTTCCTGCAAAGTATACCACATATTCCCAGATAGATCAATATAATATACCAGAGAAGAAGCCACTGAGGATAGGGGTGGGGAATGGGAAGAGGGTTGAAAAGGACCTCATGGAAGTGACATTTGAGATGCATCCTTTAAAAATATATAAAAACAAAAAGTACCACTTGAGACTGACTTTGAGACATGCAAAATGTAGTTATAAACTGAAGTCATGCCTGGACCACAGTGCAGAAGCTGGGTTGACCCTTTTTATCCAAATAGTGAGCAACTATTGGGAGAGTCTTAATGCTGTTTCATTATCTTTTTATTTCTTGCAGTAAATAGAACTAAACTATAATGTGAACATGTTTTCCATTTCAGCCATATGAAGCTGGGACAAAGATAAGAATCTTAAAAGGGAAATGAGACCTGTGCTATGTATGTAAGTATATTTTTAGATTTTTTTGGAGTAAAATTCCAGATGTAGGTAAAGGTATTAGATATATTTTGGTTAAGTTTGTAAAATATTATGTGTGAGTGCTTCTTTTACATTTTTAAAACCCCCAAGATTCAGGGGTCACATTTGCTGCAGCAAGGACAACTTCTCAGTTATCCTGCCAGAGAAGAGGACAGAATTCTCTAGTCCATTTTTCTTTGTACATAAGGATCAAAATCCCTTTCACACTTGAGGTCAGTCATTATTGACAGTTGTATGATGAGTAGTTAAACTAGATGTTCTCCCATTGCCTTTCTAGTTCAAATATTTTATGATTGCAGTCCTTTCAGAGTTACCCTTCATGTATCTATTAATTGAGAATTTTCCATGTTTGTCTTAGAAGTAGAGTTGAATTAATATAAAGCCTCTAGTTTGAATCTTTCCCCTCTGGTTTTGCACAGATTGTCCACCATTGGGAAGTCTAGGTGGCTCAGTGCATAGAGCACCGACGCTGGAGTCAGGAGGACCCGAGTTCAAATGTGGCCTCAGACACTTAACATGAACTAGCCGTCTGACCTTGGGCAAGTCGCTTAACCCCAATTGCCCTGCCTTTCCCCCCTCCAAAAAAAGAAATTGTCCACCATTCTTGACAGAGCTCCCTCCTCACTCCAGTCTCCGAATCTCTACCTTCCTTCAGTGCTCAGCTCAGACATCACTTCCTAAAGGTCGCCTTGCCTGATTTCCTCCTGTGCTCCCTCTTCTTGCTTCCTTAGGAAAATTATTCTCACTTTTTATATGTTTTGTATTTATTATTCTATGAGCATGCTATTTTCTTGGGTAGAATGTAAGCTCCTTAAGGGTATGACTGGTTTAGTTTCGCCTTATATTCCCAGCATCAAGCACAGTCGCTTGTGTGTATAACATCTTTAAAATCTTATTATCTAGTGACTTAAGTAGAGCAACTGAATTAAAGTAATAATGACAGTAATAATAGCAGTTACTTGGTAGTTTAAGGCTTTCTTTTTTTATTTTGAGGGCAGTTGGGGTTAAGTGACTTGCCCAAGATCACACGGCTAGTTTTTTTGTATTAAATGTCTAAGGCCAGATTTGAAGTCAGGTCCTACTGACTCCAGGGCTGGTGCTCTATTCACTGCATCACTTAGCACCCTCCTAGTTTAAGGCTTTCAAAGCACTTTACATATCTTAGTTCATTTGATCATCACAATAAGCTTAGAAGATAGGTGCTATTACTATTGCCCATTTTACAGAAGAGAAAACTGAGATTAAGTGACTATCCCGGGGTCACACAGATAGTTCTAGCCTGAGACCAGATTTGAGCTCAGTTCTGTACTCCCAGTCTGGGGTTCTGTCTGCGATGTTGCGGAGCTGCTCCTTGCAGATTCCTGGCATAAAGAACTCGTCAGTTCCTGCCCCAGTTTGTAAGAATTTAATTGTCTTCTAACTTCAGCTATTCTGCAGCTGTTTTTCATTTGGCGAGGGAGTGAGCAAATACATTGGGGATGACAGCACCCTTCCAAAAGCATCCTCTGTTTCACCTCTTTCCAAATAGCCTGGGAAATGGAGCACAAAAATACCCTGTGGAAGGTTAAGTGCTCTGTTTTAAATGTAGTGGATATGGAGGAGCCAGTGAAGTGAAGGGTGTATTAAGGGTGGGGAGGGGAGGCAAGGATTCATGTGGAATGTCTTTCTCCTTTGCTGTTTGGATGTAATGATATTATATGACAATTAATATTAAAGTGAGATTGCACAGAGGAAGACAAGGCAAAACTTTTAGGAGAACAAATTGAGTAATTAAAAGGGAATTCCTCTCTTCCGATAAAATAGATAAGGAGAATTACTTGGACCCAGACTAACTTATTTGGAGGTCGGGCTATATCAGAACATAGGCGGGTTTCAGGGCCCAGTGCAGGAGGCATCACACTCAAATAGAAACCAGGCTACTAATCCATGTATAGGGATCCCTGTAAGCCATGTGTTGACTTAGTTTTTAAATATAATATCTGTTTGATTGTATTTTTATTTTGTTGTATGTTTTCCAGTTACATTTTAATCTTGGGACTGTTGTGAGTCATATCTGCAAGCGTGTTTGATGCCTTTGGGTCTAGAAAACTTTCAGGAATCTTTAGAGGCCTTCTGCAGAACCCCAAAGGAGCTGATCTCATCCAGACATCTCACCTCTTCCTAAAATGAACATCAGTCTCTCATTGAACTCTAAAAATCATCCTAGAGTACCAAGAGACTGCCAGAAAAGTGAAAACCCAGAGCCAGAAGGGTTCTCTCAGAGCTACTATATTGGAGTAGAGAAGAGGTTTCAGACAGGCTATGTTTGCCTCCCGCTGTATTCCCTAGTGCAGGCTGAACCAGATTAAAATGTAATAGGGAAATATTTACAGTAAAACATAGATAATGTTACATTTTAAAACCAAGGCAATATTAGTAGTATGCAGGGATTCTTAAATATAGGTAATTCTCCTCCCCACTTTCTGTTTGAGTTTGACACTACTGGTCTGCAGTGTATTACTCAGGACTCAGTTTCAGACTAGATTGGTTTTTAGGGCTGAAGGGTTTTCCAAGTCTAGAATGACTTCCTGTTCTTCACTTTAACAGATCAAGTCCTGTGCATCCTTCCAAGCTAAGCTAAAACTTACCAGCTTTATGAAGCCTTCCCAGACCACCCTGATATACTTGGTTATACTCTTTTATTTAGTTTTCCAGTTGTATAATAAATATATTTCATCTGTCTAATTAGTTTTTAAGTGGCTCAGAGCAAAGGCCTTGTTTTTTGCCTCTTTTCTCTTCCCCAATAGTTCTTTTAGTGACAGGCCTATGACAAGTGCATTGGCTATTTAACCAGTAGAGATACTTCCCTGCTCATTCCTCATGTGCATTCTCTTTTACAAACTGCCAAAATGCAGCTCCTAAGTGGTTCCAAGGTAAGGTCAGTTGAGTTGTTTTTAATTGAACCGCAGACTCAGCATTTAGGCAGCTCTCATGGAACAAGTGTGTACAGGTATACCTTGGAGATATTGTGGGTTTAATTGTAGACCACTGCAGAGTCACACACATTTTTTCGGTTTTCCAGTACATATAAAAGTTTTGTTTACACAATACTGTAGTCCATTAAGTGTGCAATAATATTATGTCAGAGAAAGTTGTATGTACCCTAATTTTTTTTTTTTTTTTGCTTTTTGGAGGGCAGTTGGGGTTACGTAACTTGCCCAAGGTCACACGGCTAGTTTTTTGCGTTAAGTGTCTGAGGCCGGATTTGAACTCAGGTACTCCTGACTCCAGGGCCGGTGCTCTATTCACTGGGCCACCTAGCCGCCCCGTATGTACCCTAATTTTAAAAAATACTTTATTGCTCAAAAAATACTAGTCATCATCTGAGCCTTTAGTGAGTTGTAATCTTTTTTGCTGATGAAGGATCTTGCCTCGATGTTAATGACACTAGTGACTGATCAGGGTGGTGATTGCTGAAGGCTAGGGTGGCTGTGGCAATTTCTTAAAATAAGACAACAATGAAGTTCTCCTCATCAGTTGACTCTTCCTTTTGCTTGAACACTTAGAGGCCACTGTAGGATTATTGATTGTTCTAATTTCATTATTGTTGTATCTCAGGGAATAGGGCGGCCCCAGAGAGAGAGAGAAAGAGAGAGAGAGACAGAGAGAGAGAGACAGAGAGAGAGAGAGAGAGAGAGACTCTGCCACTGAGCAGAGCAGTCAAAACACTCACAACATTTATTAAGTTCACTCTATTCTATAGATGCTATTTGTAGTGCCCCAAAACAATTATAGTAAAAAAAAATTAGAAAATCATTGATCATAAATCATCATAACAGATGTAATAATTATGAAAAAGTTTAGAATATAGTTTTACCAAAATGTGACCTAGAGACACAATATGAGCATATTCTGTTGCAAAAATGGTGCCAACAGACTTGTTTGATGCCAGGTGGCCACAAACCTTCAATTTGTATTGATACGTGTGAAGTGCAATATTTGCAAAGTGCAATAAAGCAAAGCTGTATGCCTGTATGCATAATCTTAATATATCACTGCTGTAATAATAATAATAATAACAATAATAGATATTTGTACTGTGCTCTAAGGTCGCCAAAGTGCTTTACATATAGTATAGTTAGAGATTCATCTCTGTGAGATAAGTGCTACTGTATGGTATAGTCTTCATTTTATAGGTGAAAACACTGAGGCTATTTGTGGATTAGTAAATTGCTCAGGGCTACTCAGCCAGTATGTGTCTGAGCCAGGATTCCAACCTTCTGACAGTAAGACCAGTAACCACTCTACCCCACCTACCACTCTGTCATTCAGCATAGAGATGATGAAGAAAATATACTGAACTCACAAGTCTATCTTGGAGTAAATGGAAGAGATGCTTAACTAGAAGGAATGATGTTTCAAAAGACTTCGAATGGGTAATTAGGACCTTGTCACTACTAAGCTGTGAAGAACTGCTCTCCTTAGCTATAAGAGTTGCAGTTGGGAGCCATATTGTGAAAATACATTTGTGCAACTTGCCAACATTAGAACTCAGAGATAGTACAATCTTTAAAGACTGTCCCTTGAAACAGAGTGGTGAGGTGGCCAGGGCTGCTCCAGGAACTGTGGTGAATCTTTCATCATTTTAAAAGCATTCCTGAGGGGGCAGAAAAAAGGGACGAAATACTGAAAATAAAAGTTAATTAAAAAATAAAATCAAGAGAAATGTGTCTCGGAGGCCACCTCTGTTACAGAGACCACCTGTCATTAAGCATTTTCCTGTCTATAAACCCAAGATTGGAAGCCAATCTACTATTCAGTTCTTTAATTTTTAATGCCTCTCTTCTGGTCTCCAAGGTAGCTATTATAGGCAGAAGCTGTCGCCTATATTTATCCTTATAGATGTCTGCGTGTGTTTGTAGATGCACATGTATACAGATACATATGTGCTGTATATTCAAAAAGTGAGTGCTCGGGTTGCCGACAAAGACACCCTTTGTGAGATTTTTTTTCTTTCAATTGTAAATAAATGAGTTCCCTCTTGTAATGAACTATCTTTTCCTTCCTCTTGCTGCAGCTGGGTGGGTTTAGACAAGGAGGCTGGAAACACCTTAGGGTAGAATGAAGTGAATAACAGCAGAATTTGGAAGAAATCTGTAAACTTAGTTCTTAAGATTTTTTTTTGTTTATTTCATTGACTTTATAGAAAACACATGTTATAACCATGAGAGAGTGGGAACCTAAGATTCTAATAATTTAGGGAATTAATAACAAACTATGAAAACCTTTGGTTCTTGGGCAGTTAGATCAGTTCTGGATCTAGTCAGTAAAAATGAGAAGTTAAAAATGGTTTCATTTCTTATTTTGGTAAAATGCAGATTGAAAGAGGTGTCATTCAAGTCAACTAACACTTTTTAGAAAATGGAGAAGAGGGGATGTTCAAGTAGTGGGCTAGATGGCTTACCTAAGAGTTAGAAAATCATGGGCCGATTCAAGAGATCTCTGACACATGGAAGCTGTGGGACCCTAGCTAGCCAAAGCCCCTTGCCTCTTTATAGCCAGGTGACTCTTCAGACATATCTGTTTCAGATTGATTAGAGATCTGTATTGGGAATGCGTTTCTTTTTTTTAAATTCTTTTAATTTTTAAATTTAATTTTAAATTTTTTTAATTTTGGGAATGAGTTTCGTTTTAGTCAAGGAGATTCAAGGAGAGCTATGACATAATCTCAGCTCTACAGTCAGTGGAGGGAACTGACTATATGTGCACAAATAACTGTAATACAAGTGGAAGTGAGAAAAGACCAAAGCAAAGATCTTGTCAAAGTACTCTAAGAAGGGAAGCATAGATGGTTTTCACCTCAGAGGTGAGGGCGGATTAGAGAGGGCACTTTGGAGGAGGTACAATCTGAATTAGTCTTTCAGGAAAAGCAGATCTTGGCCAGGTGGAAAAGTGAAGAGAATGAATTCATTCTAGATATGGATTATAATATGGGCAATGCACAGGCACACAAGAGGGAAGAAAATGAAGGGAGAT